>VYXB01004369.1:194620-322811 GCA_013397135.1 Pachyramphus minor
CCCAGGTTATGGGTTAAAATACCCTATCCTGGAATCCTAAAACTCCCAAATCACCGTCGCAGTGAAGGGCTGTATGAGGAGTGTCTGAGGTCACTTGGTCTGTTCAGCCTGGAAGAAACTGAGGGGAGACCTCACTGCAGTTACAGCTTCTCGTAAGGTGAAGAGGAGGGTCAGGCATTGATCTCTTCTCTGTGGTGACCAGTGACAGGACCAGAGGAAATAGCCTGAAGTTGTGTCAGGGGAGGTTTAGATTGGATGTTAGAAAAAGGTTCTTCACCCAGAGGGTAGCTGGGTGCTGGAACAGGCTCCCCAGGGAAGTGGTCACAGCACAAAGCCTGATAGAGTTCAAGAAGCATTTCGACAATGCTCTCAGGCACATGGTGTGACTCTTGGGGATGGTCCTGTGCAGAGCCAGGAGCTGGACTGAATGATCTTTGTGGGTCCCTTCCAACTCAGCATATTCTGTGATTCTGTGAAAGAAGGTGTTGGAAACCGAAGCCTTCTCTTTGCCTGTTGATATGCATTTGGCAGCCTTGCTCATCAGTGGGGGTATACTTTCTTTGACCTTCATTTTCTAGCAGACATACCTGTAGAAGCCTTTGTTATTCTATATGTCCCTTGTCAAGTTCAGTGCCATCTATGTCCTGGTCTCCCTCACCCCATCCCTACACAACTGGGCAGCATCCCTGTACTCTTTCCAGGCCTACCTGTCCCTGCTTCCAGTGCCTGTGCATTTCCTTCTTGCCCTTTAGGTTGATCAGCATGTCTTGCATGACTCAGCCATGTTGGTCTCTTCCTTTTCTTTCCTGATTTCTTATGCCCAGGTATTGGTAGCTCCTCCTGAAACATTCCCAGGGCATTCATGACTCACAAAGGTATTAATTGGGCCTGAAACCCCTTCGGGTGTCTCAAAAGTAGTTCTTACTTCATCTGCGAGTGTTAGTTTCACGTGGTGACACCAAAATGCTGGAACCAAACTACTGAAAGATTTTTCTCCTGACCTTTAAAGGAGTTAATCAACTCAGTACGGAAATGGGTAGTTGCCTTCAACTGACTGAAGTTTTCTGTAGTCAGCATAATAATGTACTTAGCATTAGATTTATTCTTTTTTTTCAAATTCTGATTAAGATGTTCAAATAGTATGTATACTGTTTATCTACACCAGCTTTCAGAATGTGATTAATTACCTTTTTACCATTATCTTATGTAGGAAGAAGCTGTTCCATGGGGTCACTCTGGGACCACATTCCAGCCTTGCATCCAGCAATATTTTTCTTGGTCTTATTTTTGGGGAACAACATAGTAATCAAGGGCTAAATCAATGGCTATGATGTCTATTTTTTTCCTATACATAGGTTCTTTTCTGTGAGAAAATACCTAACATATGAGAATCTTAAAGACATTTACAATGTTGGACACTATTCTGTGATCTTATTTCTAATTATTATTTGCCCTCTGCCTTCATAATGGTGGCTCTTACCCATAATTCTAGTTTAAGTCTAAGTTGAAGCAGAAGTCCAAAATAGAATTTCTGTCTTCTAACATTTTGGAAAGTTCTGTTGACTGTGCCTTTCCTAGACATTATGCTTAGCTGAAAGAAGAGTAATTCATTACATTCACACAGTAGCTATTGGAAGTGTCTTTATCACTGCAAGAATCTAAATTTCCTTATACCCATTCATTAGCAGTGTCTGAATATTTTTCAAGATTATCTGTTACCTTATCATAACACAGGTTTTCAAAATATTTTTCAATGAGATTCTTTCTCAACATTACATTAAAAAATATGATTTAGCATAAGAAATAACCGTTAATATGCAAAAATCCCAGATTCTGCATGAGATGGATTTTTTTCTGTTGTCTATACTACCTGGGTGATGATGAGCAGTAGCCTATATAATTTCTTCACTATATGCTTTCTTCCTGTCAGCACAGATTATTATTTATTGAGAGAAAATTTGTTCACAACATGAGTTCAGTGTCACTAGGCTTTGTGTCCTCAAGCATGTAAATGATATTGAGAATTTCTTTTAATTATCAATTGTATAAGTAACTTCTAATTACTTTCTGGCTTCCTTATGACTGGGAAATTGGCTCTTCAGCAGCCTTTGCCTCCACTTCATTTGAAAATGCCATCTGAATTAGGCTAGTTTAGGCACTGAAAGTGGTCTAGCCACAGCAGTGTAGGACTCCACAGGCTAATTTCTTTTTATTTCCTTCTCACTGAGAAGCTTGTTTACAGCTAGTCGATGTATGTCTTTATTGTGTTTCAACATACAGATACTATTTGGCCTATTCCTTTAAAAATCTATTAGGACAGAAGGCAATGACACTAAGGACTGTGGAATTAGTGTTACCATGAAGTAGAGAATAAAACTGAAAATATAACTTTTAGGATACTACTGTTTATCTTATTCCAGTAAATTTAGACAGGTAAGTTCCTTGTTAGAAAAAAACAATCCTTAGTCTCTCTGCTGTTTTCGTATTATGTGTGGCTTGCCTGGAAGGGACAGAATGAAATGCAAGTGCTTCTTTTATTTACTTTGTCTTAGGGAAAACAGAGACCTGATTAAAGAGGAGAAGGAGAAGGAAAGTCTCTTTGGGCTCTCTTCTGCAACATAACATCTCAGTGGTTGCTGGAATCACAAGCTCTTTGGATCTTGCACACTGTTAGTTATAAATCTTCTTCTTTAGGCCCAGGAGCCTGGTTTAAAATCCAAGGAGCTTAGAAATGTTACCTTAATGCTATTCCCTCAACCGTGCTGAGAGGAAAATGAACTTGCTTACCCTGTTTATTGCAAGCCATATTCTGAAGCCTTCATTTACCTGTGGCAGTCATGTAATTGAGCCAATTTCTGTGATTGTTCATTATTTAGCCCTACATTCAGAGCTGGTGAGAGACAGCATTTAAAATATATCAGATGCTCAACAGCCATAAAATGCTTCATTAAAAAAAAAATCCTAGTCCATGCTAAAAGTTTTGATGTTGAGTCTAGCATTTGTAGTTCAGACTGATTAAAGCACATAGAAAGTACAATAAAGTGCAAGTTGTCTGTATTTCACATAGAAAACATGTACTTTTTATAATGAAAATAATAGTGTGGAGAAGCATGCTAATTTTATCCTGTTGCAATCACATTGTATACATAATAGGAAGGATATTTGTGCAATGGGATGGCTATATATTCATCCTTAAATATATTGCAGCTCAAAGTACCCATGGATGGCATAGATCCTGCCCCAGGAACTGCAGTCTCATCTGTGGCTGCACTAAACCTTAGCTTTATGCACCAGAATTTTCTAACTGCCAACAAGGGGGATTAAAAAAAGAAGCAGTTTACCTACTGAGAGATTCATATTTTCTTGATATGTTGGCTAATAGGTGATGTTAATTTAATTGAATGTTGTAAAATACTTAATCTCATATAGATTTTTACTAGAACAATAGTACAAAAATCTGTGTCTTTCTAAGAAACCATCTTCATAGATACCCTTGATTCTTTTTGGAAAAATATTTTGTTCTGCCGTGGCGGTTCAAAACCAGTGGGGAATTTAACTCTAAACAAACTGCTCCCCTTCCTCCCACTCCCTCCGGTGAGAGAGGGACAAAGGCAGAGACTATGGGTTGAGATAAAAATTTACTGAAAACAAACAACAGTGGAATAAGAAATACACAGTAACAGCAGCAACATTTAGAACAAAAGTTTACGAAAGAGAGGATGATTTACAGCAGCTTGACGCAGTTCCATGTCGCTGCTGAGTCGAAGATGGTGGACATGCCACAGCTAGCAATGACATGCAGTTGCTCCCAGGATGAAGACAAGACGGGGGACGCTCTCTGCATCTAGTGCCACGTGGTGTCCCAAGACAAAGGCAAGATGGCAGACACTCTCTGCAGCTGGCGTTCCCCGTTCCCAAGCCCAAGACAACAAAAACAGTGACAAACAAAACCCCCAAAAGCTGGATCATCTACATTGAGCTGCACTGCTCTGCTCTGCTTGGGTTTGATTCCATGCTGCGCCACCAAGTTCCGCTTGTGTTTGACTTCATTCCACACCACCAGCTCCCCTCAGCTGTGTTGACTGCTTTGGAGTCATGTCCACAACTTAGCTGTGTTCGCTGCCTGCTCCATTCCTGGACCGCACTGCTCGGTTTTGTCTCAGCTAGGCTTGGCAGTGTTTGATGACATTAGCTAGATCTTTGAGAATTTGTGGATGAATTCCATTAGGCCCCATAGGTTTGTAAGTATCCAGCTGAAGCAGCAGATCCTGCACAATTTCAGTGTGGACAGGGAGTTGATCATTCTTGCAGTCACAGTCCTCCAGCTCAGGCCACTGAGACTCCACAGTATTCGGCTGTGCTTGGCTGGGCTCAGCTCACTGCTGCTTTGCTTCCCAGAGCTGCTTCCAGCACCAGTGCTGAGGCACGTGCACTCTGCTGGGCTCAGCTGTGTTCACTGCTCGGAATTGTGTACACTGCTCGGAGTTGTGTTCTTCCCTAGGAATGGGAAGGGACAGGCAGCAGCGGGAGAGGGACAGAGGCCTCAGCCCTGGTCTCCAGCTACTTTCCCCAGTTAAAAACAGAACTAAATGGTGCACTTCCAGTGTACATTCTCCTTTTTCTTCCCTCCAAAACCATGCCCCCCATGATGATGTGGGTGGTATAGAACAGAACCTAACCATGCCCTCATGGCTCTAGGCTCCTCTTCCCTGCAATTAGGACATCTGGTTAATCTGCTGAAGAAGCTAATGCATTTCTAATGTCCAAAAATTTAACTTTCAATGAAAGAATATGTAGAACTTTTTTTTAGTGTGATCTTTTTAACTTGGAAATCACCAGGGTAAAAATGGTTGCAAACCTACTAAGACCTAAAACTTTCATTTCTTATTTTGTCCTTCAAAAATTTGGAATCTAGTTTTTCTACAGTACAGGTGACAGGAAACATTCTATTTCCTCAAATCTCTCCCTAATCCAAGGGGAAAAATTGGTAGGAAACCCCAAGTAGTCATACTAAAAGAAAGAAAGATACTAACGTTATAATCTCCTTTGTTAACTTCCATATTCATACAGATTCTCTTGCTAGCATAAGAAAATGGTAACGCTGGTTTTCTGATAATGATCAGGTAACAAGATCTAGTCTGATGTTCATAAGTACTGATAACTAGCAGTATGCTCTTTTCCTTTTTATCTTTTAATTTTTTTTATTTTATTTTTTTGCACATAATAAGGATGTACGTGTTTCAGAAAAGTTTAATTTTAGTTTAAGGAACTGAGCCAGAACAGCTGACTCATCAGTGACTGTAATCATTGGTTTCTGCAATAATAGGGTCAAAATACAAGATGTCACTGAACCAGCTTTCTTGTTCATTCATGATAGTCATCAGCTTAGTAATGATAATAATAATAGTAAAGGCTGATTGAGTAGCTACGGCTTCAGAATCAGCATCAGAATGTGAATCCTGTGCTTATGAAAGCTCCTATATAAAGGTGCTATAAACTAGTGCTGAATACACAACATATTACCATGAAGAACCACATAACCATGAAGCGGAATGATTGTTTTTTGACTCTCATGCTTCTACACCAAATGAAGACAACTTGCTGAAATGTGTGAAATAATATTTGTAACTCAGCACCAGTCCTGTTCATGAGTACAATACTTAAATGCCACTGAAATGGTTTTCTTTCAGAGGATAAAATCTATCAACAGTAAATGACTGGAAAATAATTTTCTAGTATCTTGCTCTTTTATGCAGTATTTTCAATGTGTGTAGACATTCATGAGTCAGAATGATTTAGCCATTCAGATTGGCAGCAGTTTATGTGCTATTTGCATGGAAGCAGATGATTTTAACAAGGTGCAAAGCTTCAAAGTACCTTGCCCAGGTGTATCTCTTTTTCACTATATCCACTCTTACATGTCAGGTATTTCAGTGGTTAGAAAGTTCCATTTCAATAAGGTATCTGAAAATCCCATTATGTGTTCTATGAAGTCTTTCAAGAAAGACTTATGAAATATATATGCAGTAGAGAAACTGGCTTTTTTTTTAGGAGAAAAATTCATGATCAAATCGAATTCCTCCTCATTTATCATTTACAACTACTAAGTGGCTAGTTACCTTTAAAAAATAGAAGGGAAAAATTAAATCTGTTTTGAATGTATGAGATACTGTTGTTGCATTTAAACAGAGGAAGACATAGACAATGGTAACAGAGAAAGAGAACACAGAGAATGAGATTTAAAAGTGTCTCAATTTATTACAGGTAGTTATAAAACAAAGAAATTTTATGTTTTACTTTTTTTTCTCAATTTCAATATTAGCGATGTGTGGAAAACATTTCTTTTGCATATGCATGATAATTTTTTCTCAAGGTTAAAATCCATTTCTAGGTACTTCTACAGTGGAAATAAAAACAGCTGAATGGGGAGGAAGGTGACCGAAGAAATATGTAAACCTTGAATTTCCTCCAGCTTTGAACTGGAACTGATGATGGCAATCATGGACATTTTCATTCATAGAATGAGAATGCCATGTCAAAGAAGACTTAGAGTTATGTAGGAAAATCATATGAAAACTAAATCAGTGTATCTAATTTTATCTTTGTTACATAGCACATGAAATCCAGTGGCCTGGTGCCTCTATTTGAAAAATTCAGAGACCAATATTGTCCATTCTAGGTACATTTCTGGACAACAAAAGACAAATTCCAAGACAGTTCTAATGTCAGCTGAAGATGAAACAGAGTAGCTTCTCATATGAAACAGAGTAACATCTCTTAAGTGCAGTCTCCCAAAACTAATTCTTGGTGTACCATTTGCAGAAGGAAAATGTATCAGTTCTACAATTGGACAATGTCTTACCTTATTATAATGGATCAATGAACAACTGTTTTAGACTCAAGAAGCCATTCCTTTTCAGGACTGCAGAAGTCAGACTCAAGTTTTGTCAAAAACTTGGTAGGTGAGTACATACACAATTAAGTAAAGATAAATTTATAAAAGACAAAAAACCCTTGATAATTTTACAATCTCACAAAGGTGTTATTTGTGAGTTTCCTATATATATAAAAATGCCTATAAAGACAGACTTCACTACCTATTAGATGCTTTCAAGTAAATTTTAATTTTTTTCCCCTGCATGAATTTTCTATATTTGGATCTTATAGCAAGTGAATAATTGCTCATTAATAACAGGCTAGAAGAACAAAATGTAATTGAGAAGTCCTCTTGTTATGCAATGTCTAAAAATTATATTTAACATAGAAATTGTTCCTCTGGCAGCTAAAAAGAGACATTATCTCTACATGCCTGAAAGCTCTAATCATGAGAGGAAACCAGCTGAGTACTGTATAAGCAGGAAAAAAAGATGGACCCTGACAATAAAACTTCAAATATAAATTTAAGGTGAAACACAGAAAAAAAAAATCTAAAGATAGGAAGTCTTAAGGAAAAAAAATAAGGAAAGAAATGCAATAAGTGTTCTTGTGAAGAAATCTTGAAGAGGTCTTGGTACAGCAGGAATATGTTTTGCCTACAGTTAATCACAAGAGTATACCTTTTCTATCAAAATATGTGAACCAAACACAGCTGATGGTCCATTTTAAGGAAAGCCTCATGTAAGTACACCTAAACCTTCTTTAAATATACTAGTTAGAGGCATAAGTAAAAAACATGATTCAAAAGACTGATACATAAGCAGTTACAAAACATATGTGGGCTACAGAAGTTATAATTAATATCAACTTTTGTTTAAGCTTTCATTATTTTAGCATACCATAAGCTAAAGCTAGTAGAAAACTTATTCATATGAATGAAATATCATAGTAACACCATTGCAATATACTGATGTTAAGTTTTAATGGTAACAACAAAAACCTAGTGAATCACCAACGGAAATAATTGAAAATAAGCTTAAAAACAAGAGAGGTACAAGGCTAAATAATTTGAAATTATTCTACTTTTAACAAGAATGAGGACAAGAGGACATTCAAATAACAAAGCATAAATTGAAACTTTCCTTATAGCAAGAATCTAAACTCTCATTATTTTAATTTTGAGATTCTCATCACCTTCACTGTGAAAAAAAAGCCTAGGTAAACATCTGTAAATGACCCTTCCTGTATTTTTTTGCATGTCTTCTACAAAAGTGGCAGTAAAGGATGCCCATAATGTTAATTTGCACTTTTTTCTTTTTTTTTTTTTTTTTTTTTTTTTTTCCTTCCAAATTTTTTTTTTTTCAGCCTACCAATATTTTATTTCTGTTTGGAACAAATAATGATATTGATTCTTCTAAAAAGGGTGTTCTGGGACTGTCATGACTCAGATTTCTCAATCTAATTTTAGAATTTAATATATGTTAGAGCTACTTTCCCATACTGAAATCTAAACTGGAAGCTAAACTAATATAGATAAAGTTAAAGGAATTGTTCAATTAACAACAGATTGAAAACAGAAAATGAACAATTAGCTTGAAGGAGGATAATACAGTATTTTAAGAGTTATGGAAAGTTCATGTCTGAAACAACATTCAGCGGCAAATTAAGCACAATGGTGAAAACTTTGCTAGTGAGTGATGAAGGCTACAATTTTCACTTTGGAACTGATGTAATTATTTAAGCCACATATGGTTCATTTTTTTTGATTTTGGGGCAGAAATTGTATTAAGTTCTGATCTGGGAATCCTGTTATTGTAATGTTGTTTTTAAAATGCATGTATTCTTCCCAAGAAAGCCAAGGCAGTGGAAGGATTAAAAATAATGATTATTTCAGATGCAACGACCACTTTTTTTATGATGGTGCACAGACTGGGCCACAGGGGCAAAAGGCAAAGCCTCCTCCAAGGCTTTTTGCATCTTCTCCCTCTCCTCCCCCACTTTCTCTGGCCCAAGGAGGCCTTCTATCTGTCTGCAAACATGTTATCTCTCTGCAAACGAGAGAGCAAGGCTGAGAACTTCTCTTGCTATGCGGGGTGGGGGAGGGGGAAAGCCTTTAAACTGCCTTTGAGAAAGAGCCGCCACCTTAGGCAGAAAGCCTTCCTAGAGAATTGACTTCTGACTTCTTCCCCTTACAAATTCTTCGGAAATCTATCTATTCCTACATGTTGAATGCTAGGTACTGCAGTTGGCAACAAGATGCTAATTGGGTTCTTTTTTTGGCTTATATAAATCTTAACCATATGTGAATGTAATAGCGAAAGTGATTAGGCTTCGCATAGGAAAAGATTGGCACTTCTTATACCTCCCATATACTTACGCAATGAATTTGGCCACATGAAAATTCAACACAGAAGAAAGCATGGGTTTTGCATTTTACAACACAAAACCTGTTTCTGCTAAGATATTTCCAATTAAATATATAATCCTTAAGATTCACGCATCTATACCAATAAAATTGATTGCAACTAAGAAAAGATAGAGGCAGATAAGTTCTCAAAAGAAAGATAAACTAAAAAATAGAAATAAACACATCTGTTCTCCTTCACTGTTATAGTGATCTTAATTTACAGTGCATTTTTTTAAACAGAGATAATTCCTTCTTGAATTCCAGACATTTGTCCTAGACAGAGTTGCTATCATCAGAAGAGAAACAGGGAGAGGAGGAAAGTGGGTTGAATTAACATTGTCTAGACTCTGTGTAGTAGTCTCCATTGAGAAGGTTTGTCTCTGCTGCAACTAGTTTAGGCCAGAACTTCTAATGATATAACTCTGTTCAGTTTTCCTTTACTCATTCCTTATTACATGATGCATAAAAGTAAAATTACAAAATAATGTACATAACAGTGGAACATACTGACTGTTTTTTCTAGGCTCATTCCAGACCCATTTTTAAATATCATGATTGCCAAGATTCATTAGCAATAATGATATCAAATTTGGATAACCATATTTCTACTTCATATTGTCATAACTGTAGAAATATTAAGTTTTATGTAATGAGGAATTTTTGTAGAAGTTCACATTTTTATTGTGGATGTAAATTTCTCTCTTATCTGCCAGGTAGGATTTACTTCACCTAACACTTGCCATGTAGTGCATAGATATCCACACTGTACTTAGTTATTGAGGTTATTTTTGTAATTGTCACAGAGAAAGAGATTCAGTTCATTCCATTGTGAGAGAAAATTCTTTCCACACTGAAGTTCTATCAGAAAGTTTTGATAAAACTGGAAGATTTTTGTAGATGCTGAAATTTCATCTAAATGCAGAATATGTAAAAATGGTATGAATTTTACATGTACCTTTTCATCTGGACATGCCCAGGCTAGGGAGGAAGATTGGACTTACTGTATTTCTTACAGCATGTGCAGAGCAGCTGTACTGAAAATTTTATTTTTTCTCTGACAGAAAAGTGAAATTTTATTTGTTTCATATATTTGATATTAGGGAAATAATTTAGATGTTCAGATAATATTTTAAAACATTTTAATAAATATCAGTTTGGCATCCTAAAATTAAGAGTATTTCCTTGGTGCTAGTGACTCTAAGATTTTTTACGTTTGGGTAAGAATAAGGGATCTGGCTCCATGAAGACAAGTTGCTATATGTCAACCTTTAACAGCCTTATTTGCTAGACACTATTTATAGGACCTGATAATAAACAACATAAACAGTAAATATTTCCAACCAGGAGAGAAAGATGAGGAAAAACAAAATGTTTATAAAATGTTTTAAGTCAGATGAAATAACATTCTTGCAGGCCTGAGTGCATTTCCATCATGGTATTTATTTATTTGAACTTTAATGCATAAATATATAAAGCTATAAAGCTTTAGGCATCCTGAGTATTCTTAAAAAACCCAAACCAAACAGTATAGCTTACACTAAGTTTAATATATGAGGTGAAAGTGTTGTGAAATATAGAAATCAAATCTCCTTGCTTGGGGCAATGCAGATCTCTTTTCCATTAGCTTATATGGGCAGCAGTTGGAATCTAGCTTAGAGTGAGGAATATATCTTAGAAAGTCATCTTTAAAGTTATTTTATGAAATACTGTCAGTTTTCTCCTTTAGAGGTTACTGATGAAGTATTATTTTCCATTATGATGAAACACAATGCTCGTCTGTATTTTGACTTCTCCAATTTTATTGCATAGATCCAGAATGATCCATTTACTGTACATTTATATATAATTTAGTCATATTCTGAAAATAAAAAGAACAAAGGCTGAGAAAATGTGCAGCTGCTCACTGTAATTTTTTTCAATTTACATTTTTTTTTCTCTTTTATGGTGTCAAGTCAATATGCAGAAATAGGACTGATACAGCATTTATATTTTTTACTACATCGACTGCATACCGTAGTCTACAAAAATATTTATTCCAAACTTTGGCCCTGGGAGTGCAAATACCTATGAAAAAAATAAGAAAACCTAAAATATGGTTATATCACTTGGTATTTTTGGTTCAAAAACATACTTCTTCTAATAGACCGACATTTTCTCTGAGCTACTTTTCCTTTCTGTGCTTCCTCTTGCTGTGATGAATGTGTTCAGCTAGGTCACCTATTTACTTATGCAATGCCTCTTTGTAAGAGTGCCCTGATGCTGTTTCAGTGAGCAGGCTTGAAAATAATTAATTGCAAACATCAGAACAGATTAAGTAAAACATCTAATTAAGTCTCTGAAATATCAAAGAGTAAGTGTCTGGCTGTCCTAGGAGGTTGTTTCAGAGGTTAATAATCAACTAAACAGTGCCAGGGATGGTCCTTCAACACTAAGGCCAACTGACTTTGGATGGACCTACCAAACTTTTGAAATCTCTTATTGCTTCCAAAACAGACAACAAGACAGAGAGGTGGAACAGTCACATCCCTTTCTGTGCACACAGTGCAGCCATCCGGTGAATAATTTGGAAGAGGATGAAGTGGCCTAAGCCAAAACAATATCAGGCCCAGACCTAACACATAAATGGTAGAGAGATGATCGACTATCTCTACATCCAAGGTGTTTGTGACTTAAGACATATTTAACTACTCAGAGAAGCCCAGATGACAGTGCCTCTGAAACAATCAAAAAAAAAAAAAGTACAAATCTTATTACATTTGCTATTGAGTACATAAGAAGCTCTGGTGATTCAGTGTGTCTGTCAAACTAAAGAACTGCTGATAGGCAAAATATAAGGAGATGTATCTAAACAGGTTGCTTGGTTTTGTGTTTACAGAATCCAAAACTGTTATGCCGGAGCAAAGTAATCCTGTTGTCCACTTTGCTGCAGCATGGCACAGTGTAAATAAAATAGAATATTTTATTTTCTAATATAAATATATATATATAATTTATGTATATATTTATAATATGAATAGAAATATAAAAATAAAATGAATTATTTATGAGCTCAGTGACAGAAAGCATAATCAAGAGAAGAGAAAATTTGGTAGCTGTTGGGAAATATTAGACACGGATTTTGCTGGAGTTTTTCTTCTTTTGGTTTTTGGTTTTTAGTTTTGAGGTTTCTTTTTATTTATCAGCTTTCTATATACATAAAAAAAAGTGATTTAGATGAAATTTCACCATCTACAAAAATGTGCTAGTTTTATCAAAACTTTTTGACAGAACTTCAGTGTGGAAAGAGTGTAAATATTTTGCATTGGGAAAATGAAACATTTTGAAAGTGATGTTTTGGTTTTCTCTTTACAGTGAAAGGAAAATAATAAGAAAAGAAATATGTATGCACTTGACATAAAAGAGAAGAATGATGGACCAAATATGCAAATGTTTTTTGCTTTTGAGGAAAAAAGGGGAAAAATGAGAAAATAAAAAAGGAGGGAATAAGTTATAAAAGAAGGAGGTGATAAGAGTGCAAAATAGAGGACATAAACATTCATGCTCAGAGACTATTTTAGGTCTTGTCTAATCAGATTACCCATTTGTGCGAATATACATATGTACATATGTATATACGCACCTTTACATATGTACAATACATATGTAAAAAGTCATTGTAGATACTTTTTTTATGTTTTCTGGATTGAGTTTTCAGTGCAGCCAAATGTCAAGGTGTTTGGACATCATTACTACCCATGTGAATGTGTTTTAATGATGAACTACAAGTACCTAAGTGAAAATTTAGTTTTACTTAGATCTACTTGGTAAGAACTGAGCATATGTGTTCCTAAAGCTCTGTAAATTGCTGTTTGTATTTACTAAACTTGAAAACACGTCCTATTACAATTTTTTATAAGATTCGCAGTTTTTAACTGTAAATTATAACCATTTAAGTGATTTTACCTTTTGGTGGCACCTTGCTGATTGTCAAACAAATAGGTATATGCTGGTTTCTCTTCTCCACAGGTGTTTTTTACATCTCACCGTTCAAATCAAATGTCACAGCAAACAGAAGCCATTCTACGGAGAGGCTGTGAACGATTAGCTGTATAAGTCCTACTTTTGGGGAATATCATTAGAAAGCAGCACATTTCCATGCTACCCTTTTGTAGAGAATACTCAGAATGTTGAAATAATTCTTTTAATTCCAGTGTTCATCTGTTGAAGGCCTCACACTTTTTTCAAGTTGAAAAATGTCTCATCTTTATGATGTTCATTCCCTTTAGAACATGGCTACACAAACACTTACTAAGAAGTAAGAGAAGCAAAAGGAATGGCTAAGAAATAACTGAATACATTCATCAACAAAAACTTTGACAAGCACAAGAGAAGTCTAAATAAAAATATATATTTAGATATAATATTTATATAAAATATTTTATATGAGTATATACATTTATTTTACTGAAGACGTAGAATATGAATTTTTCATTGTTATATCAGACATTAAACCACTTGATCATTGGACGGGCAGATACTAAAGTCCATTTGCACAGAGCCATTCTTCCTGGGATACTTTGCATGTTGAATTAGGAATTTGTGACTGAATCCCAGGTGAATTACAAACAGATGTTACTTTGAGGTTTTGGAATAAGATTCCACCATTTACACTAATATTTGCATTTAAGTCTTGAGTCTTTAAACAGATGCTTCAGTATATTTACTTGTACTTGATATCCAAACCAATAAAATATATCTTTAATCCCATTGCCTTCTATGTGTTTAGAGTTAAGTTCGGAACTGGTCTTCATTCTCTTGCTTTTTAATTGTTTAACTTTTAACTTAGCTGTGATTAAAATATCTGATTGCCTGTTTTTCAAAACATATCAATGAAATCTAGAAACAAAAGTTCATTTAAGTTAAATGTTAAAGTTCATATCCTGGGATTAAAGAGAGGACGTCACTGAAGAATTAATAGCCTTTTTTCTCTTTGATTTGGAAAATCTAATGAAAAACAAATATGCTAGGAAGAGCTGATAAATATCGGCACAGGGAGGCTCAAAGACTGCTGCATGAAGGCACATAACTTTTTCTGTATATTCATGCCTTTCTGGAAGTCCAGTGTAGGTATGTGAACAGGTACCTTAACTCTGCCACTCTTCCTTGAATCAGGAGTCTGAATGATGGATTTTTCTCTGTTTCTGATTGAGAACACAGCTTTCCAGTTGCTCAGGGAACTCCTGTCAAGTACATGGCAATGTGATCACCTTAGGCTGAAACTGTTTCAAATGTCACAAGCTTAGTAGAGGTGAGTAAGTAACTTCTGTTTGTGATTTTGTTTTAGAGATCTCTTCTGTCATTGTTGCAGGAGGGCATTAATTTGTAAGGCAGTATTTTTTCTCTCTCTTTGACTAGTGAACACCTAGGATTAAGTTACTTATAAAACTTTTTTTTGAAGACAGTGTGTGCCCTGGAAATATCACTATTCTATTATGGGAAAACACAATCCAAACAAGATACAGCAGCTGAACCTGTAAACCGATTGTTTGATGCATAATAAATACACAGAGTAAAACCAGGTGGTGTTCTTATAAATACAGCGTGATAATGAGATCATTACAAGGTTCTTCAGTTTTGATGTCAGCACTCTAAAGATACTGATCAATAATAAAGGCTTATTTTGTAGGAGTTCAAATATGATCTGAATAGCAGTGCAGATGTTTCAGAAACATCTCAGGTTTTTCACCAGTCAGTTTTTAATTGTCTCACTAATCTTTACTCTTTTTAAAAGTTAAGTGTTTGGTATAGAAACTAGTTAGTGAAAATGTCACTTCCCTTGACACTGATCTTACGATGGGACAAAAAACATTCTTACCTTATATACTTCATTCCTTTGATCATAGAGGAAACCTATATACATGTTTTATCAAAAGTCAAGTTTAATGAAATCTGTTGTCTTTCTAGATAATTTATCAAAGAAAAAGTCACTAATTGTTTGCATGATGAATTTTCAGAATGTAGCAGTTTTAAATCTCATTTATGTGCATGTAATGAAGTCAGGTGGTTGGAAGTGGAAGCTAGATGTATTCAAACTGGAATGTTAAACATGATTGTTAGAAGTCTCAGTTAAACTAGAAATAAGTTTGTTCCATTGCCATTCATTGTTTCTGTATTAAGGTCGGCTGCCCGAAAGCTGTGGTAGTTTACCTAAATGAGAAGTAGGGACTTGATGGAAAGACCACATATAAAAATCTATTACTTTTTTTATGTGGAAGGTTGTATAGTTACTTCTGACCCTTAAGAATCTATAAACTGATTTGTAAAACAGGTTTTTCTTTTAGATAACAAGAATTGTGAACAAATTTTCACAGTGACATAGTCTATATCCAAAATTTTCTAACACTACACAGTGCTTGCATTCCTTATATCCTCTACTAAACTTTTCTTCAAGATTATTATCTACAAAAAGTGTCTGTGTTCTGTTCTATAGATATATTTTATTATTGACAATTGATCAATTTAAATTATCTTTTTTTTTACAAAAAAGGTTAGTCCATGAGGTTGAATAGTGATTTCAATTAATATTGAAGGTCCTTTAATATGAGACATATAGAAAGATAATACTAAGTGTTATATACAGCATTATAATGACCCAGGCAGTGAGGAAAAGATTGGCTACACTTAGTCTGAGTTTTGTGGCTTTTTATATTTATTTTGCAGTTTATTTATGCAGATTGTACAGTTTGAATGTTTCTTCTAAAGCATTAACAGGCCAGGGACTTGGCCACAATCTCCTTTACTCTACAGGCATAGATATAGCCTTTGAAAGTCTGGCCAGCTCCACAAATTTTCTGATGATCTTCTCTCCAGGTAAATCAAGTGCACAGAGACAAAATGAAAAGTAATTGCTGTAGGCCACTTTAAAAACACTTTTCGATTAAATTATGGGTGAATATAAAATGGTACCAATGATATAATCTGTGACATGAAAGTTAAAATCTAGATCTGTTAATTTGGAACATACTTCAAATGTCTTCTTAAAGATATCTGTCATGAAATTTGTTTTAAAAAAGTCTAGAGAAGGGTTAGGCTGTTGATTTCACTGCCTGTAATTAAGAAATGTTATTTCCTAAGTGTTTCCCTAAGTGTCTTGGAACTTCTAACTGTAGGAGAAGAGAAGAGAAGAGAAGAGAAGAGAAGAGAAGAGAAGAGAAGAGAAGAGAAGAGAAGAGAAGAGAAGAGAAGAGAAGAGAAGAGAAGAGAAGAGAAGAGAAGGGGCTAAAATGTTTGACCTTTAACACAGAAATATTTCTGTTCTTCTCAATCCTGCTGAAAAGATTCAATGTTATTGAATTTCAAATTACAGTTTAATTCATTACTCTCACTGAGACCATCTAAATGAAATTCATAAATCGAAGCTGTGATGATCTTTCTGATAGAAATATTGTGGTTCTGTGGCATCAGTCATAACTGTTAAATGAATGTAAGAATTTTGTTTCTCTTTCTCACTGCAGTATTAACCAGAAGATTGTAATAAATAAAATATTTTAAAATAAAATTCATTTGGAATATTAATGAGGGGGTTTTTTTTCATTAATAGAACTTGGGAATGCCTTCAAAGTCAGAATTTGTTATGTAGTTTGTAATGAATACAAATAAAACTAAAAGAGCCTGTTCACACATAAAATTTTGTTTCAGCTCAACTAGGGAAAGGAATATCCACTGTATGTTTATGTGAATAAAAAATGTGATATTGTTACCCCACTGAGATGAGCAATCAAAAAAATCTCATGAAATTCAAAGAAGCTACACTCTCAGCTAAAAATAATATAACCTTTCCAGGTAATCCTAAGAATTTTTGGATTTCTGTACATTTTTTAATGTATCAGTCTTATTCCTTTTATTCAGAGTTGGACCATCCTTCAAAGGATTCATCAGTGGCTTTGAAAATACTATGAATGCAAGTCTATTTTCCATGTATATTTTTGGAACAAGCCAAAGGTTGATATCCAACATTAATAGCTTACTGGTGTCTATTTACACCTAATAAAAAATTTCTGTCTTTTTATCTAAAGTTTCATCTGTAATATCAAATAGCTAACTGAAAAATTTCATCAAAAATGTTTCACATATGCAGAAAAAAGATTTTTTGTAAAAAAGTTCTTTTCCCTTTCAAATCTATTACAAAAGGCAGAAAACATTGCACATAATACTGATGTAATCCTTGAACACTAATCACACAAAGAGAGATCCAAATGATATAATCCCCCTTTTGGGCAGCAGAAACTTTTTTATTATGAATGTATGTCTCTCCAGATTATTTATATCATTTTGTATTAAATACACATAGCTTATTTATGTAAAAGCTGGCAGTATTGAGAAGGTTATCATTTACAGATCTACACAAGTTATATATCCCTTATACCCTTTGTATGTTCATCTATATTGTTTTATAGTATTCTTTAAGGAACAGTCATTATTGTTTAGTCATTATTGTTTAAAACAGAAACCAAAAGTAGCTGGTCCTAAGTGGAGTTCCACATAGCATCTACAAAATTTTGTTTTGTACAGGTGGAAAATCTGCAATATACATTGTTTGGAGCCCATGTGACCAAATACAGACAGTGGCATCTGAGCTAGTCACCCCAAGATGCTTTTACAACCAGTGGAAAGAGACACTTTAGGAGATTATACTTAAAAACTTGGCCCTAAGGTTGCTCCTTTCATCTGTCAGTACAAAAGTCGGATGGCTAGTTCACCTACAGATAGATTACTAATTCAGATAATGCATAACACTTAAATGTAGGGGAGATCAATTACATTCTCTGTAATAAAATGACTGGAGTAGTGGCCCAGATTTTCACTTCATGCACAGCTTAAGAGAGAAACCAGCCTTACTTTTGTGCTTGAGCAGTAAAAAATGAAATACCTATGAAATACTTGAAGTAATTGAAAACCTCCCATTTGGGCTAGGAAGATCCTATCTAGGTTTCTGCTTGGTATGTATAATTTTTCATTAACCAACACTGAACACTGAAACAGTAAACAGAGGGGCAGCCACAGCCTTTTTATTCCTAGAGAAGTTATGGATCCTTATAAAATCAGCGTAAGGTTCTGCTTTTCCCTACCTTCTGGGGTTGAGTCTTCATTCCCTGTAATACATGCCATGAATTAATTTTTGTTACAGAATAAGTTTCCATTGACCTTCCCATCTCCTAATATGTGAACCTGGGATACAATCCAATCTGTTTCCGCTTCCAGTTATAGCACCTACTACTCTAGCTGCTGCCCTTCATGCTTTTTATAGAAAAAACAAGCAAACAAAATGATCAGACTCATGTCAATTTTACTGGTTCTTTCAGTAGAACAGACAAAATATTTCACTATAAACATATTTTTAAGAGGTTTTTTTGTAGCAAATCCATTTAAAGTTTCCAATGTACAGAAAATTAATTTTTAAATAATATTTCTATTGGTTTTGAATAAGAGTCAAATACATCAAGCGTATCCATCTAAATAATCAAGATATAATCATCATCATCATCATCATCATCTCTTTTCCTGCTTATGTTCTGAACAATCAGTTGGAATAAAATATTTGGGATTTTTACATGAAAATAAATCTGTGATATAGGCTCTGTAACCTCAGTTTAAGAAAAAGTGTGAGAGCGGATTTCTCGTTCTCTAAAGATATATTAGCTCTCAAAAATACTTTAGCTTTGTATTTTATATTTTATTGAGAATCACTTGAAGTTAATTGAAAACATTGAAGCAGATAGTAAGAACTCATGTCGTCTTTTTTAATGTCTGGAACCTAAAATTATTTAAGTACCTGAGTAAAGTTATAGGTTATAAGCTGTTGCTCTTTGAATTTGAGTATTCTGAGCCTACATTTTTATCATTACTGCTAAATAATGATAATAATCATATGTTTATTAAATAGTTACGATTTTGTAAAGATGAGAATCCCACCTTTTGTGTGAAGTGATCATTTGGGATTTACATTTGTTTTGAATTTTCAAAAGCCATTCACATATAGGATTAATTTTTGTTTGCCATTAACATAAAGAGTTGTTTTTAGGCTCCATATGACAGGACTAAGAAGACAAGGCTTACTGTGACCTTAGAGTTGTCAGCAACAGCAAAACGAAGTTTTTTTCTGAACGTGCTTGTGCATGCAGACACAGAAGATTGTGTGATTGCTATTGAAATACGTTTGTGGCCCCCTGACATGCTCAGAGCACAGTAGGTCCAATAACTCTGTATTTTCTCTTCTGGGAAGATTACAATATACAGTAAACCTTAGATACCTCAAGGAAATTTTTAGAGGCAAATCAAAGTGCAATAGATGAAGGTGACCAGAATGTTTTCTAAAGCAGCACACAAGCTAAAGCTGTGATACACATGCATCCATAGAAATAATGTCCCAGCCCTTAACTGTTAACAGAGAGTGGGGGGTTGTGAAAGCATGGGAGGAAGTGTGTACATTGATTTTATTCTTCCTTAATTATCTGCTTATTATCATGGTTGAAAATGGGCTGCAAGACATTATGCAGCTGTTTTATAATTCTAAGAGATTACTGTAATTGGTAACCAGAAGGAAAAGACCAGATAGGCTAACTTCTGAAACAGATAACCAGATACAACACAAGCTATTCAGTCTTTCTGACATTGCCTATATATTTGGCACCCCAGACAATCCTCCTCAAAGTACTAAAAGCACTTAATACTCTTATTGACTTAAAAGTTGTCATAAATATTCATTATTCTAGGACAGTCTGAAATGAAGAGCTATCATGTAGATGTAAGTTACATACCTAACTGGATCTGCAGTGAGGCAGGTGGGCAGCTTAGAGAATAGCATTTGTTCCCTGCCTTGAACATGGTATTAAATAATGAAACTTGAAAGACTGTGCTGATATAGTGGACTTGAGAAATAAAAGGCGTCTTCCTTTAGGTGTGAGAGCACTTTTTTTTTGTTTATTGTTTAAAAACTTCCACTGTAACACAATAACAGATGTGAGGTAACTTGGAAATAACAATCATTAGCAAGAGTCACTAGCATGGAAAGACTAGTGATGCAGACACTTGGAAAAGTGTTCTTGGGTAAGTAGAAGTGTGAACAAATGATGTCTCATTATAAAAGCAGGAGAGCAAAACAGACTAAATTTTCCAATCCTGAGGATAGCCTGGAGCTTACTGCTAAAAAAGAATAAATAAATATTGTTAGAAAAAAAAAAAACCCACACTCATTATCAGATCTAGATTGAACCTTTTTTTTATATTGAACCTGAGATGTATTCTAAAAGGTAGGAGAAGTGTTCAGGTCAAGAAAACTCCTACTACTTCTTTGAAAAAATATAGTTTCATATTTGAGAGAAATTTTTGGAAACAATTCTAAAAAAATGTAGTAAGATTGGGGAACAAATCGCGTCTCTTGCAGAAGGAGAAGCTGTAAGAGGGAAGGTCTGCCCTGCAGAACGGATGACAAGGAAAAGAACTTTGATTAAAAAGGATGCTTTGTCTTATTACATGGGCAATGACTTTGACCTAAAGATTTGATTGTTGTTTTACAACATTAAGAAGTTCCTCTGTTTGTTTTATGGTTTATATTTAATATGCCACTTAATGGACCTGCTGATTATACCTGTATAGAGTGCATGAGGTTATTTTATGTGTACTGAAGTGCATTATGGCCACTTACTAGCACTTAGCAGTTTTAGCTGCGCCACTATTACTAATATTGACCTTTAGCTTCATGTTGTGAAGAATTGAGGAACTGCCAAAACTCTTTTTTTTTTTTCCTCACAAAATAGAGAACAATCTGTTTCAATAGTTGCACTTCCAAGTGCAAATTTAGCTTCCATGTCCTCTGTTACCCTTGAACTGCAGGACAGCAAAACAAGTGTGCTTGAAGATTATAGTCCAAAAGGAGACTAACTCTTCTAAGGTGTGTATTTTGTTGTTGCTTTAATCTCCTCAGCCCTGCACTCCTCCTCCCCTGAAAGAAAGGGTTATTAATACTATAAGATAGCTCTAATCTGTAACTCCTGAGACTTCAAGCTCAGCCTGGTGATGGGTTGTTTGGTTTGGATCAGAATCTGAAATACTCAGAGTTGGGCCATTCATATGCAAATCTCTAAACTTATTCTGGAGGAATGTCTTTGCAAAGCAATGGCACCATTTGGGTTTTTCAAAATGCTTTGCCCTGGCTTAATTCTCTTTCACTGTCTTTAAAAAGCAGTGTAAAGTATCAACGATATGAACAGCTGCTGGTTCTATGTTCTAAGAGAGGTGAGATACTATAGCATAAAAGATTATATAGTAGATTTCACTAAAGAAAGAGTACTGAAGGGAGGAGAAGCCCATCCTTTTGATTGACATCCCTCTCATAAAGTATATTTTTATTTTATTATAGCCTATCTTTTTAGATGGATATGGATTTCATTCAGTTGACTACCCACAGTCATCTGTTGCCGGTTTAGATACTTATGCTTGACATCTTGTACTAGTTTTGGGTGGGATAGAGTTTATTTTATTCATAGTAGTTTCTATGGTGCTATGCTCTGTGTTTGTAATGAAAACACTATTGATAAAACAGGGTTGTTTTATCTATTTCTGAACCATCTTTACACAATGCCAATTCCTTGTTTCTCACATTTCCCCACCAGCAAGGGAGATGGGGATACACAAGGAGTGATGAGGGGACATAGTCAGGACAGCTGACCTCAACCAACCAAAGAGATATGCTATACCATATGGCATCATTATTAGTATAGAAAACAAAGGGATGAAGAGGAGATGTTGGGAGTGACGGCCTTTGTCTTCCCAAGTCACCTTTACATGTGATGGAGCTCTACTTTCCTGGGAATGGCTGAACATCTCCTGCCCATGCAAAGTTGTGAATGAATCCCTTGTTTTGCTTTGCTTGGGTGCATGGCTTTTGCTTTGCCAGTTAAATAACTGTTTTTATCTCAACCCACAAGTCTTCTTGCTTTCATCCTTCTGACTATCTCCTCCATCCCACTGTAGAGGGTGAGGAAGCAGTGTGTGGAGGCAAGCTGCAAGTCGAGTTAAGCCGCAGCACATCTGCTTATGTGTTACAGATATATACAGAGGGCACATACTCTTTTGTAGTGGCATCTGAATGTTAAACAGAATAGATAGGGGCATTTCAAGTGAACTTTCATGTGTGGAAAATTGAACACCCTATCTGCCTGGATGGCATTCAAGAAAAGAAAAATTCTGTCTTTTCAGTTGCTTCACAGAAGGCTTCATGTGAATAAATAAATAGATAAATGCCAAAACTAAACAAAACAAAATAAGAACAAACAAGGAATGAATACAACTGTGTATCCATTTGGGTTAGGACACGGGTTCTCAAAGAAAAAAAATATTTTAGATATTAAGACTTTAGCAACATTTATATCATCAAAAAACTCTTCAAATTTTATTTTCAAACTGAGTTTAGTTACAATCAACTCCTGTTTTGGGGGTGGGAGAGGGAGAAGGAGGAGGAGCCGGTCATGTTTGCATGCACCCAATTTGCAAATGTATATTTCTAATTGGTTTTGCACAGCTCCTGGGTTAGGCAAAGGTCTCAGATAGCAGGATACTCATTAAACTGTTATTTGACATGGCTTCCTCTGAAGAAAATAAGGAGGGGGCAAATCAAAATTGTAACCTTTGTTAGTAAATAGCAAGGAAAATACTGGGAAACAGCTTTTAAAATAATTGGTACAGTATGTTGGTGTTTAGAAGAGAAAGGAAGAAAAAAACTCCTAAAGAAAAATGTTAAATGCCGAAAAAAAATATTTTTTTTCTTTTGGTTGCTCTTGGACACTGAGAATCTTATTAACTAGTTATTTGTATAGTACTTTTTCATCCATGCATTTCTATTTTGGCAATAGAGATCCAGGGAGAAACTCACATAGAACCAAAACCTACTAAATATCAGTAAGACTCAGGATTTATGCTTATCTCTTTTTATGTAAGAATTATTTTTATAAGAATTATGTTAGACTGTAAAATCTTTACAGGTATCACCTTTGTACTTATGTCTGTGTATTTAGAGCTAAAGCATCTCTGCTAGTGTTAGTTTGCTATGTTCCATTATTTGACACTAACTAGTCATGAAGCAAAGGTTCACCCAGATACACATATTCATATTCTCTTGACCTACTCACTCTGAAGGAACCCCACTGCATTATCAGAAAGAACACTACTGATATCATAGGTCAGAAGAGGAGAATCATAGGTCAGAAATGTTGTACTCCTCCACCTGTTCATGCTTCCTACATATACAGTATTCTGAGCCAGATTTATGGATTTTAAAGTATCAGATTTAAATGGAATACCATGATTCTGTAGTCAGTGTCTTAAGGACAAACACACCTAGAACACCCTGATAGCTTATACTTATTGTTGCTCTAAAGAAATAAGTGTAAAACTGTAATTGACCTGTCTGAGCTTAAAAAGAAAAAAAAAGAAAAAAATTGGCAACCAGGCATACACAATATTTCAGAATACCAAAACAGTCTGGAATGTTGCAGTCTTTCTTTGGTTAACATTTCTTCTTTGCAACTTATGGCAATCTTCCTCTACAATAAAATCAGAGATAGTTATGTACTCTAAAGGATGAAATATTCAGTAAAGGACCCTCTTAGTTATACATTCCTTTAATCCTGAAGCTGCAGAATTTTGTTTCTGTTCCATATGTTTGATACTAAACTAACATAAGATATGTTTCACCTGCCATAAACTTTCTTTTGGTGTCCTCCTGGGGTTTAACATCTCTTGGCAAAATTTCTTAATCAGAAGTGCAGCTGTTCATGAAATTTTGCATGGAAAAGCATATAAATATAAAATTAACTACCATTTTAGGTCTGTTACTGGAGAGCTAACACTTCAGCAGGTGCAAAAGATATCTTGTGTAGATTTCATTTAAAGTAATGTACAATGCTTCTCTGGGATGGCCACTGCCTGTATGAATGTACTTAATGGCAGCAACAGTTGAGAATATATTGAATTACATGACTCAATTAATTGTACCAGTAAATTAATTTCTAATCTTAGTCTTATGTTATGCGTGCAGTTGAGGGAAATGGACAGCCACATTTATAAGTCAGTTTTTGGTTTATTTTAAATTCCTTCTCTTTTGTGATAAAGCCAACTAGCATGTATCTTGGATGCACTGAACATTTATTTGCTATTTCTTCAATAATCTAAAGGAAGAAAAAAAATATGGTTTTATTTTCATAGTTTTCCTCTGGCTCTGTCTTCATGAACATTCCAGACAGTTACTACATTATTTCTAGGTATTATTGTCTGAGACACTGTGCCAGGGCATTAGTAAAACTGACTCAAAAATTACCTCTATTATTCAGAAGAAGAAATAGTTTTCTCTTTGTCTCTTTGACAGGAATTCCTGGAAGCCAAAGCTACATGGGTTTTTAAAACTTAGCCTAGGTTTATGAGATATCTAGATAACTGTAGGCATGATTAATGATTCTCCAATGAAACAATCTGTACATTCAAAGTGTTGGCTATACTTACAGAGAAAATATGGTAGAAAAACCTCAATTGCAAGTATTGTTTGAAAGTTGCTTTTGAAAAAGAAGTGAGGTAGTCCCACCTAAAATTCATGTCTGACTGTTTCTATGTGAAGTGTGCATATTATCAGACACAGATTAGTTAAATTACTGTAATTATTCATATACCCTGGGGATTTTTATTGAATTTAAAATAGCTTAATCTATAGTAAATACTTAAAATCTACACCTTATTAGATTTCGTTAAAAAATAATAATTTTAAGGTAAAAATTCTAGAAAGCTAAATGGAGATAGCTCTATATATTTATGTTGAAACATAAATATAATAGCCTTTGAGCATTCATATTATGCACTGTCTAACATCTAACATCAACTCAAAACAGCATTATAACGAGAGCGTGCATGTATTATGAAAAATTATGTTGAGTTTTCTATCATGAATTCATATATCCCAAATTTTATAAAGTCATTCTCAAATTAAGAAATTTCACATAACTGCTTTTCTGTGAAAATAATTCCTCTGAGTTTGCCTGCCAGTGTCCTTAAAAAGTGACCTATGGCCATAAAGTACATCCTTAGTTGTTTTTGAAAGCTAGTATAGTTATCTATCTTTCCAAGGAAAGATTTATTAAATATAGTAAAGTATATTTGTATACAGCTGTAGCACCTTCTTATAGAGTACTTTCATTTTCTGAGGCTTGATACACACTCAGGACACAATTCTGCCCCATCTCAGGTCAGGATCTTACTGTTTGCCTCTTTAATTTACTGACATCCGAGCAGATGAATCCATCTTAAACTGGGAACCTAGATTCAAACTGGCTAAAGCTAAGTAACATTTACCAGACTACAGAAACATGGATTCTAAGGACCTCAAACACTCATCCCATCATTTCTTTAAAAACAGAATGAGAAGTATTTGGCATGAATCAAACACACCTCAAATATCTATTAGGAGGTTTTTTTGGTACTATCTGTAAAACGCCCAGTGAAAGAGATCCTATTATCTTCCTTGGAAGGCCATTTTTGTGCACAAAATCTTACCATTTCAAAAGTACTAAATTCTAATTTAAAACTTCTTCACTAAAAATTAAGCCAATTTATCTGTTCCACTGACCATGAAGCATAATGGAGACTATGGGGAAAAAAAAAAATCTTTAGTGATAGGCTACTTTCATGTATTTCTATTCATTTCTTTTTTTACAAAAAGTTTTTACAAAACTTTCCTTTTATATAAATGGACTGTAGCATTCTTGTGACTGTCCGCTGGGCTCTCTTCTGTTTTCCTTTATCCTTAAACTATCTTCCCTGAAACTGGAAAGAGTAGTCTGGCTGAGGCCCTTATCAGTGCTGAATAGAGCAAAAAAAAGTTTATTTCATGTATCTCATTTACAATTTTATTTCTTTAAAGGTAGAGGAAAAGGGATTTAGTACATATCGAGACAGGGCACACAGCATGGTAATAACTTGTGTACTAGATCCACTCAGATGGGTTTCACCTGAGGCTTAAGGGAGACAATATTTTAAAGTTGCCAAAGCAGAGGTGTCTAGTGCACTTTTGGATGCTAAAAAGTACCTTTGGACACCTTTGCAAGAGACCTTTGGTTCTTTCGTTACAAACATATCTTCCCTGTAAGTACCATGCCTTATTTGCCAGGCACCCAGGAATACAGACTATAACATTATAAGCTATATCTACATGTGGAATTTGAACTGAACCCAGGCTGCATTTATATTGGCTGTATACAGAAGTGTAAGGTGAGATGAACCACTCTCTAGGCTTAATAAGTTAGCTCACTTGAGACTTAATAAGAGCTTAATCACTTAAACTGGATCCAGAAATCTACATTGTAGGCCCCAAAATTCAGATAAGAAGTCATTCCCTTTAGGATTTCATAATTAAGCAGATTCTTTTTTTTAAAAAACAGGTTAAATGAACTCCAGAATAGATGACTCTTGAAACAAGGGGTTTTTTTCTAGTTCAAATTTATACTGTTTTAATGTTATTCAGAGGATTTCTGGTCTATTAAAAATAAAACAAAAACATTATCCTTGATAGAGTCACAATTTTACTAAAAAACACTTTTTCATTCTCCATAATTTTAATATACATTATAAACTTCATTCTCTATACTTGAAGTAAGAGTTTTAAACTTTCTACTGCCCTTTGATAATGCAAGTTCATTTCTTTTTTTTTTTTTAAGTGCTGCTGCAGCAGCAGCAATCAAGCCACCAAGATAAGAGAAGGATTTCGTCTAGCATTACAGACATACTAGGTTTTTTTTGCATTCTCTGTGGATAGTTTTCTAAAAGTTTTTCCAAAGTTTACTGAATAGCATATAGTTATTTTCAGGTTTTCATTTCTGCACAGCTTGTTTTGCAAATGCAATTAGAAAACATGTAAGATTTTTATCATCCCAAACTCGTTTTGATGGATATTGCGTAATTATTATTTTTCATAAATTTCTCAGTGTATTTTTTCTCTGCTTTATGCCTTCTGAAAGTCTGAGTGATGGGTACACCACACAGAGGACCAAGGCTATGTCTGTCAAAGCAAAAAGAAATTACCATAAAATGCAGTCATTAAAGAATAGTACAAACATATCTAACAGAAAAGACCAGATACCAATGAAACTGAAATTCTGCTGATTGTAAACTAGGTGAAAAATTTTCTGAAAGATAAATGAAACTGTGTGCACACATAGTTACTTATTGCCCAGAGGTTTGGCAAGCATAGAGTCAATTGTTTTACAGATGCTGAGGCTTCCTTAGTCTAAATGGAGATAAACATTTCTGCTGGGTCCCACAGGTTCAAAGGGAGGATATTTGCCTCACTCAGGTATCAGAGATATGCATCCGGCACCCGCCTGAACTCAAGGTGTACAGTTGGTGAGCACAGAGCAAGCTGCTGCATTTGAGTCATTGCCGGAAGGTGAAAGTAGCCATTTCTTATCATCCCTGCAGAAGTTCTTGGGCATAAATTACCTCAGACAAGAAAGTTATATTTAAGAGTACTCAGATAGCATGATCCTTGGATACTGAAAAGATAAAACCTACTCATTCTGAATACATAGTTATAAAAATTAATTTAATTCTCGTCACCACTTTAAAAGTTTTCTCATAGCTAGGCAAGACATTAATGCCTTTTTTTTTCAGAAAATGAGAGTAAACAACTTATTCCCCATTAAATAGTGAGACTGAAACTACTTGATTAAAGCAAACAAAATTTTGAAAGCTGGGACTATAGGGTCACCAACGAGCATTGAGGTCTAAACCTGTTAGGTTATGAGACAAAAATCGTCTGCCTACACACCAAGGAGCTCAGAAACACAACAGCAGGCAGGGGACCCAAAATAATACCCAGCTGTCCTACTCCAAGGTGTCTCAGCTCGTCAAAGGCTCATCTGCAGAAATCAGAGAAGCACTGTGATGCACAGTGGCAAGTTGGAATCCAAACTAGGGACTCCTTAGAAACAAACACTCCACACAGGTCCCTGTCAGGGCTGTCCCAGGAGAACCTCAACCCCATTTTGCATACATAGAATCCATTATGAGGAGTTATTGGAATCATGGAATCACAGAATCATTTAGGTTGGAAAAGACCTCCGAGATCAACCCTTGACCAATCATCCCCTTGTCTACTAAAACATGTCATTAAGTGTCACATCCAGTCATTCTGTGAACCTCCAGGGATGGTTCACAGAATCATCGCTTGCCTGGGCAGTCCATTCCAATACTTAACACCCTTTTCAGTGATGAACCTGCCTTGGTGCAGATTGAGGCTGTGTCTTCTTGTCCAGGGAGAAGAGACTGACCTCCACCTTGCTACAACCTCCTTTAAGGTAGTTGTAGAGAGCCCCTGAGTTTCCTTTTCTCCAGACTAAACAACCCTAGCTCCCTCAGCTTCTTCTTATAAGATTCATTCTCTAGATCTTCCACCAGATCCATTGCCCTTGTCAGGACATGCTCCAGCACCTCAATGTCTTTCTGAAGTGAGTGGCCCAAGAGCGAACACAGTACTCGAGGAGTGGCCTCACCAGTGCTGAGTACTGAGGGACGACCACTTCTCTTGTCCTTCTGGCTGCACTATTTTTGATACAAAATTAAATTGAAGCAGGTCTTTGGATAACCATTCACTCTAATGGGGTAATTGCTTAGAGGTGTGAAACCTAGAGGTTTCCTGGCAAGGGGAGAACAATTCAGCATGGCACTGGACTTATTATGGGATATTTAGTGGAGGAAAATCATGGGGAGAGACCAAAAGGAGGGATTTACATGATTTTGGGAGGAAGAAGTGTGAGAAATAGAGAATAAAGGGAAGAGCTAGTTGTTTGACTGTATCTCCACATGACCATCGCAGTTCATCCTGTCTTATTAAATTAATTCCTAATTCTTTTGTGTGTGAGAATGCTCTACTTGATCTGTGTATCTGGACATGGGGAAGGAGGAAGGGGATGTGTGGGGGGTGTGCATGCAGCAACTGGGTGGGTTGAATGGGTCTCTGAGGGCCTGCATGTGTGTTTGTGGATGGGAGCACAGGGAGATTAACTATGGGAACCAGGGAAGTCTTCACCAATTTTGTGTTTGTGCAACAGCCTCTATTAGAAACAGGAGTGGGACTACAGCCTTGGGGGCTTGAACAACCAGATACCAGCAGCTGTTGAAACTGTGACCCAGGAACATCTACTGGACAGAGTGCCTGAGCCCAGCTGCTGGAAAGATCCACACTGTACATATATAAATATATATATTCTCACCAGTGGACCTCCAACCTGCCCTGCCAGACATGGAAGCAGGATGAGCCCATAGGTGTTGCCTATGTTTTTGTGGCTGGAGTGTGTGTGTGGCTATGTAAAAATGGATATATATACGGTGTATGTGTGTGCTTGGTATGTGGCTTCTGAGAACACATCTGCAGCCTCACTGCTGGTCAGACCTGGGAACATGGTGTGTCTGCTTCACTTCTCTTGATCTGTTGAATATATTTTCCTTTAACAGAAACTGCCCTCAACAGCTTGATATGAATTTTCTGTACAACCAGATATTTCACAGCTGCTGCTGGTCTGTATTGCTTTTTAAAAGAGAAGGTAAATTTACATCTAGGAAAATTCAGAAGAAGAAATACGCTATGCAGATAGATCAAAGAAAAAAAAACAGAGGTAAAGAAAAAGCACCAGGAACTAGAGTCTTTTATGCCCTTTCACTCAACCCTGACTCATATGTTCTTATTTTCTACCAAGGATTTTATTTTTGCATTTACATTTGTCAGAAATGACAGATGACACAGTATGTCAGCTCTCCATAATCCCCTTTGTGTGGTATTTCTTGTAGGTTACATGAAATGGTTTTGTAAAGAAAAGTTAGGACAAAAATACTCCATACACATCTGTGAGAAAAATGCTAAACAGTATTTAGCTTTTTGTTACTAACTTATTGAAGAAATTCCAAACAGAAAGAGGCAAACAACAGTTACAGTTCTAAAGATAGATAACATTTTTGGAAGTTTTTCAAAGCTTCAAAGAACTTGTCTGTACTAGGAAAATAGTCTGTTTCAATATTAAGGATTTCTACTTCCCCTTTATCCCTGCAATCTAGACATTGCCTAAATCGTCTACAAGCTTAACTTAACTGATTTTTGATTAGAATTAGGAAAGTATTATTTTGATGATTAAGAGTCCCAGAGACAAAATATGGACACTAGAATTTGATTTTCTTTTTTCCTTGATTTTTCTGTTTGCCGTGTTCTGGGTCATTGCTCAGGTACCACACCGAAGACAAAAATACAACATACTCTTTCTAACACTCAAAAAACTTATAGAACATCTAGAGACATGTAACATATAGTCACGTATGTTAAAACGTTAGAGTAGCATTCAGAAGCAGAAAGATCTATCAATAGATTTCATCTAATTTTAAACACTTTGAACTGAAAATTTATAAAAATAGTAATTATATGTTGAGTTTGTAGGAGTAATACAGGGATCCTTCAGAGATGCAGGGCACAGAGCTGTGTCATGTGGGCACCAGGAGTGCTCTCCAGAGTAAGCTTGATTTCAGCTGCACAGCTGCAAGGCATTTTGTGCCTCTTAACCTCGGGACCTATGTATGGTTCCTCTGTCATCGAACATCTACACTGATGCTGCCAATCAGCATCAGGGCAGACACTCTTAGTATCCTGTGTCAGACGCTGTGTGCAGGAAGCACAGTCCTGGATGGGTAGGGGTAGTAAACCCATGCAAAGCCTCATGCATTCAGCTAAATCCTCTTTAACCTTTTTTCCCTGCTCAACAACAAAGTTAAAAGTTCCCTTTCAGGAGTCTTTTACTCAATTCCTAGTCTGGGAATTGGCAGGAACATATTGCAAGGGAAACTGAAGAGTCTGCTGTCACCTGTCTTGGACAATATAGCTTTTTTTGTGTGGTGTTAGAAAGAATTTATATTCCTCTAAATGAAAATAATGAATGAGCTGAAGAGGTCATTCAGCTTCAAGGCTGCTGAAGATTGTTTCAGTTATGATAAAATTATGAAGTCCATGCTTTTTATCTTACTTATAAACCTTTTCTTTGCACAAGAAGAACAAGAGGTAGTAAAGTCAGATCGCTGAGTGCAGAACTAGGTCTGCCAAAATATGCAGCCTCAATGGGCTGCCTTCCTTTATTTATATTATATATATATTTAGAGAAAGAGCCCTCTTGCTTTCAATAAGAAATAGTACTTACACAAGTAAACTTATCATGTGAAGAGACAAGATAGGAATGGGAAAAATATTAGTTCTGTTTTATAGGTAGAAAATGCAGAATAAGTGATTTTTTTTCCTATCTATATACCACACCTAAGACAAAAATCTCATTTGCTTCAGCCTGCAGAGTTGTGTTGCTCCTGAGACAAAAAAGTATAGGTGTTTTTCTCTGTATGTCATCTTATCCAGTTCTGGTTTGGCCCAGAGATGGCAAGAACTGTGTAAAGATAGGCCTTTCTACCATTCCACAGTACTTCCTTGGAACAGTACGTCTCTAGCACACCTCACACACCAGACAGAACCTCAAAGGTACTTGTTAGCCAGACAATCTCTGAGCAATTTAGCAGATTGGAAAAAACGCATTGGAGTGTATTTAGGATTTTGTAAAATTACACTGCAATCCCCACTAAAACTCTATGAAATAAAGTCCAATATTTTACCATTCTGGAGAATAATGACTCTCTATCAACCAGAGCTAAGAGAATAATTTATCAACATTAGCCTTGATGGGGCATCCAGTGCAGTGTGATTGATTTAAATGCATAGATTTTTAACGTTTTGAACAGGTGGCTAACTTATAACAACAGTTTAAACTTTTATAGCATCTTATCATGCTGAGGCAGCTCATGGTGTTTTACAATGACATTAAAATTAAAATTTAATCTATCCTGCAGAGTTAATAATTAGCTAATGTCAGTTAAAAGTCAATGAAAACAAATCAGTCCTAAATGTAGGCTCAGAAAAGAAGAAAATGGGGATCTCTTGATGTCAAAAGGCAATGAGTTCTGCCAAGCAGATGCATGGCAGTGGTAAGAGCAAGCACTCCAAGAGACATTTCAGTGGGGTTTAAAATTTTAAAAGATTAGTTTTGTTCTTGGCTGCCAGGCCTTATTATGACTTCATTCATATGGCTTCATTTTGATTTATATAGCACTGCAACAGTCCTTGGGGATGAGGTCAAGAGGTAGGTGTCCTATCCTTCAGGAGATGACTGTAGTCACTGGCATTCCTCTCTTCTCTCTAGCCCAGTGAGTTCTGCATTTGCTTCTGCCAAGTAGCACAGTGACAAAATGTAAAGATTCTTCAGCATCTCACAGCCACAGTCACCTGGATTTGAATTCCTTCAGTCTAAGTCCCATTCAAATAGTAGGAACACCACCCCCTGACCTCTGTTTTAAAAGAAACAGGTGCCTGTTATTTTGAAAGAAGGGACACACTGCATTAATGCAGGAGAAGTTTCTGAGTTGTAAATCCGGTCTGATGTAAGTGCAGGATTTAAGTCTTGACCTTCCCTATTATATAAATCTTGCACAGCGTGCTCTCTATTCTGAATCCCATTTAATCCTCCTCGTCCATTGTACAGAGAGTCAAGGTATTTAACTAAGGGCTATGGATTGTACTTAAGAAATGAGTTTTGTTTTTGCTTTGAACTAGTCATTGGTGATGCACATCATTCTCTGTAAGCTACTGAGAGATTCTAGGAAACTAGTTTACTTTAGATCCCCAAATATGTGTTGCGAGAGTCAGGGTTATAAGGTCTTCTTGAAATCTAGCCTTCAAGTCCACCTGAAAAAAAAGTTCCACCTGAAAAAAAAAAAGGGACTTAGTGTTTTCACTTCTTATTAGTCTGTCCAGTTCCAGACCTCTCAGTTCAGGAGGGATATTGAGGCACTGGAGCAGGTCCAGAGAAGTGCAATCAGGCTGGTGAAGGGACTCAAGCACAAGTCCTATGAAAAGAGGCTGAAGGAGCTGGGGTTGTTTAGCCTGAATAAGACGAGGTTCAGGGGAGAACTCATCACCCTCTACCACCACCCGAAAGGAGGTTCGTCTCTTCTCCCAAGCAGTAGGAGAAGAGGGCACAGACTTAAGCTCTGCCAGGGAAGGTTTCAGTTGGGTATTAGGAAGAAATGTTTTACAGAGAGAGTAATCAGACTGGTTTGCCCAGGAAGGTGGTGGATTCACCATCCCTGGAGGTTTTTAAGATGAGACTGAATGTGGCTCTTAGTGCCAATCACTGCAGTGTTGGATCAAGCGTTGGACTTGATGATCTTGGAGGTCTTTTCCAACCTGGTTGATTCTATGATTCTTACTCTCACCACAACTGTGTAGTATTCACATGAAGCCAGTCAATTACCTTTAGACTTGGCTAAAACTTCAAGAAAAAGGTGAAGATATAGCATGTTATCCTACATTTGGTGTCTTAATCCAGCTAACAGCTGCAATGAAAGATGACAGTATGGTTACTCGCGTGTATATTCCCAGAACATCTGGAGAGTTTGCTTTTACTCCTAGTTGTCATCTGTACTAGCCCAATTAAGCAAGTACAGGTGTACTACAGATCTGTCAAGTCTCAAGCATTACAGGTGCAACTCATATAGTTGACTCACACCCACATTCTATTGTGGGTCTGGCGGTAGCTTCTCATGGATAGCAGCGTAAAGTACTAAGAGCTGCTGCTGTGCACTGAGTAGAATAGAGGCAGCCAGACAAACAAGGATGCTGTCAACTAATGGAAGTAGATTTTTAAAGTACCCCATGTACCCCTACTACAGGTTACTGCCATACTACTTTACTCTTCCAGAAAGAAGGATATTTTAAGCACATGTACAGAGACAGCTGGGAAATTCTCCATATTTGCACACTCTAAAAATTCTACCATAGCTTGTCACATAGGTGTGCCTCAAACAAGAAACATCTGTGAAAAAGAGGTGATCTCTGTTTAGATTTCTATTTGTTCAGCAAGATTACAAATATATGAGAATTGTATGGGTTAGTGCATATATTACTGGAAAAATATATGCAAAAGTATGTACTGAAGAAACATAGCTCTCTGGTCCTTGTCAAGCTGCCAATATGTAAAGTTTGGGCACCCTGTAGGGTTTTTATATGTCATCCCAAATACCTAGTTAGTATTACAGAAATTGACTGATAATAAGTGCAATTAGGTCAAGAGAGAGATTATATCTGTGAAGTGTCTAGTGGCAAGATCTTTGCAAAAGTAGACAGCTATGCAAGGAAAGTATCAGAGTAGATATAAGAATGTATAATTAAGGGGTGAGAGAGGTCAGCAATTAACACTTAGACATTTGTATTTCTTTCCTCAGGACAGGACAGTAGAATCAGAGGAGAATTTAAGTTCAAATCTGACACAGAAAGAGGACAAAGATACTGTTAATTTCAATTATGGCTTTAAAATTATTTTAATATGTGTTTTATGCATTTTATTAAATTTATGACATTTATTAGTGAATTGAAAAGATACAGAAATGTATTTATCACTAAAACATATACTGATAAAGTGAGTTTTCAATGTACATGATAATACAAAGACAAAATAACTCTTAATATGTTAAGCCACTATTTGCAGGTACTTGTAGTTTGCAAAGATGTGTATAGCAGGAGAGTTTGTTATAAATTAAAATGCTTATTAAATGTCAGTAGCTCTAATAAGTGATTGATATCTAATTAATGTGTCATATGTGAAAATTTTAAATGTTAATTAATGCCTAAAGACTTAATAAGTACTGCTTGACCTATTAATTATGTTAGACAAAAACTTACAGTAATTGTTTCCTAAATGAAATGCTTAAATAAAGTGTTTAAAGTGTTACCATATGATGCTAACATGGTGGCAGGCTGATTTTATACAAGACTGTGATTCAGGGATAACCTTTGAACATCTACTTCACATATTTATGTAGAACAGAGATCCACTATTTCCAGTTTTATTGAAAGATTTACTGTCCCTTCATTCTTCTGGAAGTGAGAAATTAATACTGTGGGCTAGACCCTTCAGTCATTTAGTCAGGCCTTGAAAAAGTGTTGCCTTATGTGCCTATCAGCGTGGATTCGTCTTTGGTGGCGCTTAGCCTGACTTCTAGCTGGGGTTATCATCTCCTGAGAAGGCTGATGATGATGATATGTTCTGTGGTTCATCCTCACCTCAGAGACAGCCTGGGTCTAAGAAAGCTGTGGTCATTAAGCAAAGAGATGGAGTCAAAATGTGGTCCAGTGATCACTCATTTTAAAGGATGGAGGGCTACATTATGGATTTCCAGTGTGGCTGGGGCAAAGCCATGCCACTCTTTTAAAGGTGCTCTGCCCTATTTTTTTTTACTCCCTCTGTAACAGAAGCATAGCATTTTCTTTCTGTATCAGTGTTTTTAAATTAAAATCATTAAACATTGTAAGACATTCATATGCTCTGATAGCTGGGAACAAGGAAAGACAACATAGTTTCTTTATAACTGTGGAGGAATAAAGTGATTACTGTTTTCAGAATATTAATGAGAAATTTGTGAGTCTTCTCAGAATTACATTTACGATACTTATATATGGATATATGTCAACTTGATTAATAAAAATATGATCTGTATTTAAAATATATTTATTTAATTTACTTAAAGCATAACTTGTGAACATTTTCCTCTTTGTATATAAAGTTTAATAGAAAGAAAATTCTAATTTTAACTTCACTTAAAAACTGTTTTATCTGGAATTTTTATTTTAATATTAAAATTTAGAGCAATTTTATAAGAACAGTTCTTGGTTTTTGGAAGACTATATATTTCAAGTACTTATTTGGTCAATTGATACTTTAAATAAAAAATAGTGTAAATATTTGGAAAATATTTCATACTTGTTGTTATTTCCAATGATCAAGATAAATTCCATGTTATTAGTTCTGTTTCTTTTACGTCTCCTCTCTCACCATGTGTGTTCTCTATCATTCCAATGCATGTTGTGATGGAGCCATTTCAATTAACTCTTTGCAAATGTTCTATATTCTTCCTCAGAAAACATTTAGTAAAAAAAAGTGTTTAAATGAATTACCAGGAATCATTTACCTTCCTCCAGGTTTCAGCTCAAAAATGAGCAGTTTCCTGTATGGATGCTATCCTTCATTATTTCTGGAATGTACTAAGAAGAGTATACCCTTTGGAGACAATATTCTGGTATTTTGACCTGTGTATTTGGTTACCATGTCCCTGTTTATTATGCTGTGACCCTGAGTATCCACCAGTGGTCAGTATCAGTGGCAGAAAATCAGGTCGGAACTACGGTCTCATATAGAATGATAATTTCTCAGATTTTGTAGCATAATATGACGTATCTTGGGTGATGGGGGAGAGGGGTTAGTTATAAAAAATTTCTCAGTGTATGAAAGATCTTTGTTTACCTTATTATGATATTGCAAGATAGTTTTATTATCATCATAGCCCTTTGAAAATATTCTGTTTCCTAGAGTGATATTGTACATTGGTTTTTGTACAAATTTCCCTTTAATTGCCTAAGATTTCTTTATACCCTTGATGTAATACCCTTTGGCATTCAGAATACTTTATTGCAAACAGCAAAATTTTGAAGAGTGGAAGGCAGGAAGAAAGGAAGGAAGAAAGAAAAAAGGAAAGAAGGCAGGCAGGCAGAAAGGAAGGGAGGGAGGGAAAAGGTAAACTGAAGCCTTTACAGCCAAAAAGTAGTAGAGCTGGATTTTAACCACACGTAAAACTTGCGTGATTGACTAGAGTCAGACTCATGAGTAATGTTAGCTATGTTAAAAACTAACAGCTTTGAAAAATTTTGTAGTCTTTAACCCATTAATCAGGGGGGTTTTTAGAGATAATAATGACATTAATTCCTGTCACAGATGTGCAGAATGACCAGAACTTTTTGTAATTATAGCAAAGAGTAGGTTTCTCACCTTGAGATTTGTATCCTTAGAATTACAATCTTGTATCACTCTGAGAGAAATGTGGAGGTGTCAGTGACTTGAATGGCAAAGTACTGCAATCAGGAATCTCAAGTAGGACCATCAGCAGCTACAACAGTTACTAATGGAAGAAATATTCCCAAGTCACAGAAAAAAAATTCCCCACTCTCTAAAGAAAAAAAAAAAAAACACAAAACCACTCATTCCTTTAAAGTAAGAATGATTTTGATCTTGAGGTTCCTGATGTACCTTTGAAATAAGATGTAGTTCCATTTAAATCCCTGGGTTTATATTGGATAGATTTGATCTAAATTAGGTGAGAATTAGAACCTCTAACAAGTATTCTCTATGGTGATCTGGATTTAAAGAGGGTTTTCTTAGGCTCCCTGCTTAATGAATAGATAGACTTCTCCAGCTGGTGGAAGGGAATAGAATATGAATATGATCTGTGAGAGGAAAAGAAAGATAAAGGAGAGTGCTTCTCCCACAACTAACTAGAAACCAGCAAAATAAAAAAGTAATCAAGCTTGTGTTTCTGCACCACATGGCCTAGAACTGCCACAAATGTTGGATGCAGACATGTAGTTCCACCTCTCTGAAAGGATAAGTTGCCCCCTGATATCTGTGTGCAGATGCTTATGTTAACTTGCAGCTTCGCGCAGCATTTCAGGAGGCAGGAGTTGCACAGGCCAGGGTATGAGTTGGATTCATAGGAAACTACACAGGTACAGAGGGGCAGGATAGCATAAGCTACTGTTTATCTTGAAAGAAGGTAGAGAAGTACCATAGGATGTCTGGATATTAAAATCTTCACAGAGATTTTCATATATGAATGGAAGTAGCAGTAACATAGTGGACAAAGGAAAAAAGCTACTATCAGAAAGGGTGAATTTTTCTTTTTCCCCTCCTTACTTCTTGTGGAGCATTCTGAAGAAGTTTGCCTCTTTCATTGAAAACCCAATAGCACGTTTAACAGCTCTAACTCTGGTTCAAATTTGGGCCCACAAATGTATTTTAAGAAATGAATTAGTTCAATTTAAATGCTATGTGCAAATTAAAATAACATGTATTTTGGCTCATGACAGCCATAAATAAAAGCTATTGTTCTGTTTCCACTGTTCTTAGTGGAATACTAAAGTTAAAATAGACTTTCAGGCATTGATAAGATCATTGTTCAGTGATTTTGCTGATGACTGTTTTGGCATTCAGAATTTTTCAAGTGTGTTACATAATAAAGCTGGTCTGCAAGCTTTTTGTGAAGTTATTTGAAAATAGTTCAAATTATGCCGTTTATGGCTTATAAACATTAGAAGGGTGAAGACAACCATTCTGATGGTTCCCAATTCAACTGTGCAGCCTAGCCTGCTATAAGTTCAACAACTTAAAGATGGGTTAGTTGGTAACCTCAGCAAATTTGAGATAACTTTAGCTATTAACACCAGGAAGATAAGGCCATTATATTGGCAGGCAGGAGGAAAACAAAATCTTTAGGAAGTGGTAAAGAAAAATATCTCCAGGCTTCCTTTGCCAGTCTCATGTCTGGAGTCTCATTGACTCCTCATGTCATTTTTGGGGAAAAAACCCAACGAAGCAGCTTGAGGGTTACAACAGAGGTACAAATATTATTTTCCAAATGGTAGAGCTAAGGAAATTTGAAACAGAAATATTAGAAACGAGTGGAATAACTGTTTGTACGTGGAGGGTCTACAAATTTACTGTTTGATAAGCAAAAAATGTTCAACAGGTTAAAAGCCTCTACCAGCAAAGTGAGTCTACCAGAAAAAGCAGTTGTCATATGATAGACAGTCAGGTTTCTTTGGTTGTACTCGTTGCCCTAGCACCTGCAAGTGGTAGGTATGTAATTAACAGTGACTAGGTTAGTAAATAAGGTTCGATTTGGTTTGTGCATTTTGAATTCTGATGCCTCATTTCTGATTTTTTTCTTTGTTTGTACTGGGTTTTTTGATTGAATTTAAACCTTGAGTTTGATGCCTGCTTCTCCATACAAACACCAGGGATGTAGTATAGAAATATCTCTTTGTGTATAGAAATACAGTGACTATCTTTATACAAAAGTTAGCCATACTGTATCTGGATGTACGTATTGTTTATGTTAGAGAAAGTAAATGACAAATACTGAATTCAAGTGAGATCAAAATGTATTCAAGTAAGACAAATGAAAATTTTAGACCTCTTTCACCAAATTACAGAACCTAGTACAAGTGAAAAATGACATAAGGATTCGTGGAAAGGAGCCTGCTCCTCATAATTCTAGATAAGGTTAGAATACACAACCTAAAATGAAATATTACTGAAATATTTTACAAATATTTATGTTTTGTAATCCTAAAGGATTCAGTTGTGTTTTCATGGCCAAATTCACCAAAGAGATTAGGAAGATTTAGCTTCAGATTTGGGATCTTTAAAATACGTTTGGAATTTTGAAACAATTCTTTTACTAAGTTATCCTTCCCCTCCCCCCCCCAACCTCCGTCAGTACTTCTAACTGACTGCTATTTCAAAAAATAAAACCCGGTACCATAAAGAGAAGAGTAGAGGGCACCTTAAGTAACAGTAGTTTTATTTAGGACACTAATTTTCAACACCAAAGTTACATGTATAAAAGCATTCATATTACAGGAATGAGAGAGGGGGAAGGGATGAGGATATTGGGACATCCACAGATACTGTAGCTAATATATATATATATAAATAAAAACTTTATATAACAGTTGTTTCCTTTACAGCTCTATCCTCTTGTGAAATAAGTTCTTGAACATGACACTTGGCTGATTCTAACTTATGTGGAAATCATGCAGTTCATTGTCTCACATATATAGAAACCTACCAGCATCTAATACAATTTCAGAATCAGTAAACCTGCTTCTGTGCACCTGTTTCAACTTCATATTCCTGGCCCACCTGCGGTTTACCAGATGTTCTGGTAATTCATTGCTTGCATGTCTCTATGTGTACTTTATTGTGTTTACCATAGAAAATGCTTTGAATAAAGTTATCGGAGATATTTATTTTTTTCCCTGCTGAGTGACAAACCAGACTAGAGATTTGAAAGAGATTTTCACTATACTCCTTCCTAGAAGTGATAATAAAGAAAAAATTCATGTTAATAAGGGAATAAATGAGTCAATATTGTGTGCAACATAACATAAAAATTTACCAGTGCCCCGGGGGTTCCCAAAATTCATATTTCATTGCCTTTACATAAATTAGGGAATCAATAAACAAGGAAATAAAATTTATATAGAAACTTACATTTTGATACTGTGAAAAGAGACATATTCCCCAAAATTTCCTGAAAGAATAGAAAAAATGCTCAATGAGATCCTATATGAAAATGTAACAGATAGAAAAAAAGAGTGGTATGCCTTAGGGTGCTAGAAAACCTATGATGAACTAGTTATATCAATATGCATGTGATTTTCTAAGGAGGTTAGAGTTGCTCTTTTAAAAAACCTTCTGGCTAGTAATTTTAATTTAGATTACTACCTTAAAGGGAATATTATAAATAATTACAGATCACAGTTAGATCCCAGATAAGTGCTGTACCACTAGGCATACATGAATAAAACAGTACTAAGAAGTTTTTAAGGCAATAAGGTCCAGATTTTCATTTACTTGCATTGTAACTATGTTGGAACACTGTATCCCAAAAAAATAGATTAAAACTATGTTACTTGTGTTCATCTCTTGATGGCTCCTATGCTCCTACAAAAGAAAGTATGGAAAAGTCTCACTTGTGTTATATATCCTTTCCTTCTAAATATCCCTTGATCAGTATCTTCTGAGTGCTGATTAAAAAAAACACCTCAAAGAATCTGTTCATATTTCTGAACTTAAATTTCTCAAGTAATTCCAAAATGTCCTTACTTCACACAGAAGTGTATCGGAATAGATGAGGATTTTCTAAACAAAGTAAGTTATGTCAATACATTGATGCATACCATGGGCTGTGTTAGCACTACCATACTAATCAGGGTCACATCTACTCGCATCTGTATCTATTCCTGATAAGGAAAGTCCAGAAAAACGTATGAGACACGTGTATCTCTAGACTTTTATTGTTGAAAATATCAGAAATATTTCTACAGCAACTCTAGTGCCTGGGTTTGTTTTCAAATTGACCTAACGGATCCATGTAATGGAATAAATAATGCTGCATCCTATATTCATTATGCATATTTGCTGCCATGTCCAGCCCAAGGCCAAAGGCAGACAATGTTTTTTGCAGATCATTCTGAAAAGTTTGCCCACCTATCCAAGAAGTGTAATGTTTTCTTTAGTCTTACTCTCATGGTTGTTGTTACTAAGAACTAACAGATTTATTTGCTGGATATTGCATATTTCATATCTGACAAAGGTACCTGAAATGTCTGCTGTCAATTTCTTTTGTTACTGTTTCTGTATCATCATGCTGTTTCTGCCAGCATGCTGACAAGAAAAATAATTTCTTATTTATTGCAAAACAGAAATCACTGAAACAATCACCCTAGTCAGTATGTGGTGGAAGTGCAAAAGAAAAACAAGGCACTGTCATTGTTGACAATATTGCAGTATATCTACAGGAGGTTCTCATCAGAAATTCTTTTTCTTTTCCTTTTTTTCCCTCTAAACTGCCTTAATTGCCCAGACATTCAGTTTGGAAGGTTCAGAGTTCATTGAAAAAGCTCTACTGTAACAGGTGCTCACCCGTCACCTCTGCCCAGATTCCAGCCCCCTTTTCTACCCCTTCGGTACCCAACTCACTGGCTGGTCCCTCTGGGTGCTCTGAGCTCACTGAGCACTCTCAGACTCATCCTTAGGGCACTGCAAACTCATTGGTTCCCCCAAATGAGACTGGATCCTCTGTCCACCTGATACCCTAGCCCTGATGTAAGGCACTTGCACTCCCTTACAAAGTTTTGTAACCTTTACAGATGCACATTTTCCTCCTTCTTGCTGGTTATTCCTATTGAATTACATGTGCATATCTATGGACATCAATTTAAACCCCTTAGGGGAAAATATAAACACACTGAGACCCATATACATCTACTGACCCTTATAATTCTCACATGCAGGGACTTATGTTTTGATCTCCCTAGTCAATGGCATACAGAGCTGTGATCCCTGTCTCCCAAGACTACTTTTTCATATTTCTAGCACCTAGATTTGCATTACTTATGCATGAAGTAGAGAGTGAAATTACAGAGAAAATGGTGAAGAAAGGCCTTAAGAAGAATTATAGAGTAGATTGCATTGGTCAGGCAGAGGGCTCAGACAGACAAGAGTACTGACCAGTCCCTACTTACATACTATAAACCCTTTTTACCTTCTTCTTATTCCTCCCTCCCTTTTTGCTGCCCTGATGATTCCCTTTTCTTCGCCTAAGATTCTTCCTGTATGAAAACCATGATGATTTTTTACAAACTCCCAGATCCCCCTGAAATACCCATAATGATTCTGTTTATTTTGTTTCCCTTTCCTCATCAGTTACAATGCCTGGATTGTCCCTCTACAAAGTTTTACCTACACTTTCTTAATGACTTATCATGTAGTGCTTGAGGAGTTTTGGTATAATTTATTGTTTCCCTTACTTTTTTGCTTACCATGTTTCCATGTCTGTGTGTCTTCTCTATTGCTTTCTTCATTATTATTCCCTTTGACCTGAAAAACTTCTTTATGTGATGACCTTAATGAACCTCTATTGGGTTTGCACTGCAAGGTTTTTATAGCGGGAGGCTACAGAGGTGAATTCTGTGAGAAGGTGCCAAAAGCTTCCCCTGTGCCTGGCAGAGCTAAAGCCAGGTGGCTCAAAGATGAATCTGCTGCCAGCCAAGGCTGAGTCCATCAACAATGATGGTAGAGCCTCTCCCACAATGGAGTTAACAAGGGGGAAAACACCTGTGCAGGGCCAGTTGAGACTCCAGACGGAGGAGTAAGAACACATGAGAGAAACAGCCCTGCAGACACCAAGGTCAGTGCAGAAGGAGGAGAAGGAGGTGCTCCAGGCACTGGAGCAGAGATTCCCCTACAGCCCGTGGTGCAGACCATGGTGAGGCAGCTGTGCCCATGTAGCCCATGGAGGTCCATGGGAGAGCAGTGATCCACCTGCAGCCCATGGAGGACCCCGCAGTGGAGCATGTGGATGCTTGAAGGAGTCTGCTGGAGCAGGCTCCAGATGGGACCCGTGGCCCTATGGATAGAGCAGTCCATGAGGTGGCAGCAGTCCCACTCCAGGGCAGTTTGTGAACTGCAGCCCATGAGAAGGATTCATTGTAAAATTTTATGAAGGACTGTCTCCTAATGGAGGGACCCCATGCTGGAGCAGGGGAAGAGTGTGAGAAATCCTCTCTCTGAGGAGGAAGGAGCAGCAGATGTAACATGTGATGAAGTGACTACAATCTCCTTTCCCTGTCCCCCGGTACTGCTGCAGGGAAAGAATAATAAATTTCAGGAGTGAAGTTAAGGAAGAAAGGACGGGTGGGATGAAGGCATATTAAAATTTATTTTTTTATTTCTCATTACCCCACTCTGATTTGATTGGTAATAAATTAAAATTATTTCCCCAAGCTGAGTCTCATTTGGCCAGTAAGGCTGAGAGTGCACCTCTGAGATATGGGTGCATATACAAACACAATGTCTGTGATGGTAATTGGTGACTGATGTCTCCTTGTCCTTATCTCCACTCATGAACTTTAATTATATTTTCACTTCCCTGCCCAGTTGAGAAGGGGAGTGATAGGGTGGCACCAGCCAGGGCCAACTCACCACAGAAACAGAGGATCTTATATTCCACATACTCTTATAGCCATGGTTCCTTCAGGGGAGTGAGTACTTATGTGTAAGAATGAAGATGAACCAGCACTATGCCCAGGTGCCCAAGAAGCCCACTGGCATCCTGGCTTGTATAAGAAATAGTGAAACCAAAAGAAACAGGGTAATGATCATTCCCTTGTATTCTCACTGGTGAAGCTACACTTCAAATATTGTTTTGGGCTTCTTATTACCACAAGGACATTGAGGTGCTGCAGCATGTCTAGGGAATGGTAGGGAAGCTGTTGAGGGGTCTAGAGCATGCTTTATGAGGAGCTTGGAGAGAAAGATCTTCAGGATACACGTTATTGCTCTGTACGACTATCCGAAAGGAGATTGAAGCTGGGTGGGGGGTCAGTCTCTTTTCCCAGGTAGCAAGAGGGAGAACAATAGGTAATGGCCTCAAGTTGCACCAGGAGAACTTTAGGCTCCACCTTACATACAGTCTGCCACTGTATGTATGAAATATAATTCTCTTTTACCCTTCTTGTACTTTGCATTCCTTATCCATTTTGGTAGCTCTCCTTTGCACGCATTTAAGCATGTCAACGTCATTTGGTAATGCTAGCAAGCAGTTAATTTTAACCATAGAGTTCAAATGTTCAAGGAAATCCTCTGGTTATTTTAACAATATTTAAATAATTTCTGGTCTGACTTCTTGAAGTGCAATGCACATGGGTCATAGTGTCGATTCCAAGTTCTGTTGTTTTTCATCTAAAGAGACTTTTTTTTAATTTCCACATCTGGCTTTTGCACATAAAAAGGCATTTAAAATCTTTCACTATATAATTTTTTTTAAATCCCATTTTTTTTTGTATTTGTTGACATGAGTACCAGTAACATCTCAGAAAATACCTACTTTCCTGTCCACTGTTCTACTACTTATATCATGGAAAGGGCACTATGCTAGCTTGAGATTCAAGGTGATTTACAACATCAATGCATTACCCAAAGCTTTCACTGCATTGAATTACTACTTCTATGCAGCATAGTGTTCACTTGGGCCTTGAAAGCAATTTAGCTGACAGGTGCATGCTCTCTGCACTGTGTCCCACATCGTGTGCAAATAGAGACTCAGGAAAGAATTCCCATAATTCTAGAAATAATAAACATCTGAAGACACAGAGTAAGTTTCTTTCCTCATTGCTCATTTAAACATTAAAAATATTATGTTAGAAGAATCCCTAGTAAAGTAGGTGTGATATACAAAAATCTTGTAGGTATTTGGGATTTGGCTCCACTATACGACTAGTGCAATAATGAGACCTTGATCTGCTGAAAATTCTGGGAATCAACTTCACTTAGAGACACTAGATTTAATGAATACATGCAGATGTTCAAATGAAAAAAAAAAAAGTCTAAGTTCCATTTATCAGTCAGGAAAACTACAGTTTCAGTTTCATTTATTTGTGTAAACACAGATAAGTAGTACAGGACATCTAAGGCTTCCCTAGGACAGGAATTGTGCTTGTCTGGAACATAGTAAAATGCCAGCTGGGAAAGCCTGGGACATCTTAAATAGCCTTAAAAGTTTAGAAATATGACTCAATTTTTTTTGGTTTGGTTTGGTTTGGTTTGGTTTTTTTTATGGTCACCTGAATCACCTTTTGGGTTCTGCTGGCATGAAGTCCACTAAAGACCTACAATTTGGCCTTTTATGTAGTAGCATGATTATGGTTGATACCTTATTTTGCATTTGAATTTGTTTTGTTTAACATCAAGAAGTTCCTATCAACCTAAGCCTCCCTTAGCCTGTCTAGGTCCTTTAAAATGGCCCTTCAGCGCTCAAATACATCAACTAGTTCTCTGTGGTTTGGTACCAAACTTGGAAAGTTCACTATGTTGTCTTTTCTTCTGTTGTGTCCAGTGAAGATGGCATGTACAAGAGGTCTTGAGGCAGATCCTGAACTCTGTTTATTACTGGCCTCCCAGAGTAGTACAGCTTCTGACCCTACCCATCTAATAAATTTTTTACCCACCTAGTTGAACAACCCTTCAGACCACAAAGTCTCAATTTTATACTTGAGAAAATAGTGTTTAAAACCTTACTAAAGTTAAGATGAATGATACCCACTACTTCCCCTCCATTTACAAATTCATCAAATTTATCACAGAAGACAAAGCACTTGTAAAGCCTTGCTGACTGTTCCCAGTTAATTCCATGTGCTCACAAATGTATTCCAAGCGGATGCACCCTGTGATTTTTCCAGAGCTGAAAGTGTGTTTGACTGGTAAGTAGTTCTCTATGTCGACCTTTGGCAAGAAATTTTTTAAAGTAATTTACTTTTTTTTTTTTTCCCCTGGCATCTGAATCTTCTGAAAGTTACAAAACTATGTTTTTTAAAGAGGGCAAGAAGTGTTGATTGACCAGTGGAGTAATAGAAAGCACAGAACAACCAACAGTTTAGGCAAAGAAACAGCTATTAACTGAACAAAAGAATTCTTGTCCTTCAGCTCCAGGCACAAGCAGGACATGCAATCTGATTACTGGAACTGAGAAATCTTTGTGAAGAAGCCAGTATTGAGTACTTTCAAATACCTGCAGTGAATATCATCAAAACTCCACTAAAGCAACAGGATGTTATGTGTTCAGGAAAATAATTTCTGGTGGCAAAAGATACTAGACAGGGATGAAAGCAACTCCTAACCTAAGAGAATAGAGAGTCTGCCAACATCCTACAGGTTGCGTTTTTCACCTCTTTGAAGAGGTGCCCAATATTTTATGAGGGTTCCAAATAAATCCCAAAGAAGAAAGTGGTGAAACAAGGCCCAAACCAGATCTTATCCTATACTGGTCAGATAACAAGGAAAAAATGCCTAACTTTGACAGCATAAACTGGACTTTGTATCAAGAGAATTTTGTGCTGATTTCAGTGAATCAAAGGAGAATAATGAGAAGACATGTTCCTTGCCCAGGTACACCTGGGGCAAATCAAAGAATTAAACTCCTAGTCAGAAAATATTCCCCAGTTTTTAGCATGATTGGACCAATATGAAACTCATCAATATTATAGTAATACAAAATAGAGAATTTTATGGCTTAAAAATCCCAGATTTCTTCTGAGACAGAGTGAAATCAACAGTTGTAGTTATACTGAGAAAATGATGTGGTCAAGTGAGCTAATCCTTCTGCTTTCAAGAGGGAAACTAAATGTATTTAGGATATTGAAAATGAGTATGGTAGAACGTGTCTCTCTTGTATTATGTATAAGTGTAAGAATTGTACAAGTGTAAGAATTGTACAAACCATTTAGGCATCATTTAAAAACTACTGCAGTTATTAGGAACTTGAATGCATGGCACATGCATATTTGGAAAACACTAAGAAAACAAATTTAGCTATACAACAATGGCAGGTGGCAAAGCTAGAACAAAGATCTCTACACAAAACTGTTTAATGATGCAACTTCTGCGTTAGATTATATAACACATTTCCAGGCTTGATGAATTAGATAATGTAGACTGCATTTCTGTCAAGTCAATGGGTGTCTGAGCAAAAGACATAAATCAAAAGCCGGTTGAAGGAATATGTAACAATCTGTATGAACCTTGGACAAAGTGTGCAGCATTAATCAGGTTTTGTTCGTGTGTATGCAAATACTGAAATGCCAGCTAACAGTCTTGTAATTAGTTTTCTTAGTATAGAGCTAAGTTTTAATGGCAAACATAGCCTTTTTTTCCATTTGCTGGCCAGCATATGGGGCATGAAACTAGAAGAATCTCAACAGGACACTGAGATTTCTCTGCCTTCAGGAAAGATGAACAAACTATGACTAAAAATGAAAGTCAGTCTCTGGAATTTCCAAAAACCAATTTAAAAACTAAACTGCAGAAAAATATAATTAAATAAGGGAATACGCTGATTTTTTTTTTATCCCATATACCAGATGTCAGGTGTTATTCATAGAACTTCCATGTTCCTCTCTGTAAGAAAACCAAGCCCTCAAATTATGCTAAGTATACAAAAATTATATTCTGCTTTTAGAAATTACAGAGGACATGATGTAACACTGAAAAACATACCCTACAGCTTCCTCATTAGAATTTCATACTTCTACCTCAATCTTTAATTAGAATTTAAAGTTCTAAAGATCTAAAGCACTAGTTAAAGACAAATTACAGCTGGATTTCCTGACATTTAACTGAAGTGTCACTTTCATCTTAAGGTTTGGTAACTTTTTACTTTTAAGAGGAACAATTTGCTCTAGGTTAATGTGATTGTCTGCCTAGAGGCAAATTTTCAAAACATGTGTAGATGCAAATATTACATGTGTAAGAATCTTCATTTCTATGGTCAAAATGACATTTGCAAGTGCAAATTGAATGGCAGAAAGTGGAGTTATCGAGTTTACAAATTCAAAAGTCATAACTTCCCTTGGACAGATATGTGGCATAGAAATAGGAAAGCATTCTGGGAACGGCAACCTCATCCATATAATATCAAAAGTGTATATTAGGCAGCTGGAACTGATAAGGAAATAAATATAGATTATTTCTTTTTAAGTGAGAGGAAGAATAAGTCAAAGTTCTGTCAAGTTCAAAAGAAAAAAAAAAAAATTGTTGTAGTCTTTAGAAACAGGACCAGAAGGTCCTATTTATTGAGTAAATGTTTATTGAGGACTAAAAAGGCCAGAGAAAAGGCTAGGAATATTTTTTTTTCAATACAGAAAGAATAGGAGAAGGAGTCTGTATTAATCTATCCTGTGGTCTATTTAAGAACTAAGTAATCATAAAGTTAATAAAATCTTGAAAGCAGGCTTGAGAGCTTTGTTATCCAGAAAATTGGTTACCATAACTGTTGGGACACTTCTGCCTTAAATGTATACAAGTAAATTAGTAATCTACATCTAAGGTTCTCTCATGCCCTGTGTTACATACTACTCCAAAAGGAGATAAATAGCCCCCTGGAGACTACCTGCCAACTAATATAAAAAGTGATTAAAATGGTAAGTTAGGCTTTTATTATTATGTTTAAAATTTAGATTATCTAACTACTAAACCTCTAAGTCAGGCAATTGAATCCAACCCAAGTCTGCAAGCAGACATCTGGAGAACAACAGTTGCACCAGATGCTGCAGAATTCTGCTTTACAAGCTGAATGTTGAATCTTTCACACTCAACTTTGTTACGTTTTAAACTATGGTAAAAGTCCGTTTATAGTTGCTTGAGGCATTGTCTGATCTTACAGTAGTCTCTGAGGTTAAACTGTTACTATTATTTTGTATTTTCTTTCTTTCTTTCTTTCTTTTTCCCGTTTTTTTATAAATAGTTATGTTTGTCTACAGTTGCACCAAATTCTTTCTTTTCAGAATTAAGAGAAAGAAGCTTAATTAGACCAATTTTCTCTGAATAACGGTTCTTGCATCTATGAAATGTGTCTCCTGATGTCTGTTAGAAGCTTTCTAAGTTCTTTGTGTTTTTTCCTCCTTTTTATTATAATATTAAGGTCTTTTACTGTAGTGCAGATTAATTTAATGAGGTTATTCATGGTCACTATTCTTACTCGATACACTAGATATCGTGATAAATGTTGTAATAAAATATAATTTTATTTCTTTCAAAAAGAGTGATCTGGTAAAAAACATGTTTCTTCTGTACCATTACCAAAAGATTACTGATTAACCAGACTGCAAAGAACTCACTCTTTGTACTTGTATTACTTCTTAACATTTTTTTCTCACAGGCGTTTCATACTTTTACTCTTAGTAATTTTATTTTCTATACTCATGCTTGGTTGTTTTAAAAATTCCTATCTGTTTTCCCAAACAATACTCTGAGACACAGTCATTATGGATTTTTTTCACTAGCTTTTATTTTCTACCATCCTACAGAAAAAAACTTTCAACATGGCAAAGTATAGATATTATTTCATGCTCTTTGCTATTTATCAAGTTCCCCCTTTCCCCCTCCTTTATTGTGAGGACTACTACAGGATATACTACTATATCCTGCTTGTATATTTTACAGTCTGTCTTTGATGAACTTTTGAGGGAACTACCTCAAATGTATATGGTATAGCAACGAGGTAAAATACCTATGTGGTTGCAGTCAAGCTTTGCATACAAAATTCTTGAGCTTCAGAGACCCAACATGATGGGAACCTAAACTTTATAACATCCCATCGCCTGATCTACATTTCATTTACATTTGTATTTTCAGTCTTCAATATAAGGAATCTTTCCACAAAAATGTGTCTTCAGAGGTTTACATTAAATGAATGGGTTGAGAACTCTTACTATGGTAAGTCTGAGAGCATAAGAGATGCTGTGATCTTGTTTTGAAATATACCTTCAGTCAAGTTCTCCCTTATTCTGCTTCCTGACCCTTCACAGTGCATCTCTTGGCAAAAGATTGATGGGACTCTATCTTTCTTCTGGGTTTGCACTATTGCAGGCTTACAGTGATTCAAGGCCTTTACTTTCTTCATTTCTTCTTCGTTGGTGTCTTTAAGGTGGAATCATGAAAAAGGAACAAACCTGAAAACATATCCTTATTGTCACTTCTTTCGTGTGCAATAGCCATTTTCTTTTGCCATTTGTGAGCACCTCCTAATTTTATATAATCAGTAAAAGGTAACAGGTGAAAACTGTAAAACTGTCAAAAGCAAATGGAAATTTAAAGGGATATCTTAGGTCCATCTAAATAATTCCACATTACTTTTTTTATTCATGTCTTTTTTTTTTTTTTTCTGCTCAAATGCCACTGCTAAGAGATTCTGAAAGATTAATATTTTAGAAACCTGTGAAAAAATATCTTCTTATCCCAAAAAGAGGGAGGTTCTCCAGCTGATAGTAATGGATTTTGACAATTGTATCTCTGGGCATCCTACCCATTGCAGACATAAGAAATAAACTTCTGTGTGCCCTTTTAGTAATCACTTTCTTGTAGTTGTCTCTTAATGGTTCCTTAATTGCATTCTGTTTCAGGCTTGACAATTTTCGTTTCTTCTTGCCTCCTGAGATGACCTCCAATTTCAAATTGTACTGCTTCTTTCTGTTCTGAGTGATCTAAATGAAGTTCTTTATGTCTTTTTCATTTGCTTCAGTTTTTCTTAATTTTGGGCTGTCTGTCAGTGACAGTTTCATCAGTGCATCCTAGTTCAGGTTCTTGCTCTCATTCTCTCTCCAGTATGAACTACTTCTGTTTTCTGAATACTGTTACCCTCTGCATCTGTCATCTTTTACCTTTATTATCTGACTGAATTTATTTGAAAAAGAAGAAGGATCAAGAAAGACTTTTTGTGCTTTCACATTTTTGGCATGAAGTCTCAGTATTCATTTGGCTGGAAGACTTCTTCAGTCTTTCTTTAGGAAATAATTTATCTTTATGCTTCTGGGAGGATAACTTGTGAAACTGTCCTTTGTTATATGTTACCACAATGGCTTAAAGTTGTCTGTCTTACATCTCTTTGCTGTATGACAGCATGTTTCATCCTATGGAATATCATCAGCCTTCAAAAACTTCTACTGAAGTTAATAGAGTCAAATTTCTATAAAGTATTTCCACCCTTTCAGTGCTGGGTGAAGTCAGAAACACCCTTTCTTAGTCCACATAAATACTGTTCTCCCTAACTGCATCTGCTGAAAGTGTGTGGTTACAGGTCTTTAAGTGCAACATGCCACTGCAATCTAGCCTGGAGGTCACCAAACTGCATAATCATCCAGCCATTAGGAGACTCTTATTTATAATTGTCACAGAAAGATACAGTTTTCCACAAAAGTCACAGAAGTGGTCATATTCAAACACAGCAAAGAATTAAAGAGAAAGTAACAGGAAATTTATTTGGTAACAAACTTTCATGAATACATGTATGTGTCAAAATCAGGGAGGGGATCCTTTATTTTCAAATAACATAAATTCAGTCTTTCCCGCCTGTCTCCTCAATCTCCTTCCTCTGATAGTTAATCATATAAACTTGTTCTACCCTTTGTAGGTAGAAATCATTTATCTTGTATCAAATGTAGCATGAACTAAGCATCTCATGTAGATACATTTCTTCCCTACGACTGCAAAACCAGACAGGACTATGGTCCTAGTTCACTGAACTTTCAGGTTCACAGTGAGATGCATGCTAATTTAGTCTCAAAAAGTTTACTTAGAAGTCAACTCCGGTTTCTTTCCCCTTTACTATCATTCTAGTTCAGTGAGAAAAATCCAAGGGAGCTTGAATAACCGTAAGCAATCAAGACTTTTAAAATTCTGTGCTCTCTGTTGAGTTCTAGTCCTTCAATATTGATATTTCATCAAGGACCATTCTTAGTGTGCCCTCACTTATCTTGCACTAATCAGATGCATCGTAGGTTCTGCATCTACATTAGACAAGTTCATTAAGGTTTGTGAAATGCTCAGACAGTGTGCTAATGAGGGCATGTAAGTACGCAAGATTGAAAGAAACACCTGGTAATTGCCCACAAGAAGTCTGATAAGTCTCGAGCACAAGTCCTATGAGGAGAGGCTGAGGGAGCTGGGGTTGTTTAGCCTGGACAAGAGGAGACTCAGGGGAGACCTCATCACTCTCTACAACTACCTGAAAAAAGGTTGGAGCCAGGTGGGGGTTGGTCTCTTCTCCCAAGCAACCAGCAGTAGGACAAGAGGGCACAAACTTAAGCTCTGCCAGGGGAGGTTTAGGTTGGGTATTAGGAAGAAATTTTTTATAGAGAGAGTAATAAGACGTTGGAATGGGCTACCCAGGGAGGTGGTAGATTCACTGTCCCTGGAGGTTTTTAAGATGAGACTGGATAGTGTCATGGTCTAGTAACTACAGTGGTGTTAGATCAAGGGTTGGACTTGATGATCTCAGAGGTCTTTTCCAACCTGGTTGATTCTATGATTCTGTGATAATCAGAGGAAAATTAGTCCAATTCTGGCAAAGTACAATGTATATATTGTCAGACTTGTTCCTTTTCTCAGGTAACCAAAAGTGTCTGAACTATTTTGGTGCCTCCTCTAATCTTCAAAGAACCAGACACAGTGTTATGCTTAGGATATACTTCCTATTTCTGAGAACATGAATGCTGTGATTGGCTTTCTGTGTAAAGAACTGAGCTATAAAGTTTGGGTTTTTTAATTTCATTTGTCAAGCTTAGTCTAAAGTATATATTGTTCAGGATACTTATTCAGTTTTGTAAAAATTTGTGCACTCCATCCATTATATGAGAATTGATTTGAAGAGATTTGAACAGTTTGAGGTAGAGTAGCTATTTGGAGTAATTAAATTATCTCACTTTGCTTCCCTGGAAACCTCAATTAGGAGGGAGATATTTCTGTTGCAGAAGAAATGTGTTTTGTTGATATGTAGAAAGAAGAACAAGGGAAGCAGTTAGTGCTATCTAATGATAGAGAGCATGGATGTAACATTTAAACCAGAATTTTCCATTAAGAAGACAGTGTTATGTCTCAAATAATGGCCGTAATATACATTATCCTTCAGGAATTACTACTATTGTTAATGTAATAAATAAGTTAATAACATTTCAGTTCCTTTTATCAATTCTGCTGTACTTACTTAACTGTCATATAACAGTGATGGGATATGTCAGAGATTTTGGTGTCACAATGATGGCGAACAGCTTCCTGTAGAAGGACTAGAGTAAAAGGATCTTTGACATAGATCAGATCTCCTTCTTATTCTGTTACAAGTAGAATGATTATTGCTGTCACTGTAAGAGGAAAAGGAAAATATTCTTCTTCAGGGAAGAGCCTTCTGAATTCTAGCAACCTGGTAACATAATTTTGAGGAGGTACAGGAACAATCCAAACTGTTCATCCCATTCTGAAACATAGCAGCTTCAGGTTTAGTGGTCTTGAACTACTTTCTTAATCTTTATGTTCTCAAATTCTGCCACATCTCTAGCAGAATGAGCACTTCATAATGAGGCGACAGTTGAAAATTCCAGCTACTGGTGGAGACCCACCAGATCAGCAAAACATATGCAGTGATGACTGTAAAAAATGTGTCATTGCAATTTGAGTTGTTCCTACAGTGTGTGGTTAGTGCAAGCTGAATTTGCTTTTTAACTCTAGTCTCACTGCTACACTCCTACTAGTGTCTGGAAACCATCTTCAGCGAAGGGGAGACAAACTAGAGTGGAAGTGTGTGAAAAGATGTACAAGCAGCTGTTGTCTTGGTTGAACATTTGTACTGTACCTGTACTATACTCTACTATCTGAGACCTGTTTGAATGCTTTGCTACAATTCTGCCCTAATTTAAAATGAAATAGGGCTTGCTTAATCCGCCCATATCTTAAACTCACTTGTGGTTTCAGTGCAAATGTTCTATGTTCATCAGCTGAATATTTAATATAAAATAGGAAATATCCCAAGAGGTAGTGGTTTACATTTATCTATCTGATTTGAAACTGGAATAGCATATAGTGGTGTCTGATGTTGGTCCAGTTGTAAACTCCAGTGTGGATACATCATCAGCAAACAAGCTCTAATACATGTATATATAGATTGGCTTTTCTGTCTATTCCAGGACTGCACCACTGAGCAGATCATGATAAAACTTCTGATTTCACCAGTCTCAGGATTCAGTTTTATTCTTGGTGTTTGGCCTTGGTGAGAGTCAGTCCTCAAATACCTCAAATACTTTAATTTACTTTAAAGAATGGTGTATAAATTGTTACCTATCTTTATTATGATCGGAAAAATATGTCAGAATATTACTAACATATACATCTCAATTTCATGTTTATCAGATTTAGTTTTACAATTCAAATAATTTTTATGGTTCTAAAAATAATGACTCAGCCTGGTTACATTTGTTGCAGAGGTATCACTTTCTTATAATCCAAATACATGCAAATTGGTGACTGCTGCATATAAAACTAGTAATTACTTTCTTACTTCTTTATTATTATTTTTAGTGACTCAAAACCACAAAATATATTTGAGCTCTGGCATGAAATCGTGACCCTTTCTCAAGATTGTCAGAGTAAGCCCAAAATGGAAGACACAGGTGTGAGATATAAAAGCTCCAGAAAGCCTTCAAAGAGGCTGAGCTCTGCCTGCCAATCATTTTTTTAACAGGGGCAGCCATAGACATAATATTTGCAAAATGTTGTCTCTTTTGAATGGATAGAAGTGGAACATTGACAAAAATACCTTTTATAACTTCAGATCCTCTCTATTGATAATGTAGCTTTTTTTTTTTTCTAGATGATCACACTGTCACTTTTAAGTCAATGCCAAACTTTAGTTTTCAAATACATTTTGATTTTAACAAATCTTCCATAGAAAAATTGCTTTAGGTTGAAACACGACAATGCTCATGGAATGTATGAATTTGGGGGTCCTTTGTGTTACAGTAGAGGTCCTTAACTATCTAGTGTGTTAATATAATAATCGTAAGATTCAGTCAGTGAACTACTTGAAGTCTAGTAATTAAATTAAAATTCCAGTGTTACCCTTGCTTCATAACCACTATAAGCTGTTGAATGTGTGTCTTATCATGAGTAGAGGAGTTTGTTCTTGAATTGTATAGTAACCATTAGTATTAGATTGTAAAATGTAATGTATATTTTTAAATGACAAATGCATTATGTATAGGCTTTCAGTGAAAAAAATTCAAAAGTTTATTTGAGTTGACAATAATAGAATTAATTTAGCAAACTGGGTCCATATTTTATTGTGTGTTTTTAGCAGGACTAGATTTATAAAACAAGACCATGACATACTGTAAACATGATATAATTTGGAGGGAGTTTATTGTCCTCCATGCTGAGATTTCTTTGTTTACTTGGGCCCTCATTTGTGTACTGCACAACATTTTCCAATCTTGTATAGTTTTAGCTCTGATGATCAGCTTATAAAGGTAACCAACTCTCTGTTCCTCAGAATATATCCTTCACATAGCACAGATGAAACTTTCTCTCTTTTGACCCCTTCCCAAGTCTTTTAAAAAATCATTATAAAGCTAAGGATAACAGACATACATAAAACTCCATTTAACCATTGCACAGGTTATGATAAAAGCCATGCTATTTTCTTTGTTCCCCTTAAATCCTTACAGAATGCTGCTGTGAAAGTCAGTTTTATCTCCTGAAGCTCAGGCCATGAAACTCCCCAATTAAAATTCTTTTACTGCTTACTATTCTTTTAGTTGTGTTCAAGGTCCTTGTCTTCCCCATCAAGTCTGTACTTTCATTTCTGCTTAGTGTAGCTTTTTTCTTCACTGCCCCCAAGATTCCCACCTAGATGCTGTTTTCAACCCCTCCTTCTACATTTATCTTTGTATTTTGTTCCTACTTGCCTAAGTTGGAACTGCAGCTAAAATTATTCTCTGGCAGAGGCACCAACAGCACTTGTACGTCACCACTCCTCAGCCATACTATCCACTCCTGACTGCCCTTTCCCTGATGAGAAGTGTTTTACAGGCCCTTGCCTTTGCTACTGTGCATACATGGGGGACTTTGAGAGCTGGAAGCACAGTTCTCTGCAGCCTAATTTAAGAAGGCAGGCTCCGTGGTTGGGAGTGAGAATTTCTCACATTCATTTTGGATTGAGTTTAGGAAAAGATCATAGACTCATGGATTATACAGATACTACTTTAACATCCATCAGTCGCGCCATCCTTAGCGGTCCAGAGCACCGTGTGAAACCTTGAAGGAATGAGCTTTTAAAGTTCTGGGGGTTTTATGCAGTTTCAGCAGCAAATATTCATTATTCCCACATCTCCATATAAAAAAAAGGGAGAAAAAAAAAGAAAAAAGATATCTTCAATTAAAATAGAAAATTTGCTCCAGTGAAATGTAGGGTTTTCATGGTTTGTTGAAGCCTCAGATCAGGATGTAGCTTGCACATATTCCATATGTGGCATAATTTCAAAGATACACTATGTGAATTGAAGATGAAAGTTTGTATTTTAAATGTCTGTCCTGTGCTTGCTATCCATTGAAATAGGAGATATAAAGAGATGAATATGATGGCATTGGAGGAAAAAACCCAGTCTGTTTTGATATCTTATAGTGAATTTATATTGCTGTACTTGAAGGGTAATTTTGTATTTTCAGGTCACATCACAGCAAGATGATCCACCTATATATGTATATACATATGGACATAGGAGAAATGTATACAAATTAAGGATTAGATATTACCAGGTTAAATAGCAGGTTTGATCCTAAATGGAAATAAAAATCTACTCATTGCCTTTAATTTAAAGTTAAATATGAGGGGCAGATGCAAACTCTTCCTGCTGTGAGCAAATTACAGCAATTTGTCCAAGATAATGAAGTTTTTCACTTGCTTATTGCGAAGTTTTAGGAACGTGGAAAACATTCATGAGGTACTGGAATTCCTTATTATTTTTGAATAAATTCGATATGAGTGGTACTGCTGGAACCTGGAGAGAGGCTGTGAGTGATTGTAAATTGCAACTTGTTCAGCAAAGCCTGGGAGGATGACAGAATAAAAGTCATTAGCTTTTATATAGGAACAAGATCATGGCTTGACTTTAATACACAAGATGGTTTGAAACAGTAATCTGCTCACATACATCTATTTTTCTTTTCAGAAGTTTTAGTTTCCCAGAATTAATCAAAATGTTAAGCAAATGATTGAGAAATAAAACCTGAAATATACAAAGAAAAAAAATGTTTATTGTCTTGAAAAAACAGGGTACTTCCATGGCCATGGAGAACAACTTTGACTAAAGTGTACCTTATTGTCAGAGATTAAAGAGATCTGCAGTTTGTCTGTCTTTATTCTGAATATATCTCAGTATATCAAGGAAATTAAAGAGATCTATTATGAGACCAATTAAAACCAAATAAGCAAAACAAGTACAATGATCAGGTAAAGGTAACCTTCAATCTGAGATCAATCTAAAGGAAAACAATGAAATAGATTCAATGAATTAAATTGATTGAGGAATAAGGTACATGGTTATAATTATGTGTTAACATATTTTAGCAGAAAACATTATTTCAATAATAAAACTTTATTTAATTCCTTGATGCTAGTAAAAATTTTGCTGATAAAATTAGAAGTATATATCCAATAATATTAGACATTTATCAGGTGTTTGACAGCATGACATTCAGCAGGTAATATATGAATTGAAAAGAATGAATGAATGAAAGAATGAATGAAAAGCACTTCTCAAAAAAAGTAGTTTCAAATGGGGAATCATCCTTCAGCTCCTTCCCAGATGAGTTCATCACGAGTTGTCTCTCTTCTTTCTCAGGATAGAACTCTTGCCCTGCTGCAGCATGGGGCCCCTCCCACATGAGACAGCCCTCCTCCAGGAGCAGGCATAGGTTCCTTCCAGAGTCACAAATCCCGCCAGCAAACCTGCTCCAGCCTGTGCTTCTCTCTCTGTGGGGCCACAGGTCGTGCCAGGAACCTGCTCCAGTGCAGGTTTCCCTTAGTGTCATAGCCTCCTTCAGGAGCTTCAGAGCCAGAAACTTGTTCTGGTGTGGGGTCCTGCTTGGGCTGCAGGTGGATATCTGCTCTGCCATGGACCTCCGTGGGCTGCAGAGGGATAGTCTGCTTTACCATGGTGCTGTGGGGGAATCTCTGCTCTGGCACCCGGAGCACCTTGTCTCCTTTGTACTTCTCTGTCCTTGAAGTCTGCAGGACTTTTCCTATCACATATTATCACTCCTCTCTCTGGTTGCTGTTGCCCGGCAGATTTTTCCCCTTTGAATTCTGTTATCCCAGTGGTGCTATCAATGTCACCTATGAGCTCAGTCTTGGCCAAAACAGGAGTTCAGTCTTGGACTCGACTGGTATTGCCTTTGTCATAGACAGGGGAAGCTTCTGTCATCTTCTCACAGAAACCACTGTTGTACCACCCTGCAACCTAAACCTTGCTGTACATACCCAATACAGAGATAATGTGCAAATATTTGAAAATGTATACTCAGGATAATGTGTGTTGAAAAGTCAGATTGTTCTAAAAATATAATATCTTAAAAAATAATTGAGATCAGTGCTATGTTTCTAAAAAGAAAACCTTTAAAAAAAAAATCTGAAAAATACCCAAAAAACGATAAGTAAATTGGAGATAGAATAAATTGCTTCAGCAATAACATGTTAACCTTTTGCATGTTATTAGAGGATATTCAAATACAGTCCCAGCATTAAGGTTAAAGTAATTTTAAGAAATAGAGGAACAGGAACTTGTAATAGCTTCCTAGTAGCAGAAGTGCAAAACAAACAAAATCCTGATTATTCTTAAAATGGATTATTTTATACATGGACTAAGTTTGACAGATATCTGTAATAGCAAAGATCTGAAATTGTTAAGCCAGGAAGCTTAACAATATTTTCAGTTCCATGTGTTTGCCCCACTACATAAAACATCGGGTACAGGGAAACGCTGTTATGTCCCTTTATGGGGACCCTTCACAAAGGAATTTTCAGTATTTATTTAATAGAACACTGAAAGTAGCTTTGGAGAAGAGTTGTTTCACACAAAAAAATTCACTGTGAGTCATTTGAAGTAGAATTTGTACACTTCATAAAAATGTGTACACAGGATAACATAACAGAGACTGTTTCTAATTGCTCATTGAAATCAGCATGGGCCCACAACTATGGACTGCAGGGCTCCAGTTCTTGTGTTTTTTCATCTTTTCTAAAGGTATCTATTTCTCATTGGAGGTGAGAGTGCTAAGTGTGTGGAGAATGGTAATGGAAATTAGTAGTGTTGATTAAATTACAATAATTAACATATCCAGTATTTCTTGCTCTTTTAAGATTTTATCACTGTTAATGAGAGTGAAGAGTGTTTTATGATCCCCTCATTCTCACAGAACAATATATATCCCAATTTTTTGCCAAGATTCAGTTGCAGTTTTGAGTAATTGTTCATTTGTTTGGGTCTCCTCCCTCTCTTTCAACAGAATGAATACTTCCGAAAATACAGACTGAAAAATAGACCAAAAAAAAAACCCCAACAATCCTTTCTATTCGTTATAATGGAATCAAACCTGGACCCTGCATCTTTAACTAGCAATAAAACACCATTCTAGTCCCCAGAAAAAAGAGAATTAGTGAAAAACTTGTTCAAAATGAGCAGAAAACAGATGTGGTATGGTTTCTTTTGGTGGACTTCCTGTTTGTTTGTTTGTGATTTTTCTTGTAATTTTTTCTTAAAAATATATAGTTTCTCCCCATTGTTTTTCTTGTTTAATATTGAATCTGTAGCTGTGAAGTTGGGGAAGTTTCNTTTGCATCTACCTTTTACTTAGCATATGTTCATCCATCTGTTTATGTTTGACTTTTCTTATAAGGTTAATTATTGTTTTCCATCATGGTTGGAGTTATGATTTGTCCTTTTTTAATCAATTATCTAACTGAGACAGCTTTTACTGTTTAGAACAAAAATTTACACACACACACAACTAAATCTTTTGGTCAGTGATCTTATAGCAGGATTTAATATTGTATAAAGCTATAATGGTCTTTGGTAAACTTTAATTCTGATAAACTTTCCATCTTTCATTAAATTCTATTGGCATGAAAGTTACCTAGTGGAGCTAGTGGGGCACTGTAAAGAGGAGACGATTGAAAAAACAGGTGCAAAATCACCTGTTATTACATAAACTTTTGTAACCAAACCAATAGTCCTAACTACTTGGAAAATTCCAGCACATTTGAAGAAGACCAGCAGTTTAACAATCACTGTGTAACCTGTTATTCAAAGAGATCATATATTAAATAGATAGATAGGTAGATAGATAGATAGATAGATAGATCAGTAGATAGATAGATCAGTGGGGGAAAATTTAGAGCTGTATTAAATCTGAAATCACATACACACAACCTTCACTGTTTAAAAAGTCTGTCTTCTTTCTTGTGGTATATGTAAAAAGAAGCTGTGGTTGATAAAACATATAATAAAAATAGGTATTTTCAAATATCAGTGATGAATAGTTCATTTGCAGTTTCAAACCAAATGAAATATTTTGTAGATATTACTCAGTTTGTGATGTGAAGTAAAGCCATTAAAGATTTTTTTTTTCTTGCTGCTCATTACAAATTTCTGGTTTTGACAGCAGTCCATCTTCCAGACACAAACTGTTGATTTTAAGACCCATGTGAAAGGAGAATTGACACTAGAAACATAAAAACACAATGATAGTTACATTTTATCAGTCTTTTCTTCCTCTTTCTTAAAGCTTTCTGGGGCTTTAAATTTTCAGTAAAATCTTTTTTGGCTCACCTTGAGGCACTCTTTTTCCATTTCATTCATGAGTGTTATCTTTTGTGATGTTCTTGCAGCATAAATACATGCATTTCAAACATTTACCCAAAGCTCGTCTTCTGACTTATGACTGTTATCATTTTTACACCACAGTACATCTTTTTGTTTCCAAAAAAAATAATCTTTCTCCAGTTGTGTAATCAACTGCTTGACCTTCAGTGACTTTTTCTACATTCGCTTGGGAATTATTCCCATTGTTATAATATATTTTCTTGTATATTGCCTCTAAATGATACTATGGTGAATTCTATCTGGTGGTATGCTTGTGTCTTAGTCATTAAACTGTAATTGGTAAGAGGAGTCAGCTAATGGGGTAAATCTGTGTGACTGTGAGTACTCAAAACTGAACTTCTGAGTTCCCAAACAGAAGCCTGATATTTGGTAGATGAAACTGGTGTGGACCGGTGTAAATTTTTGTAACACCTGACCTAACAGACTTGGCACATCCCAAATCTTTTTTAATAAAAAAGACAGAGAGAGAATCATTAAGTGCAAAGTCAAACACCTGTTGTTCTTTTGTACGCAGACTGATTAGTTAGGAAAAACTGGAGGCTTAGGATACCAAACACAGGGGGGGCTGGTGGTGAAAAAAAAAGGGTTCTCAAAAAAAAGCAATGGTGTTGGAAAGAAGTGGTATCATAAGTGGTGGTGGTGAAGATCTTGTTTTCACTCTGGCTGGAAGAAACATCCTGGAAGTGAGAAACATCCCAGAGATCACAGAGATGCAGGCAGATGAAAGCTGGGAGATCCCCAGGGAGGCACCCTGACTGGCGATACCCAAGATTGATAACTGTGAGGAGAAGCATGACAAGAGCTTATATCATGTGCTGCTCAACTTTCCCAGCCCTCCGTGTGGGGAAGAGAAACTGAGTCCAACTGAAAGTGGGTAGTAAGTATCTGGTAATCAAGTACCTCTAATCTCACTGTTTTTTAATTAAATCACAGTATCCAGATCCACTAGTTGTTCGTCTCTTCTGAGACAAAAATTCAGGAGGCAAGAGTCTCTGAGAGTGTAGTATATCCAAAATTAGTGAGTAAACCGTCCAAAAATCAGATTTTCAACAGGTAGTTTCTGTTAGATTTTCAACCATGCAGGTAGATGACCATTTCTTAAAAGAATGAGAGAAAAAAAGAATTTGTTTGTCTATGTCAAACATCTGTCATGTGGCAGTATTTTAGATTGCTGATTAATCTTTTTTTCTGAAGTGAATACGTCTTATATTATTAAATAGAAAGAGGCAACTATCTGTATATTCCTAAAATTAGGCACTTACTTTGGCAAAACTACTCTGGATTTGTTCCAAGCCAACTACTTCTCTCTATAGAATATTTGTAGAAATTTGATAAGTACAAGAACACTGGTTCATTAATCATCTAAAACCAAGCAGTACTTTTGATTAAATACCATCCTCAATGAAAAAATACAACATATAATGTTTAAAAAGGACTTTTTTTTTTCTTAAACCTTAAAACTGCTCAGTGGAGAAAAAAATTGAAAAATAAACAAAACTAACTGCAAAATGGAAAAGAACACTAGTTTCTCCCTGACAGACTGATCAGAACCTGTTGAATAAAAGAAGTGGGAGAATAGTGGGCATAAATTGTCAGTAAGCTTCCCACTATACTGGAAGTCTGCTATTTTCTATGGTGTTCCTAATTTTTATGATATTCCTGTCTTCAGTGTTTGTCACTAGAAGAATCAAAAAATTGCAGTTTAATGAGTGAAAGGTCTCTTAGATTCACAGTGCTGTGTTTCAACCCAAATGTTGGGATTGTTCCCACTGCATTCAAGTAATGTATGAAGCATTAACTTGCTGTTGGTGAAGATTAATAATGAGAGAAATGTTTTCAAAGATACATGACTTTTTCCAATGTCTGTGTTTTTAATATATTAGTCTTGGGCTCAATACTCTGATAGTAACAAGGAAGCAAAACATTTACCTTCATTGCAAATATAATAATTTAATAAGTAAATTTTGAAAAAAATCCAATGTTAGATGTGAAACCTTACTTTAAATAGTGTCTAATTTTGTCTTCATAAAATCATAGAATGACATAATGGTTTGCGTTGGGAAGAGACATTGAAAGGTCGTCTCGTCCAATTCACTTTCCATGAGCAGGGGCAACTTTGACTTGATTAGACTACTCAAAACACCATCCCACCTGAACCTGAACACTTCCAACGATAAGGCATTCCCAACCTGTGTCTTCACCACCCTCTTAATAAAAAATATCTTCTTTATATCCTACCTTAACCTACTATCTTTTTTAAAAACTGTTACCCTTGTTCTGGCACTACATGCCCTGGCAAAGAGTCTCTCTCCATCTTTCTCATAAGATCCCTGTGTATATTGAAAGGCTTCAATAAGGTCCTCCCAGAGCCTTCCATTCTCTAGGCTGAACAATTCTGCCTTCATAGGAGAAGTATTCCATCCTTCTGGGCATTTCCATGGCCGTTCACTAGACCCTCTCTAACAGCTCTATGTCTTTCTTGGGCTTGGGACCTCTGACCTGGATGCAGTTCTCCAGAATGGGTCTCATGAGAGCAGAGTAGAGGGGCAGAATCACCTCCCTCATCCTGATGGCTACTCTTCCTTTAATGAAGCCCAGGATAAGGCTGACTTTCTGGGCCACCAGCACATATTTTTAGCTCATATTAAATTTTTTCATCTAACAGTATCTGCAGGTCCTTTTCCACAGAGATACTCTCATTCCATTCATCCCTCAGCCTATAGTATCTGCCTCAATCCATCTACAGTTCCTTGCACTTGGCCTTACTGAACTTCATGAAGTTCACACACGTACACTTTTCAAGCTGGTCAAGGTCCCTCTAGATGGCATCCAGAAGGGTTTATTCATTCCCACTGATTACTATTATTAAAGACATTGAACACTACTGCTCCCAATACAGAGCCGTGAGGGACACCACTTGTTAGTCATTTCAATTTGGACATTGAACGATTGACTGCAACTCTTTGGATGTGGCCATCCAGCTCATTCCTTAACTATCAAGTTTTTCATCCATCAAACCCATAGTTCTCCAATTAGAGACAAGAATGTTGTGGGGAACCCTGTCAGAAGCCCTGTAGTTGTCAAGGCAGATGATACCAGTTGTGCTTTCTTTATCCACCAAAACAGCCTCTCCTTTGCAGAAGGTCATTGGATCATTCAGGCATGATTTTCCCTTCGTGAAATCATGCTGACTATCTCTAATCATCTCCCCATCTTCCATATGTATTGATATATCTTCCAAGACAATCTGTTCCGTGATCTCACTGAACACAGAGATGAGACTGATTGATTGGTAGTTCCCAGGGTCCTCCTTTTCACTTGTTTTTTCAAAAATAGTTGCAATGTTTTCTCTTTTTTCAGTCACTGGGGACTTCGCCTGACTGACATGACTTTACAAATATGATGGGGAGTGGCTTGGCAATTACATCAGCCAATTCCCTTGGGACCCTGAGATGCATCTCATCAGATCCTGTGGGTTTGCATGTGTTTATGTTCCTCTGACGTTCTTGAACCCTATCCTCTCCTGCGATGGGTGGGTCTTCATTCCCTCAGTCTCTGCTTTGGGAGACTGGGAGGACTGAGGACTTGGGAGGTGTGGAAAGAGCAAGCACCAGTGAAAACTGAGGCAAAAAAATGTTGCTGATTACTTTGAACTTCTCGTCAGTTGTCACCAGATCTGATCCCATTAATCGGGGGGGGAGAGTGGTATACAATTTCTGTTGTCTTTCTTTTCTCATTAATGTACACATAGAAACCCTTCTTTTTGTTCTTCAAATCCCTTCCCAAATTTAGCTTCAGTTGTGCTTTATCTTTCCTGATCCCACACCTAGTCCCAAGCAATATCCATATATTCTTCCAAGGATGCATGTCACTGCTTTCATTGCCTGCTCATTTGCCTGTTTATTTCACTCCTGTATTTCAGTTTGACCAGGATGTCCTTATGCAGGCAAATACTCAGTATTTGCTTTTGAAAGTGATTCTCTTGTCTTACACATCGTGTCTTAGCACCAGGTTAATCTCAGAACACAGGAAACTCATTCCTCCCGGGTGAAAGTGCAAAGAAATAGTGAGTGGCAAGAGGGTACACAACAATTCCTACCTGCTGATGTGCATTCAGTCTGTGGAAGAGACTACCTTCAGTCTCAAGTAACACCACCCTCCCCCCAACATTCACAGCATCAAATTCAAGTTTTTCCCAGCAGCTCCTTCACTCTTCAGCTTCTGTCCCTTAGCACCAGTGTTGTAACATGAGCATACTTGGTAAGATCCCGTAGTGGTGAACTTGCCTTTTGTTGGCTTTGTGTTTGCCTTTGTCTCTTCCCTCTCAAGTTCACGGTATTAATTTTTGTTGTATTGTGTATTGGTACAGGAAATTATTTCTGACCACAATAACACAAAAGTAATTAAAACAATAGTATAACATTACTTCTATTTATTGTCTCTCCTACAGATGCGAGAGAGTATCTACATGTTAGATGCTAGAGATCCTGTAACTAGGAGTCACCTTTATAAGGTATAAAGGCTCAATATATCTGGGGCATAGACAAGATACTGACTCATATTTTGGATATAGCCAAAAAATAATCATAAAAGAACAAAGTGTATAAAATACAGACTGGAGGAAAAAAAAAAGAAAAAAAAAAGAAAAAAAAAAAGAAAAAAAAAAGAAAAATAAAAGAAAAAAAAGAAGATTACAAAACATCATTATAATCTCCATTTTATAGAGGGGACACTGAGGTACAGAGATGATAGGAATAGTAACCCCAAGGACACAGATCATTCACACACACACAGAGAGTTTTAACAGGAACAGATCTAGAGAATTGTGTATTCCCTAGCAACAGGAACATGGAAAACAGGAAAGAGAGTTGTTCTCTCAGTATAGGTCTCTGTTGGATAAATAAGCTCTCTTAAATCTTGGATTTCTTTATATCCTTTCACCATCATAGTGAGAGTGACAGGATTATATCATCACACTACATAGACAGAATTAGATGGTAAATTTTTTTCTGTTAAATACCATTTCTATTGTTTCAAGTTCATAGTATTAGCAGCTTTGCAACTGGTCTCCTGGATAATAATTGCAGGAAAAACTTTACACAAACAAATGTGGAATGGGCTGCCCAGGGAAGTGGTGGATTCACCGTCCCTGGAGGTTTTTAAGATGAGGCTGGATGTGGCGCTTGGTACCATGGTCTAGCAACTGTGATGCTAGTGGATCAAAGGTTGGACTTGATGATCTCAGAGGTCCTTTCCAACTTGTCTGATTCTATGATTCTATGAAAAAAACCCCAAATTACTGACAAGGCAAAAAGACACCTTGGTTATTACTACTCCTCACTGTCTCTCAGACTATAAAAAAAATTAAGAGCTAAAACTGACAGATTAAGTAGTATATAAAAAATCTACTAAAATACTAGACCCTTTTTTGAAGATTTCATGTTAGTCATATTAAAGGTAGAGAAAGAAATTTTTAAAGAACATATGCTTTAGAGTAAAGCTTGATAGGATATGGGTTTTCTAGATTTTTTTTTTTTCAGAAATTCTCAATTAATTTAAACATTTCCATTAAGAACATTGGTTACACAAAAGAAAAAATTATATTTAAAAATTCTTATTGAAATCAGACAAAGAGAAACCCAGAGCAAACCATATGCATTTGCTACAAATATCTACTTTTGTTAGAGGATATATTTGAAAGCTTGCATTTATTATATTTTAATATAATACCTATGTAAAGTATTGTAGGGAAAAGTGAAAAAGTTATTTCCCTTTGTTACTCCATGTAGCACCCTGCCAATCAGGGTGCTGTTCCAGCATGGGAAAAGTGCAGAATGAATGAGGATAAGAATTTGAGTCTTTCGCAACTCAGATTAAAATTCATCAGTTTTGAGCTGTACAGGACATATTATGGATTTAACTAGGGAGGAAGGAGAGGAAGTCTCTTCTTTGAAGGAAGGGTATGGGTTCATTCACAAATGCTCCCACTAAACACATGAAAAGCAGAAACTCACAGAAGAATATCAGAAAAAAATATTGCTTTCAATATTTTTGGGATCTGTTAATCTCTTCCTCTCACTTTTTCCATCTACTCAAAGTTGCAGGTTGTAAATTGTGGTTTAGCCCCAACCTTTAAAATAGCATCTGGAAATTAATAAATTAAAGCAATCCGTCTCTTGCTACTGCGACTGGCAAGGGCATATTTGAAAAAAGTAAACAGGAGAATAACAAGCATCAGACCTGCAACAATCTTGACAGCATACTAAAACTCTGATAGGCAGCCTGTGCAGAGGGGAGAGTACAAAGACAGTTACAAATGGCAAGGTGCACATTTATGAATACCAATAAAATTCCCCTTCTGCTCTATCAGGTCTTTAAGGTACTGTTTTTCTAATAACCGTTTCAGAAGCAGCTTTATAATTGCTTCCACTTTAAATACCTAAATTAAATGTACATATATAAAGTAAGGAACATTTGTCTTGCATTTTTTTAGAAGCATGACACTTTTTAAAGTAGTATTGCTGATTTATAAGCGATATGACTGATTTTAAGTCGTATCTGTGATTTATAAGTCAGGACTTCATATGCTCTCGGTATTAAGATCTATTTTGTGAAACCCAGTTTATTTGTTAAAAAAGACTGATTTACTAAGCAGATTTATTAATCATGGGTTGGAAATATAAACCAAAGTCTTGGTTCAAGTCTTATAAATTAGATGCTTAAATCAAATTCCAATTTATACATAATGGGATTGTTTCTAGAGATGTGCAAATAGTAATATATTCAATCCCAGTACTACCTGAAGATAATGATCCTGCTATCACAATTGATTTGGTTATTCACATTGATGAAAAAAATTATATCGTTAATCAAATGGACACAATTCAGAAAGTATTCCATATCAAGCAGTGAGACAGAAAGAAATACTGACTTTCAGGCAAGACATGAATAGTCTAACCTGAAATACTGTAATACACAGATTTTTAACTCTTTTTCCAGAGTTTTCAAGTTGCTGAGTCCATGCCCTATTGGGACTGTTGTTACCACTCCAGCAAGAGAGACAGCTTTCATTTGCTGTCATTTGTGTCTTTCTTATTCTGAAAGATAATACAGAAGTGATATTAAATTCCCCCTTTCCAACTTCCACTCCTAATAATTATTCATTTTCTTTTGGAAAGCTTTCTACATTCATATGTCTGTCATGCTGAGAAGTGCCAAGCATCTGAAGGAAAGACATGCCAAGTGCTTGAAAAATGCAAACAGCAATGACCAAGATGGTGTGTATTTGAAGATTTTCCTTTTTAGCCAAACTCATTTATCCGAAGCAAAATAATAAAATTCCAGAATTACTCTTCTGCCTCATTATGCACATACATAGCTTGAAGTCATGTTTAGATAAGCTGAAAGCAATATGGCTGAAAGGTACATTTTCCAATCAGCTTTCTGAATAATCATTGACTCCAAACATAATAATATATGTAATCAATACATGAAGCCTTCCATACCAATTTGTCCAAAACACTGTCAACTAGTCTTTTTATTCTTTAGCAGTGTCTTGCTGTGTTAACCATGATCTGTTACTTCTTGTTAATTTCCCTAGTTCTGAAGGTGTGTTGCTTTCAAGTAAAAAGAAAAAATTAAAAAAATCCATCCTTGAGCTTGACGGAGGAAGCCTTGAGATGTTTCTGTGAGCTTGTTCTATACTCTCTGCATAAAGTTTTTTTCTCACCAGTATCATGATTCATAAAGTCTTGTTGGCCTACTTATATCCAGACTAAACAGAAATCTACAATCAGAGTGAAGGCTGTGTGTCATGTGCCAAAATCAGAGATAAAAAATTCCTAAAATATTGGGAACAAGACTGCTTTTCATTTTGCTTTGTAGACAATCTTGATACACAGAAGGATAAAATGCCTTCCGTTGTGACCCTTTCCTCAGTACTTTTACCTGTGTAAAAGAGAAAAACATAGTAGGTAACATCCAGATATTTTGAGTGGCATAGCAGAGTCCTTATCAATCCATCCTCTCTCAAGACATCCTCAGTGGAGCATACTCTCCTTTTGTGTTTCTCTAGGTTCTTTCTCCTTTCTCTGCAGAAATCCCAACACATCTGTTTGACAACCCCATCTCCAGCTGAGAGGAAGGTAGTGATGGATTGCAGAATCCTGTTTCACATTCTGTTAATTTTGGCATTACCTTCCTCTTCACACTTACAGTACAGTAATTGCAGGTTGCTTTTGTTCCACCATTTCATGGTCTTGTAGTATAAAACAAAATTGGACTACTTTGGTTTGACTTGAACTAGCAGTAAGGCCCTTGAATCATTCTTTTTGGAGATGATCCAAAGCCTAAGTAGGAGGTGATACAGGGGCATAGATGTGAGCATGCCACCTTTAGAAGTTCAGAATTTGTGTGGCAAGTACCTACTTAAGACATAAGGTAAAACTTACTCAGACTTCTTTTGTGAAATACATTATGAATGTTTTCAGGAACAGTTGCCTCTGACACCTGCAAAATGAAAATGGAATTACATTTGAAAGAGGACTGCACAACATGGGGAAGCAATTCAGTTCAAGCTATTCAGTTTTCTACTGACTGTAAAGAAAAAGTCCTTGTACAAGAACTGCCTCAAATATCAGCTTTCTCCATAAATTCCAGCTGTAAACTCCAGTACAGAATGAACTCTCATAATCCTTCAGCTCTTAAAGCTCATTTTTTTCAAATGTACAGTTCTTTATTTAAAATTTTCTTAAAACTAGTGATATGTGGAGAAGTGGTGGTGACTTCCTGAGTGATTGTGAAGAGGTAGAACATTTTGCCTGACTGATGCAGAATTCTGAACCTATTAGCAGTTTGACAGTCCTCTCACAACAGTAAGATATCCCTTGTCATTCTGAAAATAGAGAAAGAAAGTGAAGAAAGCAAGAGTAAATGAGAGTGAAGAGTGAATTAGTGAAAGAAAGAAGTAGGAAAGGTGAACATAATATGGTCTTTTTGCTCTTTACATAAATGAGGAATTATTCTTCAGCCACATCAAGGCGTGTAAAGTCAAAGATGTAAGCACTATTTTGCAATTATGGCAGTAGGTATACTGAACCCATTAAAGGGGAAAAAAATCACCCCACTTCTCCTCTACAGGTTAGGCAAATATTGAACTTTATTGTGATTTAGTAATGGGAAAAAAGAACTCCGACTCAGCCAGACGCAATACACTACACATATCTCTACAAATGAACCAGTCACGAAGATTTAGCAGGTAATTACTGGGATTGGTTTAACTGTAGTAGTCATAAGAAAGCATAAAACACATTTCTCCTGTCAGAATAAGATCCACAAAGCCTGCCAAACTGTTCATGAAGAAAGGCATGTTCTCTATTCTTATGGGACTGTAAGAGAATAAGGGCAACAGGAGAGGAGATTGCTATCAAGAAGACAACATCCAAGTTTCTAACAGAAGTAGCCCTACTCTTCACCGAATGTACTCATGTATTGACATTCACTTTTCCTCGTGTACTGACATACAAGAAGGTCACTCTTGGAAAGACCTGGGGTTCCAGGTGCACTTAAAAACAGTAGTGCATGAGACAGCATTTTTGTAGTAGAGACATTTCCTCTTTTGTCTCTGAAACCTTTAACTTTGTCACTGCTTTAGTTGAAAGGAGAAATGAGCTTGAGGTGCTAGTTGTCATGTCATCAACTTTCTATATTACTACGGTGAGATACATTTTAATATGAGAAGCAGAGAGAGACTTTATTTGATTTATCATGAGGAAAAACACAAGACAAAATAATATTAAAACAAACATATAAACCAGACAACTGGTGAATGTGATGTAAATACCTGGCAAGACCAATAAGGCAAATCCCAGAGGAAAAAAATATAAGAAAAGAAAATGAAGAGAAATTCTGGTGGAAGAACACAGTAACAGAAGAATGATATAAATGCGTAAGGTAAAACTGGGGAGAAGAAATCAAAATAACAGAGGACTAGTAAGGTAATAGGAAAATAATAAAGTTAGGTACACCAACTGGATATAATAAAACAAATCACTAAAGTAAGGCAAATATTACTCTAAAAGAAACGGAAAACTATGGCAGCTGCTGGGAATAAAGGAGAGACTTGAAATAAGATGTATATTGCAATTGCAGTAAACAGACTACTACATGAGGCTTAATGTAGGCAGTGAGAACAAAAGCAGAAACATATTTTGAACTAGATAAATGAAGCTTTGACAGTTTTGACTGATAGGCATTTGATTATACAAGTGAGATGATATCCAAACTTTAGACCAAAAGAAATGTTTCAAGAGCAGCTTGAGCTTTCTTCAAGTTAGCTCAATGTTTTCCAAACTGTGATACAGCATGAATATAACAACAAAAAAGGAGAATTTGCTTATTTGTAAGATTAGAAAGGAAATAAAACAAAGCATGTGTGATCTGAAGTGTTTACTGAAATATTCTTCTCTATGCTGAGTATGACTCCCACACAGGACTCATAAATGCCTACCCTGCTATTGCAGTGGGTTATTTATTTTACGTTACTGTCCAAAGGGGACCATAAGGTCAAAGCTCTTATTGCTCCACAGACTATTTACAGGCTTCTGAATGTGTGGGTGGTGAGAGGAGTCCCAAAGGCACTGGAAGACTGGCTGGGCATTCAAGCCAGCTGTAGAGGAGCTTAATAAAACAGGAAAAGTGTATAACCATAGTAAGGATACATCCTATGCAAGGTAGCAGTTGTACAATTTAATGGTGCCAATATTCCTAAAATTCATGCTATGTTCTGATATGGTTTAGGGTACTTTCAAATCCCTTCATGTTTCTAGGGACCTAACAAAAGGAAATAGCCACAATCAAATGTGGGCAATCACCGCGGTCTTAGTAGAGTTCTTGGAGCTTACTCAGCTGAGCCTGATCCTTTTCAGTGGGAGAAAAAACCAAGAACAAGATCTGTCAAGTGTTTTCCCCAAAACATATGCAGTCTTTCTCCTATCAAGGACTAATCTTTGTCCAAACCTTCCAGGAGAAAGTCAGTTTTAAAGTGACAAAAGTGATTGACATAATCCTTCAAAGTATCTGAGCTAGCAGGAATGGCTTTCACAATTGGAGACTAAGGAAAGATCAAAGTATGAGTTAATGTTTCCTCCCCTTTCTCCCTCATGAGCTACCAAATACAATTGTACAGCAAGCTGCCTGCCAGTTGTGCTTGCAATGAATACATTTAATAGAATTGTCTGGTCTTTTTGTGTCTTATTTTTCTAATCCAGTGGATAACAATTTTAAATTTGTTCTATACAGTCATCATATAACATGGTAGAACATAATGCTGAATAAGTTCTGGGGATAGACCTTATGGTGCTGAAGGAGAAAAGGAGGCTGCACACATAGAGTTTGGTTTTGGAACTTGTCCACTGACACTTTTTGGCATTCCCTTTTTATTCATATTCTCTTGTGAACAACCCAGTGTTTTTCTTTTAGTCAACTGGAATTCTCAGGAACCTCCCAAACCACTGCCCTGATCCCAAATGTTCACACTCACATCATGGGGTGACTGTGTTGAAATACCAGAGACAAACACATGCTTATCATGCAGGCTGCTTTTAAAGTGGTTTTCGACTTCTCTCTCAAAGAACTCAGCCAAGGTTGATCCTCCCTTTTGATTCTGATTAACTAAATTCAGGTGCAGAGGAACTCAGCTTGTTCCTACAAGAGCTAACTCTGAGAAAACCCCTAAGAGATCTCAAACCTGCTTTGGTGGTGTCCAGGAATTTTTTCAGGACCTGAGTGCTTCCCAGTTTCAATTTGTTTTTTACAGAATCACAGAATATGTTGAGATGGAAGGGACCTACAAGGATCATCGAATCCAACTCTTACCCTGCACAGGACCATCCCCAAAAGTCACACCATGTTCCTGAGAGTATCATCCAGATGCTTCTTGAACTCTGTCAGGCTTGGTGATGTGACCACTTCCCTGGGGAGTCTGTTCCAGTGCCCAACCACCCTCTGGGTGAAGAACCTTTTCCTGATATCCAACCCAAACCTCCCATGACACAACTTCAGGCCATTCCATCAGGTTCTTTCATTCTGTTTTTCATTTAAAAGGTCTTACAAATAACCAAAAGCCTGTTTGCCTCTCTCAGTATATATTGCTTCATATAATTTCTTCTGTGTAAACAGCTGAGACCAAGACAGCGGGCCCAAAGTGTCAAAGCTGTGCTTCATTGTAGTACCTGGTGCACTTCATCACACAGAGGAAGAGCAGATCCAAGCCAGCTTTGATCCAGAATGTGTCAGGAGGTACATGGATTGAGCAACAAACACATTATCTTTTGTTTTCTTTACATAGGTGTGTCATTATGTTCAGCTTGTCCCCAGTCATCTTTTGTATCAAAACGGTATTAAGCTAAGACTTAAGGAGGATGCTCTTCTTCCTCCTTGTTGTGGGAATGTTTCAAAAGTGTAGAAGTTGAGGTACTTACCTAAAATGCAAAATTGGTACATTTAAGTATCTTCTTCCTCTGATTTGTAGCAAGGTCTTAACTTTGACTCTCATTTCATGCATTAATATAAGGACTATCAGGCAATCTTCATTTCCCATCCACCCTCCTGTATGATACCCGCACCCCCCCCCACACCCCCTCTCCCACTGAACAAAACCAGGAAGATCAGTCTTCAGTATGTTCTCTCCTTTAGCTTAGGTAAGCTTACCTGCAAACACAAGTCCACGTATCACTCCTGTATTAATATCTTATTAATATTTTGATATAAATATTTCCTCAAGTCTTGTGCATCTCACTGGAATCATCTTACTGAATTTTAGTTATCTGCAAAGTAGAAATGTATATCTTAGTGCATAACTTCAGAGTCTTCTTTACTAACTAATGAAGACAAATAGACATTTCTAGGGTTTAATTTATCTCTCTTTTGACATCTATCTACACTGTGAACATATATGCACTAGTTCAAATTTTGACCGACATATGTTTTACGTTTTTTGTTCCTTTCATCCAAACTAAAACTCACTTGCATCTTCTGCTTTATAGCTCCAATTTTGAACCCAGTGTGCCAGACTTTTTTTCTCTTCCCCCCCCTGCCCTTGGGTACACATCGTATTTTGTCTGTCAAAACTGTATGCAGTCAAACCTATAACCTGGTATTGCTGTTAAATTATTCCTCTTTTTGGGTTAACATATGCAGGCAAGGTCTAGGTCTTAGCATCTAAACTTATCAGGTAGTTTGGTAATACACTATGTTATCATCTGGGTTTCATTGCTAATATGAAGATGTTGTCAAAGAAATTATTCCTAGTGATAATTTTCTTTTACTATGGATTTTTCATATAGAGAGAAATGGCTTTTGATATAAACTAATGTAATTGAAAACCCAGTTGGGCTGCTACTCAGGCAAGAGAGTTTACTTTTGATGTCCTAAAAAAAGAAAATAAAATATAAAAGTCAAGAAAGAAACATTTTAGCTGTGCAACAGCACAGGAATTGAATGAATACAGTAAAAACTAAATGAGAATCCCTATCAAGAATTTTCTATATCCACTTTTAATGTCATTAATAATTCATGCTCTAATACAGAATTTTGACTAAACTTATTGTTGTGATATCTAGGAAACTTTCACTTCTTATGGACTTCCTTATTTGAATCTTTTATGTGAAGTCTACTGAAATAGAAATGAAATTGTGTTTTGTCATGAAATAAAAATAATATAGTAATCACATATATTGCTCTTGTTCCCATTGGAAGGAACACCAAGATTAAGCTCAAAAACCTTCCCCTTTCCTTTCCCCTGTCTTTTCTCCTCATGCCTGGAGGACATCTTGCCAGCTAACTAGACTTAACGCATACAACAAAAGTCAGCTGTCTGCTTTCCCTTTCAAGCCTTCCCTTCTTCCCTACCAGTGTTGACAACACCATCTCCCTTCTTGTCACTCAGACTCTTAACCTGGGATTCATCTTCAACTTTTTCCTCTTCCAGAGCTCACAGATTCTAAGCCTGATTTATACCATTCACGTTTTTGTATAATGTTTCGGGTACTTGGCCTTTCCTTTTCTGCTGACTCCTTGAGCCTCCACTCTCGTCTTAACTGCTGAAAAATCTGTTCTGCTACTGAACATGAGCCAGCAGTGTGCCCAGGTGGCCAAGAATGTGCTCCAGATCCTGTAGGAGAGATTTCCCTGCAGCCTGTGTTGGAAACCAGGTTCAGGCAGGCTGTCCACCTGCAGAACGTGGGGGTTCATGATGGAAGAGATATCCACGTGCAGCTCATGGAGGACCCCACAATAAAGCAGATGGATGAGCCCTGAAGGAAGATGTGATGCAATGGAAAGCCGTGTTGGGGCACGCTCTTGGCAGGACCTTTGGCCCCATGGAGAGAGAAGCCCAGCTGGAGAAGGTTTGGTGGCAGGACTTGTAACCCACGCTGGAACAGTTTGCTCCTGAATGACTGCATCTCACAGAAGGGACTGACATAGGAGCAATCAGTGAACTGCAGCCCATGGAAAGGACTCACATTGGAGAAGTTCACGAACGACTGTCTCGTATGGGAGGAATCCCACACTGAAGCAGAGGAATAGTGTGAGGAGTCCTCCCCCTGAGGAGAGAAGGGGAGACAATGTGTGATGAACTGACCACAGCCCACATTCCCCATCCCTCTGCATCACTGTGGGGATGAGCTACAGGAAATAGTGGATGAAGTTGAGCCTGGAAGAAGAGAGGGGTGGGGGAGAAAGAGTTTTAAGATTTAGTTTTTATTTCTCATTACCCTACTCTGATTTGGTTGGTAGTAAATTAAATTAATTTCTCCAAGTTGATTCAATTTTGCCTGTGGTGGTAATTGGTGAGTCATTTCTCTGTGTCCTTATTTTGATCCATAAGCCTTTATTTATACTTCCCTCTGTCCAACTGGAGGAGGAGAGTCATGGAGAAGCTTTAGTGAGCACCTGGCATGCAGCCAGGCTCAACACAACACACCTCCATTGTTAGAATTAGCATAGTATATTTAATTTCAGCATCAAGTCTCCTTTTTTTCTTTTTTTTTTTTTCCTAGCGAAAGTTCAAGTAACTCTATAGAAGATTTTGAAGGCTTCTAGAAAAAGCTTGGGTTTGCATATTTCTTAAATTTCATCACTTACTATGTCCTTTGAATAAACCCATTGAAAGATAGATTGTTGAGGTAATAATGTAATACATGAGACATGCAGAAATTACCAAAAGCTTCAGAAATAACAGGCACATTTTCTCTTTCTGTATCTATATACATGCTATATTTTTCCTCCCTGGGCACTTGAGAGTATTCAACACCAATTGCCTAACTAACACTAGCTCTTTGGTGGTGTCAATGAATATACTAATGCAAAGCAGTCTTGACCTACAATCAATCAATCTGATTGGCAAATCACATTTAAATAATCATTATTTGGATATCAATCATGAAATATTCATAAAGAAATAGTAGCGAGGAATGGTATTACAATTTAGAAAATCAACATTTATTTGCATCACTTATTTGCTTTGTAGCCATAGAAATTATTCCAGTGTGTTCCTAAGTGTACTTGAACAGACTGGAGATAAATAAGCTGCAAAAATTGAGCAGAATGTAATATTTTCTGCTGTAAGAAAAGTATTGGTATTGGTTAATAGACAGTCCCAAACCATGAAAGCAAATCCCTAAATATCCTGGAGACGATTCTATTCTTGCTATATACAGATCGTGCTGTAAATTAGACATTCTTCCTATTATAAGACATAAGGAAAAAGCTGTTAAAACAATGTTATATGAGAAATAATCTATGAAACCACATGCAGAAAGACAAAAAAGTCAATATACTCCAGTTAGGGAAAGAGAAATCTAAAACATACAGCGTTATCTCCTAGTGCATTTAGACTTAAAAATAGAAAAGGTTTTGATATTTGAATAGTGATATTTTAGAAGAGGATGGGTGAGAAAACCTTAATTTAAGACTGAGGTTTTGAAGTATATGAAAGTCATTAGATATAACTGCAGGAGACAGGAGTGAAAACTAATAATCATTTTGTCCTACTCAAATATTACTGTATTCCCACATAAGGTTGCTAAACTGAAAGCCAGTCTCCTGTTGGTACAGGGCCTGAGCTTCATGGGAGCCACTAAAAATATCCTCTCCCATAAAAAGGCTGTTTTGCTTTATCTCCTTTACTTGAGGTGTCTGTCTTCTCTGTTTTTGTGGGGTGAAGAATCACAGAAGATTCCAGTCTCATGTCATGGTGTTAAGCTGACAGTTGCAGATGATCGTGAAGTCTGATTCAGTATCAGCAGTACCACTGCTTTTCTAAGGGCTTGGTCAGTTGTGACCATAACAAACACAATGAGAAAGAATTCTCCTATGTTTGAGGTGCCAAATTCATTGTAGACTCTACTATAGCCTATTATTCTGATAGTGATAGCATTTATTCTGTGTCCAATTCAATAATGAATCACTTTAATTAAAACAGGATTATTCTGAAGACTGAACATTGCGATGAACTTTGTTGGATCCCCTCATTACTGAGAGAAGCTGTGATGGTCCTGTTTCTCACTATGCCATCGGTAGTTAAGGAAAGAACAGTCTCTGTCTTATATTTTAGTGGGATTCCATCTTATACTCTTGGGTCTACAAGCTGATGGGGAAATCAATACTATTCTTTGCCTTTGGTTTTTGTATAATTATATTCTATATTTTCTTATCTTAATCTTTTCAGTAAAAGGGGAGTATTACAGAAACTTGTAGTGTCACATGTGGGTTGGGAAGCTTAATTAATATGATTTTATATTTCTTCATTAAAGAGGGTGTAGAAATATAAATATAAACTATTAAATATTACATCATACTTGAAAGGCAGCCACTTATTTCTTTTAAATGTATACTTATGCTTTATGTCACACATAAGCACTTAAAATGACTTTGCCAAGTGTTGAAAGGCATGCAAAAGTAACTGCTCAATGCTTGGAACTGATTAAAAAAATCTGATAAATATAAGTTGAAATGTTTTATCAGACACAGTAAGCACCAAAAAGCAAATTCAATGGACTCACCTCTGCCCCTAATAGTAATAAAGAAGAAAGAAGCCACTGCAGCTGTTCCCAGAATAATAAAAATTGCAAATGTATGTCCTTTAGGAAGTTTCTCATTTGGAACTGTAGGTGTTCTTATGAATATACACTTGCAAGTAAACATGCACCAAATTTACTGAAATATCCTCTTTTACTCTGGACTCTGTTAAGGAAGGCATATATATCAAACACCATTTCCCTCCTTCTGCAGAGACCATAGCTCGGAGCAAAGTCATAAAATAGAAACCCAAACCCACTTTTTAATGCAGGAAGACAGTAGAATTGAATATTCTCATCTCTACTTTTACAGAAAGTGAAAACGGAGCTTGAGATAACTTCAGAAATTATAATTGTATTCAAGATACAGAGGGCAAGTGGTAGAAATACTTCCTGTTAGAGGCAAAAAATGTGTAGTGTACCAGGACAATAGACTAACTGCAAACTTAGTCATCTCCGAAGTCCAAAGTCTTTAACTGTGATTTCTACAATGTGTTTGTGTCTCTAATACTTTCTCTGTGTTCCATTTATAGAAAAAAAGATATTTTTGAATATCTTTTTAAAATATTTTTTTGAATATTAAATATTATTTATCTGCCCTTTTTTTTTGTTACATGAAAAAAACCTCATTTACACACCCACAAAGAAGCTCAGAGAGAGACAATGGAACCTGGTGGATGAAAAATACTGTCCCACCCAGTTACACCACAGGAGCCATCAGACCGTCAGAGGCCCATCTCCACAAATCCAGAGGACTATAATGACATGTGACAAAAACAGGTGCAGGAAACCCAAATTACGGGCTGAGGAGAAGGGATATTCTGACCAGGACCCATCCAGGGCTGTTCCAGGATAGCCTCAGTCCCAGTGTCCTGACATGAAACCCATCAAGATACGTCATCAGGGGCAACTCTCCTGAGGACTTGTTCAAAGGCGATTACTGATCTCTGCTGTATGGGACATTAAGGGGTATATGGAGAAAGCATTTCAGGATTACAGAAGACATGATATGAAGGAACCAGGAAAAAGAGACGTCTAGGTGAATTTGGAAATACCAAGGGTGGGAAAATGGATAAGGGTATAGACAGGGATAGCTATGAAAAGCCAGTTTCTGTTGGATACATTTGTGGGGCCATGCCCTGGGCCTAATCAGCATAGTCTGTCCTATCTCTGCATTAAACTCAATTTCTCACTCTTTACGTGTGTGTGTGTGTGTGTGTGTGTGGCCTTGGAGTGGTGAGTACTGAGCAGCTGCTACAGAGCATCTTGTGCCTGTGTCTGCATGTGTGACTGAGGAGGTCTTCACCATCACGTGAAGTGGGGCAGTGCCCTGAGAACCCTGAGGTACATAAACCTACATACTTCTGGGGGAAGATTTCTCTTTTTTTTCCAGGGGCTTTTTTGGTGTTAGTTTTATTTTGCTTTGTTTTGAAGAGCTTGTTTAGTAGTAGTTTTTATCTGCCATTTAGATATTTCCACCACAAAAATGAAAAAGACTATGAACAATTTGGTTTGAGATTTAATGCAAATAAAAATTATCTAGTTCTGCTTCTGAACTGCCTGTGACAGAAGAATTTACAGAAATCTTAAAATTTGGAGAAAAACGAGCACCTTAGATATTACTGAAGAGAATACTGCACAGGTCACAATTGGTAGTTTGATTGTCTACCTCATACTGTTCAGAGTGCCAAGTCTTTGACAGTAATTTTTTTTCTATGATGTTAGTACTGCTCAAGTGATCTTCATAATAACTTATCAGACCTGAATGAAATTTAATCATGAAAGAAGTTTCACAATACATGACCACCGCTGTGGCTTGCAAAGTGTTTTTATGTAGTTGTCTTGGTTTAGGAGTAGTATTCCCCAGTTTGGTGTTCCCATCAAAACACCCCAGACCACACACCTCTCACGCACTTCCTGCCCACCTCTCCCTGCAGCGGGACAGAGAGAAGAATTGGAGTCACAAAAAAGATACAGTTCATGGGTCGAGATAAGAACAATTTACTAGAAACAGCAACTAAATAAGAAGACGAACAAGAATACTAATAACAGAGATTACAAGATAGACAAACAATTCATACATGATTCCTCGCCATGCACAACCCAACACTACCCCACTGCACACTCTGGCAGAACAAAAGGACCCAAGGGAATGGCCTGAAGTTGTGTCAGAGGAGGTTTAGGTTGGATTTTAGAAAAATGTTTTTCACCCAGAACGTAGTGGGCATTGTTACAGGCTCCCTAGAGAGGTGGTCACAGCACCAAGCCTGACACAAGAAGTGTTTGCATGATACTTTTGGGCACATGATGTGACCCTTGGGAATGGTCCTCTGGAGGGACAGGAGTTGGACTTGACGATCCTTGTGGGTCCCTTCCAGCTTGGCACGTTCTGTGATTCTGCAATTCTGTGAACTATATCTTGTTGCTCAGAGCTCTATGCAAACCTTGAAAGTTTCTAGTGTTGAGGCATCTACATATACCTCTTATATGATACACATATACCGGGTCAATCTGTTCCAGTATCTTACCACCTTCACTGTAAAATATTTCTTATAGATATAGATATATATAGCCCAAATATATGCTGTTTTATTTTAAAACCATTACCCCTAGTCCTATAACAACAACCCTCATAAAATCCATCCCCATCTTTCATATATCTTTTCCTTCAGATAGCAAAAAACTGCTGTACAGTCTCTCCGAAACCTTCTCTTCTCCAGGCTTAACAACCCCAACTCTCTCAGCCTTTCCTCACGGGAGAGCTGCTCTAACCCTTTGATCATCTTTGTGGTCCTCACCTGGACCTGCTACAACAGGTCCATGTCTTTCCTGTGCTGGGGAGCCCAGACCTGGATTCCTTACTCCAGGTCAGGGCTCATGATAGTGGAGTACAGGGGAAGAATCACCTCCCTCAACCTGCTGTCCATGTTGCTTTTGATGCATCCCAGGTTACAATTGGCTTTCTGGGTTGTGGGCACACAATGCCAGCTTGAGTTCAGCTTTTCATCCAAGAGTATCCCTAAGTCCTCAGCAGTGCTTCTCTCAATCTGGTAATCCCCCCGCCTGCATTTGTGACTAACCTCCAGGTGGATTTCTAGCCACTGATCACCATCTTTTCTGTTGTATCTGATCTTCTACAACCTTCCACTCTTGCAAAGTCCTTCTGTTGTGTGTTCAAAGTTTGGAGCTCCGTAAGTAACCAACTGTTAAAAGGATTCCAGATAAACAAATGTCACCATTATCAAAATCATTATTAGCATTAACATGATCACATTTATTAATGGTGTTCTATTTAAATTACATCAGTAAAAAGGCAGTAAATCACCTATAGAAACACAAAATACAAAGTGCCTTGTGGAAAAAGCTTAGTAATATCTTTTAAGTGATCCAGCCCTGACAGAGATATCAGGGATTATGTGTGCTAGTCACAGCGTGTCTGTGAGTTTAGCTGTCCTTATCAGTGATTTCAGGAAACAATACTTACCTTTTACTTGTTATGCACAGATCTCACAAGAAATCATTCATTAGTCACTGGAAAGCGATTTAACATTCATGAAGTAAAATTATGAAGTGATTAGGAGAAAAACCCTTGGTCATGGGTGTAGTTAAAGAGGACAGAATATAAAATCAACTTTTCCCTTTTGGAGGACCTTAAATTCTGCCAAGTGGTTTAAATATACATTCAAAAAATGCAGTTCTTACTCTGTCTCATTTCTAAGCAGTGCTGCTTTATGTGCTTGTCCAACTGACTTGGGAGGACAGCAGGGCAATGTCACAGCAAAACCCTTCAATGTTTTGTCCTGGTAGAAAACAATTGTAAGTGACGCTGTATCAGTTGAAGACAGAAGCCAAAGGAAACTGAATTTTCTGTCTTTAGGGGGATGCAGTACTCTGAATCAGATTAGAACCATGACTTTAGTGCAGCAATTGACATGTGGAAGCATAAGAAAGGTTTGGATGGTACTGCAGTGAGAACCCTGAGAAGTCAGATGTCAAAGTGAAAAGATCAGCATTCACAGTTGCACAGCTTTCTGATCTTTGCAAATTAGTAATTTCCAAATATAGGTCAGACTTGTAAAAGAAAGAGCTTTCTCTTTCCTTCTGGGTCAATCTCATAGAAAGAACAGTTTAAGCATAACGCTATTCTGTTTGTTAAGCCATGTATTATTTATCAGTAATAAATTAGGAATTTTAAACTCAGCTGCATTTACAACTCTTCAGTACCAGTCACACTTAACACATGTATCTGGAGAAAATTATATTTATAAAATCAGTTTTAATAATGTTGCTGCAAGAGTAAGGACAGGGTGTAACAACTGAAATGAATTAAAAATGCTCATGTATTATTAATACTGAATACATAATGCCTATCAAGAAAAAACTGCAATAGTTCAGTAAGATACTATTCTATGGATATTGATGTGTCAATAAATCTCAAGTGATTGGTATATTCATTCATATCTCATAAAAGATTTACTGCTGTTTAATTCCAAGCAATATGAGACATCTATCTGGAAAAAGAGGCAAACTTTTAATAATATCTTCTCATTTGTTTATTTTTATTATAATATATACAGTAATACTTTTGTAGGAAAGGGTTTGTTGCTCAGACTGAAATGTTGTTCATAGATTATTAAAGATTTATTGCTCTTTCATCCCAGAGGAACACTCCCATGATATGCATTATAGAATTCTGAAGAGTATGAAATAACAGCAAAGAATAACCCTATTCATTAATATGATATTTTGTGATTTTATAGTATGACACTAACTATGGGAAATGGCATTTATGCACTGAGAATGGGATAAATGCTTTTCATATTTTATTAAATTTTCTGGGAAATTTCATTGTTAAGCATTGTTGAGCCTGGCACTACTGACTGAAGATGTATTATGCCTATTTATTCTGGATAGAGTACCGAAGCAGGAGTGTGGTTAATGCCATACAAGAAAATCTGGTTTGCCTGTAGTCCTTTAACATGATTACATGGATGACATCCATAGGAAAATTGTCACTATGCAGGAGAAGAAAGGGTAAAACTAGGAAAGAGGAGATCTAAGTTAGCTTGATTCATTTTCTGAAAATGTTCAAATGCTGCACTGCAGCTGAAAGACAAGATTCTGACACAGTGCACTAATAGAAGTGAGGGTGTTCAAATCTGCAGCTTGTGTTCATGGTCTTTCAGGATGCAGTAGTGTGACACAGAGCTTTTTCTGGGTTCTGAAAAGAAAGGCTATGATTGGTACAGCTGTGAAATGAGAGGCTCTTATACTGAAATGTGTTTTTCATAGTTTATTATATATAACAGGTGATTTTGTAAATATATGCAAAGTGAGCATAAAATGCCGACATTTTGCTGTGGTTATATTTTAAATCTACTTTTCATTAAGTTTTTAAATACAAAAAATATCTGTACCAGGTATAAGTCAAGAAAAAAATCAGACCACTGTTTTTTCACTGCATGTTTTATTAAATATGTCAGATAAAGTTCTTCTCTGCTTGCTGTTGCCTTATTTGAATGTCTGCCTACACAGAAGGGTATGCAGTATTTCTGTATGTGTAAGATCCAAAGGAAGAATTAATATATCCCTAGATACTTTTTTGACTGTGAGAAAACTTAGTGTCCTTCAATGACAACAAATAATGTTTGCCCTTCACTTTCTTTTTGTAACCCATTTTAGCTATGAACCTTTGTAGGTTTATGCAGATTTAATGCTTCTTCTCAGCTATCATGTATTAATTTCCAAAACAGTTAGCAATTCAGTGTTCTAGCAGATCTCAGTATATTCTGAAGACTCAAGCTTAAAAAAAAAAAAAAAAAGAAGAATTCTAAGCATCAAAAGTTAAGACTGAAAAAAGCAATTTTACAGAGTTTAGCAGTCTATAAAAATACGAGTAAGCAGATATCGTAAATCACTAGTAGAATACTGAAACTTTTTAGAACATAATGTAACTAGGCGAAAAAGTACCGCAGATACAACTCCTAGCAAATCTTTCAAAACAACCTCAATTAATCTTAATTTTTACTGTAACATTTATCAGAATTAACTCACGAAAGATTATATATGTGAGCTATTTATATGATAATGAAATTGTATAAAATCTGCACTGTGCACGAATCAGGCATTTATATTTGCTTCTTTTCTTACTGTGTTTATTTTGCAATATCGTAATTTATTTTCATATGCCATATTTATGAATTAGGAAAAGCAATCTATAGAAGTTTTTATCCATAAAAGGGTCCATAACATTAAGACTTTTATAGTTCCCAATGTAGCCACACATCAGCTGTGTCAGTTTAGGTAAGTTATGATCTACTTTGTGGTGTGTTTTTTTCATCTATAAAATGAGGGGTTTACTTTTGTCCCTGCCTATTGCATCTGAGAGATATTATGAGGATAAAAGATTCATAACAGCTTTATAATGTTCATATATTTTGTCAATGACTATATATATGTAGGATTAGATAGGTAAAGCACTATTTTGCATATCTTATTTTTCACTTTAAAATACTACATATGTTATCCTAGGTGAAAACACCTCTATTTTAAGATAATGTCCAGAACAAACTCCATATTCATTAACTAGGCAGTTGGTAAACGCAGCTGGTGAGAAATTAGGCAATCAGAAACTTCCTTAGTGTTCTTAATTTTAATGTTATTATTATTCTGCTGCTGTTTTCTTCATGAGAAAAAAACCCAAAACACAACAAACTGAACACTTAATTTTCTTGGATGGTGTGGGTCATCAGGCAGTACCCCCATGTATGACAATGGATTCTTTGTCCCTCTTTTTCCTGCTTTGCTTTTGTTGCCTCATTTTCCATATCATGCTTTCAAAGTCATGCAGAAAACGGCTACTGAAAGAGATGAGGTCAAAACCCAGGCTGAATATCAGACCTTTTTACCTCTCTACTGACTAGCAAAGAATGACCTCCACACTGTCCCAGAAGTGGCTCTCTTTTAGTCTAATCAAACAACATCATACTACACCAATGTGGAGAACATTTAAAGTAGCAAAGAATTTACAATGAGAGCTCTTTTTTTCTCTTGTGCATATTCATACGATATTTGCCTCAGTTGATCTCTCAACAGATCACCTTCTTTTTCTCCTGTGTTCCTTTCCAAATTCCTAGATAGTCATAACAATGTCAGAAGCAGTTTCTAAGCTATTCCTTCCGAAATAGAAGAATGAACAGAGTGGAAATATTTAAATACACTGTTGGTGTTTGGCTCTTTCTCCATCATATCTAGATGCTTATATGTTTCTTTGTAGAATTCCATTGTAAAAAGTACTGGGTAATCAAGTTAGTCATACTGTTGCTATATAAATGCATTTGATCCAAGCAATCTGGAATAAAACACAATAATTTCTTTACAACTGAAGTTATCAGGACACTTGCCAAGTGCTAGTAAAATCCTAGAACCACTGAAGAAAACAATAAAAAAATATTTCATAGCATTAAATGGTTGCAAATAAGTAGTTAATTTTTAATAGCTATGTTTGTTTAGTCTTGGAATAAAGTACCAGGAAAAGTAGAAATTCTTTACTTTTGAAGTGAAGCAAATGTCTCTGAAACATACAGTAAGTTAAGTACCTAGTAAATTCAGAGTGTTCCCTGCTTGTTCAAGAACTTGTACCTTCACTGATATTAGATTTTTTCCACCCTGATTTCTAATTAAAATTTGTTTAACTAATACTACTTGCTCATGCAAGGGCATTGTGTTAAAAAGAAAGTATTTTTTGCAAAAAATTAGTAAGTTTTAATTATTACTGTAATGATTTGAAAAATGCTAATAATTATATCAGAATAAAGAGATGGAGCTTTGCTTTCTTGGAACAGGCTGCAATTCTCAATTCTTCATGGTGGCAACAGATATTTCTTTCCAAATCATGCAATACATGCATACATTCCCTATTAAAAATCCTATTTGGAGAATTATTCCCTAGATTCTTTTGGCTTCACTGCCAAAAGACACTTGCTGACAAAAACATCCCATATCCTAATATAAAGAAGATGATTTCTTTTGGGGTACTGGCAGACAAAGTATCTTATGACTATTGGACCACTATTGGACTACTCAGTACAAGGTTTAATCTTAGTGCTCAAGTAAATTTTTTAGTTTTGTTAATTATTGATTACTTGACAAAATCTAATTTGTTCATAACTGACAAATATAAAATTTAGAGGGCACAAATTCTTTACTTCAGATATTTACAGGATGTTTACAGTCTTAAAATTTTAAACCTTATAATCCTTCCCACACAATTTTTAATGGAGGAAAAGTATTACCGATAATAACATCTAGAAATATGGTATTGAAGATTTAAAGTATTTGTAGTGTGATGTCTTTTCACTCTAACTGCTAAATTTTTTTTTGTCAAGACTATGTGCTTGAGACAGGTATTTTGTCCATTTATCCTGGTCTAAAATTTTGCTACGTGAATATCTTAAATTAGAGTAGAGATAAGCATAATATTCTTACTTTAGACAGCGTCCTGATATGCAAGTAACTACATAATCTAAAACACTGAAATTTAAGAATTTTTCTTTTCACTAGTACTTGGTAATAGAGTATCCTCATAAATAAAACCATAAAACCCCCTCAATAAAATTACATATCTATCTATCTATCTATCTATCTATCTATCTATCTATCTATCTATCTATCTAATATGTAATAGATATATTCTGTTTAAGCTTTTGGTTGGTTTTCTTCTTAGTATTTGTGTGAAACTCATGTAAAATGAATGAAGATAAAGGAAAAATATATAATTTGGTGTCTGCAGGAGATTATCAAAGTCATAGTCACCATTGTGTTTCAGATATTCTCATTCCAACTCAAATATGTTTACAAAAAATATATATAGCTTATTCTAATACCATACTGAATTGAAGGCTTATGACTTGATGACAACTTGCTGACTTCACTGTATCATAAAACCATTTCTATATTCATGCCTTCTATGGAGATGATTTTGAAAGTTCTTTAAATTTCTCTTGTCCCTTCTAAGACACTTTGGACAGGTTGTTTCTAAGTACCTGTTTTAATCCATTAAATTTAATGACATTATTCCACTTTTATATTGGTGTCAGGCTTCAGCATGGTATTGGTTTTGTCTTTTTTTAAAGTATTGACTTATTCCTTGATCCCCAACATGTTTAATCACAGGTTAACTCTACCAGAAACTGCTAGTAAGAATAAAGAAAATGCTTTCCCCTAAATTTTGCAAGTTCAAGGTTGACACTCTTTGAGTATTCCTCTTGAATTAAATAGAGCTACATCTAATGTGAAAAATTTGTAGAGTGCAAGCTTAGAATTTTACAGAATTAAGCACAAACCAAAATCATCTTATGCTACTGCCATAACAGAAGAATCAGTTTCTGTGTATTGAGCTCTCATTGAAACTATTTTGCTTTTTGTCAATACCAAGAAATAGTTAACGGTGTTCCTGGGAGACTGAAAATCTGAATATTTATGAATATGGGAACAATTATTAAGATAAAAGCATCTCTTTGCTGATCATAGAGTGCTCTCTTCGGGTAAAATAATAAAACAAAATAACGTTGTAACATAAAAAAGTCAGAGCTTGCTGAAGGTCAGCAAATGGACTGCAGGCATTGAATTTCATGGTCACATCTGGCCACAGGGCAGACCACTTCCAAACAGAATTACAAAAGGCAGATACTCTACCATGGGGAGTAGGTATAAAAACACCATACATATTCACCAACATTAATTAATGTTTCCATAGTTTTTTAAGAGTGAAATATTAATCATTTTTTTGTAATAATGGCATAATATCTTAATATTCATGGGAATCTACAGGTAAATATTTGAATATGGTTCAGAAAAATTATTCTAATATCACGAGTTAAAAATATCCATGACTTATCCGGTCCACTTACCTTCACCTGCTTGAAAAAAAGAAACTGTTCTAGTTCTATTCTACAGGCCAAGTAACCATGGCTGGGCTGTTGTACATATTTAATTTTAAATTTTCACTCTCACTCTACTTTAGTACATAATGAATACACAGAGCTGTACCGAAGTGGGTATCACTCTCTTTTTACCGGTGAGGATAGTCTCACACAAGGACTCTCCCGAAAATAGTGCATTATTGGTATTTTAAAGAGCTACATTTTGTACCTTAATTTTTTTTGCTTTTAGAATTATGTATAGAAAATTCTGTGGAGTTCATGGTTATTTCCAGTGTGTGCAGTTTGACTTACTACTGAACACACACTATTATCTGGGGGTTCTCCTTTTTTTTTTTTTTTCTGTTCCTGCTCATTCTATTATTGTTATTATTACGTCAGTTACTGCAAAATTGTTTTGGAGTTAAATTCATCCAGAAAACTTCTGGATGTACACGCGGACTGGGCAATGAGATCCTGGAAAGCAGTGCTATGGAAAGGGGCCTCAAGGTCCTGGTCAATGGCAAGTTGAATCTGAGTCAGCAGTGCCCTGGCAGCCAGGAGGGACAACCCTGTCCAGAGGGCTATCAGGCAAAGCATCACCAGCCAGTTGAGGTGGGTGATTATCCCACTTTGCTCTCCGCTGGTGTGGCCTCACCTTGAATATTGTGTGCAGTTTTGGGCACCACAATATAATAAAGATATTAAGCTCTTCGAGAGTGTTCAAAGGAGGGCAACAAAGATGGTGAAGGGCCTTGAGGGGAAGCTGTATCAGGAGCAGGTTATTTGGCTAGGATGTTATTTGGCATATTCATCAAGGAGAAGAGGAGACTGGGGAGACCTCATTGCGGTCTACAACTTCCTTATGAGGGGAAGAGGAGGGGAAAGACCTTGATCTCTTCTCTGTGGTGACCAGTGACAGACCCGAGGGACTGGGCTGAAATTGTGTCAGGGGCAGATTTAGATTGGATATTAGAAAGCAGTTCTTAATCAAGAGACTGGTTGGGCACTGGAACAGGCTTCCCAGGGAAGTGGTCACATCACCAAATCTGACAGAGTTTAAGGAGAATTTGGACGATACTCTCGGGCACATGGTGTGACTCTTGGGAATGATCTTATACAGGGCTAAGAGTTGGACTCATTTATCCTTGTAGGTCCCTTCCAACTCAGCATATTCTGTAATGCTTTGAAGTTGAGTACATGCAAAAACTCTCCTCAGATCATTTGCCCTCATCTCCTGCCTCCTGAATCAATGGATACACAAAGGTAAGAGGCTGTTCTGCATTCTGTTGATTATTGCAGTTTCCTCATTCTATGTTGGAACTTCTCCTGGACTATTATTAACTATCCTGTGGAGAATTATAGTGCTAGCCAATACAGTAACCAGGTGTGTCTCAGACAATAACATATCTATTTTCACAGTATACCTGTAAAAAAGGGGTAAAATATTTACCCCTTAACAATGGGTAATTGATGCAGAGAAAGGCAAAAGGTTTCTAATTTGGGGTGTCTTAATTGGGTTGTTGACAACACATTTTTTTTTAATCTTTCATAGCATAACAGAATCATAAACTATCCCGAGTTGGAAGGGGCCTACAAGGATCATTGAAGTCCAACTCCTAGCCCAGTGCAGGACCATCCCCTAGAGTCACACCATGTGCCCAAGAGAATTGTCGAAACACTTGAACTCTGTCAGGCTTCCTGCTGTGACCACTTCCCTGGGGAGACTGTTCTAGTGACTAACCAGTTTCTGGATGAAAAACCTTTTCCTAATATCCAACATAAATCTCCCCTGAAACATCTTCATGCCATTCCCTGAGGTTGTGTCACTGATCAGCAGGGAGAAGAGAACAGTGCCTAACCCTCCACTTCCCCTCCGTACTTTACTACAGTTCAGCTTGTTGTGCTCTAAGTACAGCAGCTGTGGACTTCAGTTGTTGTTACATGAACTCAGCAAACATCAGTTTTGCAAATCATCCCCTGTTGGTTCCCCTGGTAACATGTGAACTGTAAGGTAATATTGCTGGGTTTTTTTCTATGTAATTGCTTGATTTGGTCCTTGTGGAAGAAGAGTAGACATAGTGATAGGAAAAAAATGTTAACATGAACAAACAACATAATTTAAAAGCTGTCTGAACAAATGTTTTCCTCCATCTCCATTCTGCCTGTTGTGTTGATGAATTATTCTTTTTCTCAGAAAGCAAAATATTCCATTATAAGCCATTAGAAGTATTTTATAAATACACTGTGAAAACAGTTGATATGCTAAATTCATCAGTCATAAATGCATACCCAACCAGCCAGAAATACAACACTGAATAAAAAGGGTGATAAGTAGCTAAGACGTTCTCAATCATAACTTCTCTGTAATTCTTCTTTTAGTCCCTTTTCTATATTGATGTTATTAGAGCTGTTGTTGCCAAACCAGGCACATTATTTTTTTTTTCTCTCTCTCATTTTTTTTAATTCTTCATTTAATTCATATCTCATTTATTCTGAGCAAGATAAAATTTTCATGTATACTTCCTGATAGTAATTAAAAAATTCTGACTAATTTTTTCAGTCAAGCTTTCACTTCACTTTTTGGCCTTTCCATTCACAGTTCTTAAAATCCCCTGTATGTTCTCTGTGCTGTTGAACCAACTCATGATGCTCAGTCAGTGGATGAGACAGAGGAGAAAAGAGGGTTCAGAGAAGGAGAAGAAATGGATGTTTCCAAATTTATATAGAATAGACAGTTCCTGTAGGAATGTTTGACTTTTTTTGTTTATCTTTTTTTCTCTGCTCACTCTTCTTGAAGAAGTGACTCATGAGCAAAAGTGAGCATTAGTATTTTACTCTTCTCATGATCAAACTGCAAAAAGAAAAGTGTTTAATTTCCTACACAAGAGAATCAATGCTTTAGAGGATAAGTATGATAACTTGCAATTTCAAGCAAAAAATATTTGAGAAGTTGCCATAAACAATGCACAAGAAATATAAGAACTTCCTTTTCCAGGCAAAGATGGAACTTCATAGTCAGGAGGAGTTGTGTTTTTAAGAAGGTTATAAAACCTTTAATCTGAAACATTTGTTTAGTATTGAAAGAGAATTGTTGTCTCTTTTTCATTTTCTAAGGGTGTTCTAATTTGTCCAAGGAGTTTTGATTTGGGACAAAATGATTCAAAGATTACACGAAACCCAGCAGCAACATCTAGTCACTGTCATCCAGATGCATACATGTGGCTTCTCAGGTATTCTCTATGCATATTCTCTTTCCTTAGGAACATAATATTTCTCAGGAAGATCATCTCTGTTGTCCACTGGCTGGTGTAAGATTCTGGTGAACAGAGACCACAAGGCAGTGTATCATAAGTTTTAGGTTCCACAACAAAATGTTTAATTGGATGAGGCAGAAAGGAGACCTTATTTCCTTGCAGTAATGATTACACCAGCTGCTATGTCCCACAGCTATTTATAGAACCCGTTAAGTTCTAAACACAGAACTTCTTTACCTTTTGGAATATTTAAAAGACACAGCCGAACTGCCTGCTGCTTCATCTTGGCAAACAGGCAAATCAGTAGATAGAACAGCAAAAACCTGGAAAAGACTTGCACAGTTACAGCTTAAGTATCTGGTAGTCTGCATTTCATGTGAAAGGATCACTTATGAGAAGTGTATGCCACTGAAAATCATATAGTATTCTTGACATCTTCATTTAGCAATTTCATTTCAGTATTTTAGGGAGATAGAAAGTAATTTGAAAGTCTGCCTTTCTATGATCTTCATCAACAAAGTAGGAAAGAGCGTTATAAATCTTGTCTAACACTTATATGATAAATGAGTAGCTCAAGCACTAATATATTTGTAAATATTGCCAGTTTATACATGCAAAACTACTTTAAAATATATTTCAATGTTTTTTGCATTGGATCTCCTAGACTTTCTTTTTTTTTTAACTGTATGTTAAAAGATCAATACATTTAAATAAAATATTCTGCACATGCTGCCTCTTACTATTACACTGAGCAATGCATTAAAGTTACTATGAGTTGCTGATCCATCCTGTAGGAGAACAAGTTCTTCCCTAAGCAATATGATTATTTTTTTCCTTATTTATGATCCCAACAATCTGTCAGTTTGAAAACTATGGAGCTAAGTCAGCAATAAAATGATAAAAATGCATACTTACTTCTAAATCTATTTAACAAGGCCATAGCACTCTTAAATGCTTTAAAGTTGTTTTGTTTTTTGGTGTAAGACCCACTGATTTTAGAAAAAGAATAACTAAGTTGTATGTATTGTAGATCAGTTCATAAATACTCAACACAGAAGGAGAATAAGGAGGAAAGGTAATAATTGCAAATATTTTTTTAAGCTTTTCAGTTATTAATTTTAAATTCGTTAGAGTCAAGGACTGAGCATGAAAGTAAGAGTTGAAAAGAGAGAGGGAAGGAAGGATATAAAGGTTTCTGAAGACATGTAGAAAAAATGTGATGGAGAAGAAATATAAAAGTGCACACGAAGGACAAGAACACCGTGATTTTGGGATAAGGGGAATTTCCTGCTGACTGAGAACAGCAAGCTCTCCTATAGGACTACTGTACAGATAATGAATGTTTCATTCCATTTAGTACCTTTCTTTTAATGAAGGCAATGTTGACACCTCAATTGTTTTCATAAGATGTTAATTTTTTCCTTTTCTTTCCCTAATCTGAAGACTCTTTGCTGTGTATAATCACCCTGTCATATGAAACGTGCGCACTCTGAAGCCAGCTTGGTACTTTTCTTTAGCAGAAAAAGGTGCAAACTATACTGATATAAAACAGTTATGGTGCTCAAACTGGCCTCTTTTAGGCTGTCTGAGAGTCTGAGAGAAGGTTAACAGATGTGGGTTGATAACTGTATCATAAAATATTTCAGAAACATGTAAAAACTAATTCATGATTAAATATAAACAAGAGCATGAAATAAAATATCTTGTGAATATATATTTTTTTGCTATATTCAATTGTATTTAAAGGTGTTCTGAAAATGAAATATTCATTCTACTTTTAACCATGACCCTGCTTTTCTGACTGATACAGAGGAAAAAAAGAACAAAACAAAAAAACCTAGTAATTTGTCTGGAACGTTAGTCATGGATTAAGAAGGAAAGATATGACTCATGTATGGCACATTTCTTTAGGTTATTTTTATAACTGTTTTAGGAATTCCTAATCCTTCAGGTTAATGGGAAGAGAAGTCAAAAATCTGTAGATTTTATCTGTAGCAGATTATTCACAGCATGTGCTCAGTGATACACAGTCATGTCTTGCACCCAAGAAACAGAACACCTTGAATAAGTTTCCTGTCAGTGTGACCTATTACACTTATCTATGACATTAACTGTCTGAAAACACTGATGATTTTCTATGTAAGAGATATTTATATAGCTGAAGATGGTATTTGGAAACTCTAAATATTTGCCTGAGGGTAGATTTCATATTAAGATAAGCATACAGATAGAGCAAACTACATGGTTTTATTCCCTCAGTAAATAAATGTGTATTTCCATAAAGTCAAGGGCACTGAATCATTGTGTCTGTGGCCTGCAGGTCATAGGCAGATTGGAGCTCTGAGACTGCAGTCTGGGTGCCAGTGCTATACAGTTATAGAAAAAGTTATTGTTAGTCTAGTCAAGTCCTTTGGCTCTGCCTGTGAGCAACACCATGGAAAAGTGCTGCAGACCACCTAGTGGTGATCTATCACTTCAAAGTTATTCCTACTGCCTACTGTAGTTAAGACTAACTCATGATCTCAAGCATGAGGATTTTCCCTCTCTTTCTTTCTTTTTTTTCCCCTGCAGCTGCTTGCATCTATGTATTTTAATACTAGGATGGACTATTGGGATCATCTAGTCTGGAATTTTTCCTAAATCAAAAGACCTGCAGCTGTCAAGCCATGGTTAGTTTGAGTGAAATGAAAATGATTAGAAGCATTCAACTTTGAAATGTTAGATGAAATGGAGAATGTACAGTCTACATAACTTTTCACTACAGTACTGCATGATAATTTTCATGTAATCATTGCTGATGTCAGTGTTCAGTTGTTGACTGATTGTGTTTCTTACCTGGCGAGTGGAAAAGTCTTCTGTTATCAGGACTATCTTCCCTCTTTCCAGGCATTTTTGAATTGTGAACAAGTCCCCTCTTATATTCCCCTAAAGAAACCTGAGAAGACCAGCTTTCCAGATTCCTTCAGAGTGATGCAGACCTGTAAATATCATTAAATTGATGCATCAACTTCTAGAATGGTTGAACAGTTTGTGTAAAAAAAACCCAGAACAAAGCAATCATTTAATTTTTACACATTTTGCATATGTATTGCTTGCCAAGCAACATTGTAAGGGGAATATATGTACAACGAATGAACTTATTTAAACACAAGATTAATTTTAAATACAATTCTTTAACATATATAACTGAGAAAAAACTCTGCCACTAAGATCATTCATGGTAGAAGCTGGTATGTTTTCCTTACTTCTGTAGGGTGTAGGGTGATATACATTTTTCCTTACCAGTGTAGGGTGATGTACTCTACCCCAGGATCATTTCCATCCAGTTTCCATATTTGCACAGAATTCCTGAAGCTTTAAGATTACATAGTCATAGAATCATAGAATCATAGAATCAGACAGGTTGGAAAGGACCTCTGAGATCATCAAGTCCAACCTTTGATCAACCACCATCACAGTTGCTAGACCATGGCACCAAGCGCCACATCCAGCCTCATCTTAAAAACCTCCAGGGACGGTGAATNATCATTCATGGTAGAAGCTGGTATGTTTTCCTTACTTCTGTAGGGTGTAGGGTGATATACACTTTTCCTTACCAGTGTAGGGTGATGTACTCTACCCCAGGATCATTTCCATCCAGTTTCCATATTTGCACAGAATTCCTGAAGCTTTAAGATTACATAGTGCTTAATGATGAAACAAATCAGACACTTATAAATCACGTGTGCCACTGAATCACTAGACTCTGTCCTCGCACAACATAAGCTGTGTAAACTTCATTTATCATGCAGAGAAAGCACAAGTCTGTGAGCGCTGCTGACAAAATGGTAATATGTTCAAATGCAGCCATTCTCTAATCAAACAGTGAAGAAACCCTGGGGAAAAAATTAGATTGAACACTTTCCATTTCAAACTGGGTTTATACACTTGTCTCACATAATACCACATGAGGATGGAAACCCTTGGAATTTATTATTATTTCAAACATTATTATAAATGTTTCAGAGAGCCAGAAATACAATGGCTGTATATAATATGAAAATGACCCTTTCCTCAATTTATGCCTAAATTTCTAATTGTCGCTTTTCAGTCACAACAAATTAAAAATGCCAAATTCACTGCTGATTTATGGACTTCATCATTTATCTTTTACCATTTAGACTTGTGGAGAAAAAGAATCTGTGTCCTCCCAAACATGTCACTAAACACTGGCCTTTCTCTTTTCTTTCTTCTTTTCTTGTGAGTTTTCTCTCTCTCTCTTACACATTCGTGTAAACATTCACCCTTTGCATAGTTACACTTAAACATGGTCTTAATCTTTTTTGGCTATTTAACTTCAATAAAATCTTCTAGATCTCTTTTGAGAGAAGGGTGATATCTTGTAGCAGATGGAAGCTGAAGCAAGGCCTGAAAGAATTTTGAAATCTTTTTTACAATGAAGAATTAATGGCAATCTGAGTGAAACTCATTCATGAATCAGTGAGTGAATTGTCAGTCCTACTCTTTCAGAAAGTTAGAACCAGACAGTACATTCACTTTTCATATTTGATAAAGGAAAAATCATGCTTCTATTGTTAACTCTATGGAAGAATAAAAAACCCCTCTTTGCTCTCAAAAAGCACAATTCTATTCTCCTCACTTTATACCAAGTTGTATTCAAGCTTTGAACAGTCTCCTTTTCAGTGGATCAGGAGTGAATCATATTTGGGAAGGCCACAGTAACTTCCTGTAGTTATGCTATGAGTATGGAATATAATGGAAATGGAAATTTAATATCAGAAGGCTCCATGAAGCTCAGTTGTCATTGATGATCCCCTATGGAGAATGGAAAACATTGGTGGGACACTAGAAACATGTAACAGTTTAATGTTTCACCACATGTTTTTTTTTTCCCAAAAGAGTTCTGTCATCTGTTTAAAAAAATCTGATTGATAGGTTTGATTTATGCAGAAATTAAATTAACTAGTAGAGCACAGTTGGAACTGTTCAGATTTCTTTCCTGTCAATTACATTTTATTATGGATGTTTTTCATTAGAATCTCTGAGAAGTAAAATCAAAATGAATATAAAATAAAAAACATGAGGTCCCTTCCCTGATTCAATCACAATGAAACAAATAAAGTTAAGTCACTAGTCTAGGTCTCAGTAAACAAGGATATGAGTTGAATCTTATCCCTTATCTTAGCTTCTGACTACAACATTAATGCATAGAAAAACATTGTATTCCTAATATATTTTATAATTATTTACAGGGCACTCCCAGTGTATTGAATGGCTTTAAAAGAATGAGGAAAAAGTGCTATTCTGCTCTGAGGAATCTGCAAATGATTTTGACAATGGATGACTGAGGGGAACGTGGATGCAACGGAATTCAAGCCAGTGACTGAGATGATGTCTTATTAATTAATTTTGTTATTAATTACTTTAACTGTCCTTTTCTCAAAAGTACTATCTTTCCTGATTTTTTACTATTGTTAAATTCAACAGGAAGGAAGAGTCAACACGGTGTGTTCTGTAGAAATAAATGTGGAAAGAGACGAGGTGAAGTCATAAATTTATAGTTATTATGCAGGAGGATACAGAGAAAAATGCAATTGGAGAGAATAAAAATAGAATTAACTGATTGAATTGCCAGAAGTAGAAAAGAATTATGAGGAAAAAATGAGACCCTGTATGAAGTAGGAGAGACATTGTCTAAACATGGTTTACAAAAACCATACAGGATCTTAAATTTCTTGCAAAGTTTAAATCGAGGCAGTGAAAATGCTCAATGTAAATACCCATTGTATTTTAAGGGAACAGACAGAAGAGGAATACTACTAAATTATCTGTAAGATAGCCAACCACTATTGCAGTTGTTCAGTAATTGACATTTTGCTATTTGGATAAACTTCTGTGAAAAGGAAAAAAATCAGCTTTATAAGACAGCCTGAGCACTTAGTATTTGCATCTGTTCAAAGCATGCAGAATGGATGTGCTTCAGGCTCAGACACAGGTTACACATGTATATAAAACATAATAATATGTAGTACATCATACATAGATTCATATATAATCTGACTTTGAAGCAGTATTTTCTTTTTATATTCTACCTCCAACACTCCCGATTGCCACTTTGAGATTGTGCTTAAATCTCTCCATTATGTTTACATATAATAAGATTTACTTCTTATATAATTCTGGCATCAAAGCACCTAATACAAGTGAAAGTGCCTGACTGAAAATAAAGAGTCTCTGAAGGAAAAGTTTATGTTGAAAAGTTCCAATTTCTTGAAATCTCTCTCTCATATTTTGGTAATTTACCTGACATTTAAGTGTGTACTTCTAGTCCTGCATGTGCTTAAATGTTTTCTTAAATGAGGATCTAAAACATAAATATAATACAATACCCATGACTATGCAAAACCTGTTTCTTTGTTTCTTCTTTTTTAAAATTATTTTTCTGTGCTTCACAAATATAACCTCTCCCTTACGGTCTGTTGCAGCAATGACTACAGCCACATTTCCTGCTTTTCATTAGAGAAATCAGAAAGATGCTGGTGTCTTGTACAGCCTATTACACCATCCTATTGTGCTTACAATTAATAAAATTTAAATTTAACATCATATCCATAATTCCCCAGCCCAACAGATGGTCCCCAAAGCGAACAGATGTCATATTATTTATTCACTACTTGATATAATATTTGTGACATAATCATTAGCTTCTGTGGAAATAATTTTTATGTCAAAACCAGAGAATAAAGATTTAACAACAGGAAAAAGAAAAAAAACTCACAAAACCAACCCCACATCTACAAATATGTTACATCATCATAGAATTATAGAACGCACATGAGCTAGCAATACGTGCTTGCAGCCCAGAAAGGCAATCATTTCCTAGGCTGCACCAAAAACGGTGAGGCCAGCAGGTGGAGGGAGTTGATTCTGTCCCTCTACTCTACCTTCATGAAAACCACACCTAGAGTACTGCATACAGCTCTGGGGCACTCAGCACAGGAAAGACATTGACTTCTTGGAACTAGTCCAGAGGAGGGCCACCAAAAAGATTGGAGCACTTCTCCTACAAGGACAGACTGAGAGAAAAGAAATTGTTCAGTTGGGAAAAGAAAAGGCTTTGGGATGACTTAATTTCAGCCTTCCAGTACCTGAAGGGAGCCTACAAGAAAGATGGAGAAAGACTTTATACAAGGATGTGTAGTGACAGGGTAAAGCGGAATGATTTTGATTAGATATCAGGAAGAAATTCTTTACCGTGGGGATGGTGAGACACTGAAACATGTTGCCCAGAGAAGTTGTGGATGCCTCATCCCTGGAGATGTTCAAGGCCAGGTTGGATGGGGCTCTGAGAAATATCATCTAGTGAAAGGTGTCCCTGCCCATGACAGGGGATTAGAACTAGATTATCATTAAGGTCACTTTCAAGTCATGTGAAAGTAAGATCTGTGTTCTTCTGCATTTGTATTAAAGACTAAGAACTGACTCAGGAACTTGTTCTAGTTTAGACAATTCACACCAGCACATCATGAAAGTTAAGCCTGTTGAATTAAAAGATTCAACTTTAGTGAAAGGAGGGCTAAAAATGAAGTAAAAAAGAAGTGAAAATACAAAGGGGAAATTAGCTGCCAAGGATGTTTTTCTGTTCCACTTCTCTTTGAGATCCATTTTCATGACTAATTTTAGCAAGTCACTTTAAGTTAAAATTATTTAAAATGATCAGTATCTACACAGTATTTTTAAACTGCAAGCATTCAGAAGTGATTTTATTTGACATTATGGACAGAAACAATGTATTTTTGAAGAGAAAAAATATTTTAATATATATTTAGATATCATCATCATGGTTAGACTTCGTGAACAAAGATTTGGGGAGGACTGTATACGTGCTGGCATATTAAATACATACTAATATATTTTTACTATTCAAATTTGCATCTTTTCTCCTAAAGAGATTTCTGTTCCAGTTGAAACTCTCCTGGGCAGCTATCGGATTGAACAGGAAATGCCAATTGCTTATGTAATAAGCTGGCAATGACATTTTTATTTTTATTAGTGGAACAGTAGATTACTCAGAAAACTGCTGTTTTGGATAAATTTATTTTCTGAAAAATGTATTATAGCATCTTATTTTCTTACTATTTTAATTTATTTATTTTTACATTTACCCAAAGAATATTTCTTCTAAGATATGAATGGAATGATCCAAGGAATGTATCAGTACTAATGCTTATACATGCTAGGCTATAACACTATTAAGGAAAGGGATGGATGGGGTTTTATTCTCTCTTTTATTTGCTTTCTTTTCGTTGTATGTTCTCTGGTCTGGGGCCTGAGTTTGTAATGGTTTTCCATGAAAGAAACTTGTGATTTTGGAGAAACACTGGATTATCCTAAAGAGTATGCCCAGGGGGCACCAGTCAGTCTGAGCAGATTTAGGAACAAGTTGGTGGGATAAACCTCCTTTAAGTAAGAATTTGCATTTGCAGATTGCAGAAAGATAAAACTGTAGGTACTGGTATAGAACAACATAAAGATGAAACAATAGGCTAATCTACACTTTTCTAGTCTCTGTTTTAAACTCTAAGTAAGATATTGCTAGCATTCAGCCCTTGTTAATACAGGGGCAGTATTTTTGATTGACAGACTCCTTCGCACAACGCCTTCATTCAGTCTTCCACCAAAGAATGACAATAGCAACAGTAACACTTCATATTACTCCCTCTTTATCAGATAAGCTTTATTGCTTGGTGTTGTATGCTGAGTGCTGACAAACATCCTGAACTGGGCTTACAAAAATGTGTGAAATCACTTAGACACATATCTGAACAGACATTTGCTCAGGAGAGCTTTCTTTGCTATAAAAGACTCTCTTTATGGAACATCAAATATTTGGATATTTTTCTATATAATATTTTGTTTCCTGGTAGAGTGTGATGTGGTCTATATACTTTTCTTGCACGAAAGAGTGAATGCACTGAGAAATAATTTGTTGATGCAGTAAAGATATGTCATAACTCGGTGAATACTACAGAGATAAGGCAGGGAAACCTTGCAAGATTGCACAACATAACAGGAAGATCTAGTCATTCTGTAGACAGTTGACACATGTGGCCTTTAAATACTGAAATTATATTTCTGTCATATTGCCACCAGCTTCACCAAAAACTGGACCAGGGCCTAGTTTTAGTTACTCTCCTATTGGTATGGATATATAATTTGAATGTCCCCTTAGAAAGTTTATCAGGATATATACGGGTAGTCCTATTGATATGGACAGTCTTTTTATTGTTTGTTTGCTATCTTTTAACTCTTAGTAAGATATTTTAGAAATACATGCCAATTAGGCTATTAGGCTCTTTTTAGTTCTCCATTAATTTAATTTTCTCTCTTGCTCATAAACTTGGATTTAAAAAAAACCCCAAACTACTTTTACCAAGCAGGTTTTCTTCTGATGCAAAATAAAATTCCTGTCTTGTTTTTTTCTATTTTCCTTCTAATAAGGACTGAAAGTTCAATTCTGTTCTCTGTCCTCATCAATTTCAAAGCTGTTGCGATGCCTTAACTTTATATGTCTAATTTGCCAGTGAATTAAAGACTTCAATTTTCTGTTTCATGTGTGCAAAGAGTTGTGTGACTCACAAAAGCCCTTAGAAAATGCTGAGTATTTCTTACAAGCTAGGTAATAGGAAATTTTGAGTAGGAGGCTATGACTGAAGTCCCAAGTTCATAATCCCTAGCCTTCACTTATATGTAGGAACACTGCTCTCCTCACACTACCTAAAAGCTTAATTGTCATAATACTACCAAGGTCAGGATCTCCAGATAAAGGGGAAAACCCTTTGTGGTACAAAGTTCTTTGTCTGAGGAAGACTTTCTATATCTTTTTTGTCTATCCTTTGCAAGTAGGGGCTCTGATCTTGACTTAAAAGGGTGTCTTGGAACAACCACTCAAATCTTCCTACTTAAGCACTTGTATTTTTTGTGGAGTAATGAGTTATTTGGCTTTTAGCATACCTGTAGCACTTTATCAAATAGAAAGGAATATCTAGTTCGTGTATGCTACTATGTCTAGGTATACTTAGAGCTAGACAAGTTTTGGTCATATCCAGAGATAAATATTTGGGGTACACCTAAGGACCTTAATTAACAGAGAAAATCACAGTATGAGTTCTGAGGTTTTATTTTCTTTTAATTCAATACATCTGTATCTTCATATTTTGATACCCTTAGACAATCATCATGGAATAGAATTTCATTTGGGTGTTTTGAAGTGTCACATTACTGCTATTTTCCAATCACATTATTTAGCCTATCTGGGGGGAAAATTCCATAGCATTAAAAGTATATCATAGCACAGAACTTGGTTGGGTTTTTTTTATGTTACAAGGACCATCTAGGGAGACACATGTACGTAAATCCCTGATAGTTCCAGACATAAGTGGAGCACAGGGAATTTTTTTGTATTTTAAGGTAATATGAGTCAGATGGGAGAAGAGACAAAAGGATAATGTTGAAACTGCCTGTATATGAAGAACGTAGGTGAAAGGTAAGTGAAAAAAGTCCAGGAGTTAACAACAACAAAATTGTCAGGTGTCCATGAGCTACTACAAAAGGCAGACACTAAGAGTGGATTAACAGAAGATCTAGTATAAAACATATATGTTATAATACTAACAAAATGAAAATAAAGTAATAATGATATAATGAAAAAAGTATGTACAGAAGCACAGAAAATGAGATGCATAACAGAAATGGCAGTGGGAAGCAGGTGGTAAGGAAATGTTGTGCCAGCTTGATAGCCAGCGAAGTCTGGTAGCGCAAATATTATGACCACTGAGAAGTGCTGTCATACCAGTAAATACATGAAAAGAATATACACTTGTGAAACAGAATTTATAACATTTTCATTTAAAAAAGCTCTTTACTGGGAGCTGTCTTCTTAAGTTTCAGCTATAAAATATAATTGACGGAGAAGGGATTTATCCATAAATATAAATATCTGAAGGGAGTATGTCAAGAGGATGGAGCCAGGATCTTCTTGCTGGTGCCCAGCAGTATGACAAGAGGCAATGGGTGGAAACTGGTGAGCAGGAAGTTCCACCTGAATATAAGGAAGAACTTCCTTACTGTGCAGATGACTGAGCACTGGAAGAGGTTGCTCAGAGGGGTTGTAGAATCTCCGTCACTGGAGATATTCAAGAACTCTCTGGACACAAATCTGTGCAATGTGCTCTCGAATCACCCTGCTTGAGCAGGGAGGTTGGACCAGATGACCTACTGTGGTTCCTTATTCATTCTGTGATTCTGTGATAACATACAAAATGCAAAAAGCTGATAACTACAAAAAGTGTGAAAACCACAAGACTAAAGCTTGCACTAATTGATGTTCCTTACAATTAGGCTCAAACACTTGTGAAATTTAACCAATACAAGGCATGCATCCTCATATAATATATTTGCTTGTTGACAGGTTGTCAGTATGGAAGCAGATGGGAGGTTTAGCTTGGATATTAGGAAGAAATTCTTTACAGAGAGGGTAATCAGGCATTGGAATGAGCTGTCCAGGGAGGTGGTGGATTCTCTGTCCCTGGAGGTTTTTAAGGTGAGACTGGATGTGGTACGTAGTGCCATGGTATAGTAACCATGGTGATAGTGGATCAAGGGTTGGACTTCATGATCTCAGAGGTCCTTTCCAACGCTGATTCTATGATTCCATTATTCTATGATTCATGGACGATACCTCTAGGAACTACAGTTAGTGAAAGTTCCATTCAAGTTCCATCCACATGGAGCTTCAGAGAGGCAGTGTGAAGACAGAGACAGGAATGCCTTGGCACCATAAACTGGGGTAATTTCTCCCAGGGACCTTGAAAGTGACAGAAAAATTTCTCTGAAAGGGCACTGTTTATTACACCTTAGAGGCATTTACAGCCATCAGCAGGTAAGAACTTCAGATTATTTTCCACAACAATCATGAGCCAATGAACCACCTGTGTGGACAAAGTATATATGCTAAAGGACTGAGGAAGACCGAACAAAATTTTCAGGCATAGTAACACAGTCAGAGGAAGACTATCCCAAAGAAACACCAAAGGGCAAAAAGTATATTCTTTTTAGGACTTTGTAAGTTTCTAAAATATATGTCCAAACATGCTTGTTTCTTATTATTTAATAATACTATCACCCCTTCATTTTCTTTTCAACAAGTTTCACTCTGAAAATATGGTAAAATAACACTTTACTATTTCTGGATCATAAATTTCTTACTTTTTTTTTATTTAAAATAAATAAAAGAAAACCACAAAAGTCAAGAATGTTACTCTGCAGGGCTTGACAAAATTTGCTGGTATTTGAAGAGGAGGAGCAAGCTGGCAGAAATACTGCAATTAATGTAAAGGGTTTTTTATATAATGTATATTTTCTAGTCACCCCGATATAAGGAGCAATATAGATAAATATGCTTTAAAATATACATTTTGGTCCACCATATATATACAACTAATTTACAGTAAATCTACTAAAAGATTCAGAACTTTTCTGTTTAATGTGTGTCTTTTCTGTTTTGTAGATAGATGTTTTTACTTCCCTTTTGATGTTTATATAGCTGTTCTGTAACTGTATTACACTTTCATTTCTGTAATTTATTGACTTTAATGGAGTTATTCTTTTAACTGAGTCATTCCCAGAGTTATTCCTACACAAGTATAGTCTGTAAAGTCTATATGATTTCTCTTTATCTATAATCTAAAGAAATCTTTATACTCATTGTGCATATTAATAAAAAAAAAGGATCTGTGGGCAACAAAAGCAGGAAATCATATTATACATACAGAGCAAATTTGAAGGCATGAATGAATAATCAACTTTAAATCAAAATGACAGAGCTACAGGAAGCATGAGCCTACATTTATGGATACACTCTTTTTGCTCTCTACTCTCCTAGAATGCCAAAGTAGCCACGAACTTGTCACGTGAAGCTTGGTTTGTAATTGCTTTGCCTCGCTGCACAGCAGTTGGAATAGTCTGGCACATCTGTGCCTTATCTGATACAAACTGATGCAGAAAGTGAAACTTCATAAACATGTCTCAGACTTACATTGGGAAGACCAGACACAGAGTTGACATAAATACCTTGCTAGTGTAAATCGTGAGTCCAGTGAAGCTGGACTGACTTACATATGACATATGACTTGCATAATGCCAACAATATCCAAAAAGCATCATTGCAGCCTCACTTCATAGATATTCAGCAAAGAAATGCTATTCAAAGTTAAAATCCTGCTAGGCTTTGTTTTTGCTTGGCATAGTGTTCTGAAACTCTATTTTACAAATGTTGTTAGTTTTGGTTTCATGTATTTTTTACTCAGCTTGTTCTATAATACTTACAGTGCTCACAAAATGACTGACCTTTTTTATTGTTCACAATTAACATCTTCATGATTCACTTGTACATTTTCATTGTGTGTTCTTTTCATATCCTCTTTTGATAAACAGTATTTTATTGATTCAGGTGCAGATTTTAGTGCCTAAAACTGTACAAATACTGCTTCTGTGTTACACTGCTTACTTTGATATTCCAATTAGATATTTTATGGATCCAGCTGCATATTTTGGTTATCCAGTTTGATTCTTATCTTCAATAAAATATGTAGCCACCCTATGCTATGTGTTAACTGAAGTGATTACAGTATTTTGAAAATCAGTTTGAGGAAGAAAACGAAAAAAAACCCAATGATCCTAAAATCAAATTATTTTTTGGTATTGGTGTTTTTTTTCTTTCTGTTTTTTTTTTTCTTTGTTTGTTTGTTTGCTGTTTGTTTGCTTTTGTTGTTGGTAGTTTCTTGATTGGTTTGGGTTTTTTGTTTGTTTGGTTTTTTGGTTTTGGGTGGTTTTTTTCCATAATATGCAGTACTACTACCAGAAGTTTTAGGTAAGTCAAGTAAATTTGTTCAATTATAATGAAAATAGAAAAACATAACATCAGTTTTTCATAAATATTTCCGGAGGCATATGGATTCGGGCAGGCTGTTGACTGTACTGCACTTTGACAAGCATTTTGTAGGTAATTCAGGCTATCATTTCTGGTTTATCTTAAGCACAGAATTTACAATACTTATAGATTGATTAAATTTATCCAGGATATTTCAATGGTGACCAATATTCCACCAATGGAGAAAATTCCCTCTTCTCTTTAAGAATCCTACTCTATTGGGATGTTGTGTACTTCAACAGTCATCTAAGGGTTTGTTTTTTAAGAATTGCCACACCTTAAAATTGAAAACACATTTACAGTTTGTTGTGTGTTGTGATTCACATTCAGGCAAGATCAGTGTAAATGTTGTATGGGATCAGTAGGTAACGATACAAAAGGGAACCAGAGGCATTAAAATTTCTCTTCTTTGGTCACACTTAAGAATGGATTGCGTATATCTTTTTCAGCCCCTGAGAACTGTTTTCCTCTGCTGAAATATATCACAGTCTACCACAGTCCTTTACATCACTCTGTCTATTAGACTAGGAAAAGTGTTTCTTAAACTAGTCACAACTTTGCTATAGCCCAAGACAACCTGTGGAAGTGTAGGTGAGCTTTAGCTCAGCTCCGTACTTGGCACATAAAATCAGTGGATCATCACTGGCAATCCAACTTCCCTCACGTGGGTTTTCCCTACTCTTGTTTCAAAGAAGAGTTTCTTTAGGTTGGTTTAAGCAAAAGTTGTGGAACAGATTAGTAAGAATAATTTTATGAGGTGGGCAGGCAGTCATCATGTGATCTTTTTTGACTGTTTCATTAAATGTAATGAAGCTCATAAACCCCTTTTTTTCTTTCTAATTACTTCCCAAACTTCTTTCCTCCTTATCCTAAATGCCAAGGCTTTAACTGAATATTTCTGCCACTGTAGCTTATGAAATTCACACAGTTATCACTATAATTTACTACACAACATAGATCACACTCAGTTTTCTTTGCTGGGGTATTTCATACCTTCTTGCTATCTTACTGTCAGTACTGGAATTTCTATTTATTTCACAACAACTCTTACTACTTCACCTGGGATTATATCTCCTTTGATAAGAAGTTTCTGGCTCCCTCCACCTTAAGCATACTTAAACTTTACTGTGGTTTCTTTTGTGCATTTCCCTGGACAATCTGAGGTTCAGATTCACTTTTTACCAACACAGGACATTATGGGTGCAGAAGTTTTGCTGTTCCACACAAATACTGGGTATTATATGACTTTGGAGATGAAAGCTAAGCTCATGTCTCATTAGTTTCAGTTTTCTTCTCTTTCTTTACACATAGTGAAGTTCCTATTTTTTCCTGTTTTCTGCTGATGAAAACTAGTTTCTAAATGTTCGTGGGTAATACAGCCTTTGTATTTATTTATTCAGTTTTTCTGAGTTTCTTAAACTTCTATAATTTTTTGTCACAGTATGACATTACCGAAGAAAAAAATCAGTAATGCATCATTGACCGTGGATTCTTCACTTTTATCGCATCAAAGTATAGAATGCATAGATATTGCCATAAAACTCCTTCCTCTGTGCTTTGGTAAGTTCTGTAATTACTGGTGGTGAAAAAAAAAGTGTTGCTGACCTTGCCGAATAAAGTTTTCTCTATGTAGGTTGTAACATAATAAGCTCACCTGGAAATAGGGTGGGGAGAACAGATAGTCTTTGTCCCTCCTGCCTGGACAGTTAAAGGGATACCTTTCAGATTTTGCTGTCTTATGCCAAATGTACAGACTTTCAGTAGGTATAAAAACTACTTAGATATGGAAGTTGTTCTACGTGTTAATACAGTTTACCAAAGATGGTGATTTCAGCTGGTGGAGGCTCTTGGGATCCTGTTCACTGCCTTGCCTCCATAGCAGTGCAAACACATTTCCCATTTTCATTAGTTTTGTCTGCCTCTGGGTCTCCATTTCAGCAACTTCTAGATATTTTTATTTTTTAGGCAACTCCTGATTCTGTTTCTTCAGCTTTAATTCCAGTTGTTTTTGTTACATTGTGATTTTTGCTAACAGCCCCTGGGTATCCAGATTGCTACTGACTGGGCCAGCCTTGGGCTGCCCATCTGAGACTGAATTTGTACCAGCAACCACTTTTTTCCCCTGGTCATGCTGCTTCAGCTGTAGTATAAATTCCTTGAGGTTTTCTCCAATACAGTGTATTCTCTCTCAAAGCCCTTCATGTTCCCTTTTACTAAATTCTCAAAAAGCTCACCACAGGCTAGCTTGTCATATTCATATGGGCTTGCAGTATCTGCTTCATAGTTTACAGTGTTCCCTACAAAACATTATTCTCAGATGGAATACAGATGTGCAAAACCAAAGTAGATTCTCAAACTGAACAAAATGAAACCTTTTTCATGGTTTTCTTCTACAAAGAGGCATTAGCTTGTATTTTATACTGTCGATTCTCTACTTGAACAGAAAAGCCAATTCTTGCCACTCAGTGATAGGTCATGGTTCAAATTGACTGATGAAAAGGATAAATCTCATCAATTATGTTATTATGCACACCATAATGGACAAAAACTTTCATTCTTACACTTAGTGGTAGATAGTCTGTGGCTTTACCTCAGGCACATCCCTAGCATTTATGACTCTCACACAAGAACTAATTTTGTGACTTGATGCAGGATAGTACTGGTCATGAGGTGGACAGATGACACTCTGAGTATAACAAAACAGGGTTGTCATGTACCCACCCCGTGATCTAGTCTTCAGGCAATCAATGAAATCCCTGAAGCTTTGTTGCAACAGCAGCCAGAGCTGCTCTGAGGTGCTTTGAACATAACTTAATGGCCTCACAGAGCAGTTAAGGTTGAAGAGGACCACAGTGGATGATTTGGTCAAACTTCCCTGCCTAAACAGGGTCATCCAAGAACACATTGCACAGGATTGTGTCCAGACTGTTGCCCTTTAGATGTACCAAAAATGTAGTCCATGATATTCTTCTTAAATACCAGGTAGTTCTCATATGCTCAGTGTTTTCTTTCTGAATGCTTTTGACTTTCAGAATCAAGAAGTGATTCCTCACTTAAAAAGTGACAAATAGCAGGGAGAAAAAAATAAAAAAAGGGAATTGGTTTTACTGGTTGTGAGAATGGAAACTTCTGAGTGCTTCTTTCTTTGTTTATAGGAATATGAGAAAACAAGATAAAAAAGTGAGTTGAAGATGGCATATTTATTTTGCAAAGAAGTCACTCCCTGACTGATACACAAACAGCAGTTTGGATACAGCTCTTGACAAAAATTTTGCCCTTCCTTTTGCATTTTGGTCCCAGATAGATGGAGACCAAGACGAGAGAGAGACCACTAATATAGGGCTTTCTGCCAGGACTCACTTTTCAGGTGAATTCTCCTTAGCTCTTTATCAACAAGTAAAGTGTAAGGGATGATTCAATCAGCTCCTATCGTCCCCGGAAAATCTCATCATCAGTATTATGGGAAGCATTTCAGGAACCAGTGCTCATAGAATTGAGTCAGACATGTATAGTACGGAAAGAACAGCAGGTTTATATTTTTGATCCAGATTGTTTTGATCAGATGCCAGTCTGCTCAACAGCTGCCCCCAAAAGGCCTTGGTCACATGAATGTTTTTATCCAATCCTCTGTTTTCTCCCTCCGAAGATAGAAATCTATGTCTGTTCACCCTTATGTCATTGGATCTGGTTTTGCTAATTTTACTACCTCAGCAATTTTGGGGTCAATGTTTTTGCATCTTTCACTTCAGGACTAGATATAGCCTATGATAAAGACCAATATTTTTTGTTTATTATCTATGTTGATTATTTTGATTTTCTGTCCAGTGAAACTTAGGGAGTAAGAGAAGGAACATCAACAAACAGCTATGAGACAGTGTGTTGATAGCTTTAAATGAAATTTCCAAGGGGTAAATAAGCTTTGAGATGTCTGCTGCATTCAGTAAAGTCTGCACATTGGTTACATCTCTGTAAATGTGGGATAAGTACAGTGTAAAGGTCAACAGATCAAATGCGTAGTTTAATCAGCAAATTATGCAAATGAGCACAAATGAAATATACCATTCAACTGTTAAGATCAGCAAAGCATGCAACTCTATTAGTGAAGTGTTTGAGTGCTGGCCATGTTAAATATATACCCAATTAACTAAATTTTAAGAAAATTTAGCTGCTGGAGAAAACAGTTAAAAGAGTTTATCATGCAAAAGTTTTGTCCACCCAACATTGATTGTAATGTATCTATCTAAAATATATTGGAGAAAAATTAGCAAAATTGGTAAAAATTGACAGTAGCAACAATAATATAACTTCATTTAAGGGTTTTTCTCCATCACTGGAGGGTGAATATCAATTAGTAAGTGGTGAAATAATATGACTACTTGAAATATGCTGATCAATGAGGTGGAATTTACAGACATTCAATAACTACTGTACGCCTCAAGTAGCAAGTTCCCTCTCAGCTCCTCATCTAGGTCAAAATCAGCAAAGCACTTAAGTACATCCATAACTTTAAGTGTAGGAGTAGTACCATAGAAGTGTTTTGCTCGCCTGCTTCTGCTGATGTTATAGAAGTAGAGACCTGAGATCAGGGCTCAGTTGTGCTAATTACAGTTTGTAGATATAAAAAGATTCAGCCTCTGAAAGACTAGCAATCTAGAGAGACAGAGGGTGGGGGAAAAATCAGAGTTATTATTCTCTCCTCTCTATCTTCTTTCTCTCTGTATCTTTTTTTTTTTAATTTTTTATCATAATTACAATTATTAGGATAGAAATTTTGGATTATATCCCAGATATCATTACATATGTGATTGGATTTCAGAAGTTCATAGTGTGAACACCAGTGAACAGTGTTAAGACCAATGAAAAACTGTTTATACATCTAGAAACAATAATAAAAATTTACAAAGGAGTAGTTAGAATTTTTAGTTAGATTAAATGTCATGGAACAGACAATTTTTGTCTCTGCCTTTTTCTGTAATATTTAAGTTACTGTAGCATTATTTTGCATGCTGGTAAATAAACAGTTTTCATTTAAGGCAAGTGAGCAGAACTCTTTTACAGGTTGAGTTTGCAATGGTGTTTAGTTTGGAACATAAACGTGCTTTTCAATTAATTTTGCAATGCTCCCTGTTAATTTTGATTCAGTTCATATTAAGGAAATTGTTGGAGCACAGTTGGATTTCTTTCAAATGGAACTGTTGGAGGATGTCCTTCAGAGATACACTTAATTCCTTCCAGTTGTGGATGAACATTCCCCATCAGGGGCAAGACTAAAGTTAGTTTTTACTCAAAGGAAAGGAGAGGGGGGAACCCACCCTACATGAGTATTGTGTAAACATTAGATTCTCTGCACCAGTAGCTTTAGACATCATCTTCTGTTGCTTTTTGCTTCTCACTAACATATGTATAATTACAGTGTACCAAAGTTTGACCTCCCTAATGGTGTGCACACTCCTAGAACAATAACTTATCTCAATATATTGAGATCTGAATTTGATGACAACCAGTGCCTCCATACTGGTGGGTAAAGAGGGAAAAAAACCCCAGCATTTTGTTTGGTTTGAGTTGGTTTGTTTTTCTTCTATGTTTTCTTATATGTTATGAATCAGTCAGACAGTATTCTGAGTAAAGGAAGCCAGGACTAATCAGCCTAGTATCGGATTATAGACTTTCTTATTTATGTATAGATGTAGATTACCTCAGTGCTAGGGGAGGATTGCAAGTAGCTTCTAAAAGCGACTGAGAATCTGTTTCTCGCCTTTCCCCCTCCCATTCCTCTCCCCCTCCTAATTCCCCTTGCCTTTTTGCTGTGAATTTTTTGAGGTGATAAATGATGTAACTCGATCAATGATTTATGGTACACAATGGACAAAGTAAAGACTCCTAAATGTAGGCACATACAGTAGTATAAATGTTTAAATCAACATTTGCATTTTAATGACTGACTTTTGCTAGTCAGAAACTTCTATTTGGTGAAACAACTGAAAAATAAATTACAGCTTTTCACTGCAGATATATCTAGAAAATATCTAGAAAAATGTGCTCTTTGCAACCATAGATCACTTGGTTTGGGTGAAGAGTCACCTAGAAGTTTTTATTGGATCCATGACTTGTGCATCTTGTCTTCCTGGAGAGCTATATCGGGCAAGATTTAAGCATGGCCTTGCTTCTCTCTTTGCCTTCACTGTAGAAGTACCAAATTGCTTATCCAATGAGATAGTTCTAGTCCTCCCTTGCTGGCTCTTGAATAATTTCTCACTTCTAGAAATGTTTATCTCTACTCTGCACCCTTCCACACCTAGCTTATGACATCCATCATAGTGAAAGCAAAGCAAAGAAAATTCAGGGAAAATATCTTTTAATTTGAAACAGCAGAATACATTTTTTAAAAAATAAAATCTATATTTTTCAGTAATCAGTGAAGAGCCCTTTAAAATCTTCTGTGTCTTTGTCAGATAGAAGATTTTGTTTCTGTGGTTGTATTACATACTTTATTTTCCATCTTAGGATTTTATCCATGGGTGAGTAGTCAGACAAATTGACCATCCTTGAGTCAGCTCACAAAAGACCTTCCCATTAAAATAATGCAGTTACGAGTCATGGTGGTTGTTCAAAATATATGGTTTGAAGTGATCAGTTGCTTGGGTAGTGGAGGAACTTTCAAAATGGACATTAGTAGATCGTCACCAATAGTACAGCCTTGTTTTGAATAGGAGACCTGAGGTACTTTTTCAAGTACATAGATTTGTTGATAGACCCCAGAAACCCCATTCGATTATGCAGAAAAGTGCAGAAAGGGATAAGCACAAAAAAGGGGCACTATCATCATTGTATCACATAGTAAATGGAGTTTCAGTTTTGATACAGATGCAGACAAATAAACACCAATCCATTAAAATATCCCTGTACTGTTACATTGCTGGGGTTATTTAGAGATGCTTATGAGATGATTTATACCTTAAATGTTGGGAAGGAAACATACAAAAATAGAAATTTTTTTTACGTGTGAGAAAAATGCTCCAGGGAGAAAATAGTACTTTCTCTCCCCTTGGTAGAGGTCAAAATGGAAAGAAAAATTCTTTTAAGATCTAGACCCAGGTCAATCTAATCCTTTATGTATGAAGATAGAAGTAAAATTAAATGCCATAAAAAGATTATTTTAAACTCAGACAAAAGGTAAACTGCCAAAATATACACAAATATGCATACATACATATGTATATGTAGATATAATTAAAAGGTTTTTCAGTAGAGAAATAATTAATCAGACTTTGAGCTGTTAGATTTCAAGGAGTCTGAAAATATAAGTCTAGTTCTTGATCAGATATTTGGTGAACTCTTAGTGGCCTTGTAACTATCCTGCCTTATACATGAAATTTTCATTTCCCTCCTTTCGACTTATTTCGTTCTGCTTTTATCTCCAGTTTCATCCAGTACAACATTATCTTGGGCTTGAATTTTGGGGGGGGGTTAAGGTCTCTCTAAGGCAAAGCATAGCCTGTTGAAATGCCATTCTTTCAGACACCACAGAGAACAAGCTGACGGCATTTACTTTTGATTCAAGTAGAGATTGGTATTGTCCATCTGTTCCAGCCTACAGAGTATAGGGGAAATAGATGTGCCTTATGGAGCCATATTTCCTACTGAACAGTCCAATAAACAGGGGAACATTTGGATGAAATACCCTTTGACTTTGTTTCTTTAACCTACTTGTGACCTTATGTGCTTAAGGAAGCAACACAAAGCAGTTTTGCAGCATCCAGACTACAAATGAGGTATATCTCGATGTGAACCTAGTGAATGTCCTTTGTGCTTCACACAGATGTGGCCACTCATCATGGTGTGTGCTGTCCCTTTGCGCAGCATGGAACATCACTTGCACACATAAGCCAAATAGGTTTTGTAGCAGTGTTTGTTATGGGAGCAATATCTGTGTGTACGTTTGTCTGTGTATGTGTATTTCTCTTCCCTGTTCCTGTGGCTTTTGAATATATTGGTTATAGCTAGGTTTGACAGAGTAGTAGAGGTATCAAAGATAATTAAGTGCCAGTTCCAGTTTCTTGCACTTTTCTCAGTTAGCGGCTGGTGTCCTTTGGCTCTCTATTCTAATTTTCCATCTAAACCATGCTAACTGTTTTGATATTTAGAGAAGCTTATAAGCCATCATAGTCTGAAGAGAAGTTCTTGTTGATTGATTTTACTGAAAGCCCCCATTACTATTGCCAAAATACCATGTTGGAGAGGACTACAAGAAAAAGAAAAGGCAAAGTACATTGCTTTAGTGTTTGAGGTGATCAGTTTAAAAATACGCTATGGGTCCTGAGCATTGTCAATCATTTGTCTGTCTACATTGTATGAGTCGGCTTTCCTCCTGCTACTCAGTATGTTATAGGGAGAAGAAGAGAAGAGAAATTTTATTTTGTACTGATATGTACTATACTTGATCCTCAATTAACTGGATTTGAAATTCAGAATTGCAGGATAGTTTGGGTTTAAAGGGATCTTGAAGATCATCTAGTTACAACTCCCTGCCATAGGCAGGGACTCATTTCACTAGACTAGGTTGCTCAAAGGCCCAACCAGCCTGGCTTTGAACACTTCCAGGAATAGGGCATCCACAACTTCTCTGGGCAACCTGTGCTAGTGTATCTAATCAATTAATCAATTAATTGCTGATCAATTAATTCCAGAAAGAAAACCCCAACATTTACAAATATAAGGTTTGTGTTTAGTTAACAAATTTGTCACTGAAACACGTTTCCCATGGAAAAGAGAACATTAATTGCTTCTGGCTTTCTTTTTTTCTTTTTTTTTTAAGATTTCCAGGAAAGACAGGAAAGACAATATAATACAGACAAGGTGTCACTATCTAGTTACAAAACAAAAATGAAAAACAACAGTTAAAGCAAATAAGGGTAGTAGGCTCATGAATTATATTGACAGCTTAAGCTCTCTGAAGGAAGAGCTCTCTCTCTGGAGACTGACCACTAACTTTGTGTTAAGAGTTCTTTTCCAAAACCAAAATTCTCATTTTAAGATATGTCATGGAAATCACTAGGATCAGTCCCTCATCACTCCCAGCTTGGTCACTCCACTCTCCTGAGCAGCCAGGTTACGTATGTGAAGGGCACTAGTCAGATAGGGCTGCTACAAACTTTCTAGTTGTGTTTATGCAATTTTTTTAGAAACTTTTCATATCATCTCCTGATTGGGGGGCTGCTGAAGTTAGACACTATGGAAAGTCTGTCCAGATTACGTTTCAGGTGCTACTTTTTGATCATATGCTGACAAAGAAAGAATGAAAGAATAGAGTTTTAAAAGCTGATCTCGTTTCTTATGCTTTTGCATAAGATTTGCATATTATCTCTCATGTAATTTCTCCATCTAGGCTACCATATCACAAACATCTGTACCCTGGACCACATGTTTACAGATAAATCAGGATCAATTTAACAACAATGTACACTTTTTGTAACAGCAATGTAACAACCATACACTTTTACAGGAAATCTATTTAGAAATTACAGACATTAATAGAAAGTTATAGTCTTTCTATAGACGTATTTATGCTTTGTAAGCAGTTCATGACAGATTATACAGGACAGCTCATAAAACCAACATGAAAGCTGTAGCTTTCTATTGAGTTACTTCTATTTATTGGAAAAAGCTAGACTCTGTTTGTGGTTTTTTCAACAGAATCATAATTATCTGTGCTGTGCATGTTACATAGTAATTTGGCGGGGAGTTGTTTGTTTAGTTTTTCTGGTTTTGGGGTTTTTTTTTGTTTTTTTTTGTTTTTTTTTTACTTAGGATATATGTTCTTGGACCAGTGATGTATCTAGTGGTTGAATCCTTACTTTTCTAACCATGTATATTACAGGGCTGCCAGAACGGCAGACTATGAAGAAATGTTGCAATGATCATTTACCAATGGCTGCAAGTTATTATACATGAGACTGCATTTTTTTAGTCTGAAGGGAGTATTAAATTGATAGCACAGTGCAATTTAAAAATTAGTTGTTTCTTGTTGTTTCTTGCTTACTATTCTCTTTTTAAACAAGGATATTCTTTATTTTCTGGATTCTCTTATCTTTTCTGTATCCTTTTACAGAAGCCTGAAGTGCATGTCACAGCAAAATTTCCTGTTTTCTATAGCAATGTCCTGCTTTATCAATGGGATCCTGTTTAGGAGCAAAAACATACATTTATATATATATAATTTAATATAGTTATATATTTATTTGTGAAGGAGAAATACCATTTCTATCTTCCACATTTGGTGACAGGCCTTTTGTCTGTCAGTTTGCTCATAATGACATGAAGGAGTAAGCAAACATCTCTGCTCCTTCTACAAGAATATAAAACCATAGAAATTGTGTTTGAAGATCAAAACTGTAAAAGGAAGAAATTATTTAAACTGCTAAATATATATATATATATATTCCTTCATCCTCTGTTGGATAAACAACATGCAAATATTTCCACTTTTTCTGCGATATCTTGCTGTATAACCTTATACAACTTAATTGTTTAATTGTGTTTCCATCATTGCGGTCAGTACAGGTAGAGTTTTATACTTTCCAGAGCACTTTAAGAGATCCAGATTGTACTTTGCTGTTTACTCTCTTCTATAATTGAAGATTAAATCTACTCCATAGATAAGGTTTTCCAGGCTACAAGTCTGATTTCCTCAACTCTCCTAGCAACTGTAAAATATCCAGATATTAATCCTCAATTGCATATATCCTTTCAACTACAGGCACAGGAGAAGTTTTATACTAAAAAAATATTTTTTTAAAATTGCTTGAGAAATATAAAAGGGTGGCAACACAGTAAGCAAGTAAATATGTGAAAAAAAATCTTGTATTTTCATTTTCATACAAACGTGCTTCATATAAAAATTGTCTTTTTACAAATAGTTGGGTTGTTTTTGCAAAGCTCTTTCTTTTGATTGGATTCAGATAAGACAAAGGTGTTGCTATGATGAGATCACTATAATCCTGAACATGGGTTAGGAAGATGCTCTTGTTTTTAAGAAAGAGAAATGAGAAAATTATAAGATCTTAAATACCTTCAAACTTTAATTCTTACTTAAAAGCAGATATTACATGGTCGAACTGCTTTATTGAGGATGTAAGTCCAAGAACAAAGTTAAAGGAATATGAAACATATTTTTGTATCTAGCACTGGAACTAGAAACAGAAAATCACAGACATGCAATGACCTCATACATCACAGAATCACAAAGTATGCTGAGATAGAAGGAACCCACAAAGATTATTGAGTCCAGCTCCTAGCTCTGCACAGGACCATCCTCAAGAATCACACCATGTGCCTTAGAGCATCATCCAGAAGCTTCCTGAATTCTGTCAGACTTGGTGCTGTGACCACTTCCCTTCAGACCATTCCATCTGGTCCTTTCACTGGTCACCACCGAGAAGAGATAAGCGGCTGCCCCTCCTCTTCCTCACATTGTGGTGTCTGAACATGCACACAATATTCAAGGTGAGGTCACACCAGTGCATAGCAGAGTGGGACAATACCCTCCCTTGAGTGATGCTTTGCCTGAAGGCCCCCAGGACAGGGTTGTCCCTCCTGGCTGCCAGGGCACTGCTGACTCAGATTCAACTTGCCATCAAACAGGACCTCCAATTCCCTTTCCATGGCACTGCTTTGCCATGCCTCATTCCTCAGTCTGTACATTTATCTGGTGTTGCCCCATTCCAGATGCAGGATCCATCATTTTCCCTTGTTGAACTTCACTGGGCTGGTGAGTGCCCAGTCCAGTAATTTGTGAAGGTCTCTCTGCAGGGCCTCCCTGCCTTTAGGGGAATCAACAGCTCCTCCCAGTTTTGTGTCATCTGCAAATTTTCATGGTATCCTTTCCAATCCTGCATCCAAGTCATTCATGAAGATGTTGAAGAGCACAGGGCCTGAGATGGAACCCTGTGGAACCCCACTAGTGACAGGTCGCCAGTCTGATGTCACCCCATTCACTATCACCCTCTGTGCTTGACCCATGAACCAATTGCTCACCCACCTCATGATGTGTTTATCCAGCTGTGTGGTGGACATTTTGTCCAGAAGGATCCCCTGAGAGACAGTATCGAAAGCTTTACTGAAATCCAGAAAGATTATATCAACTGGCTTCCCTTGATGAACTATGTGGGTTACCTTGTCATAAAATGAAATCATGTTGGATAAATAGGACTTTCCTTTCCTGAAGCTGTACTGGCTGTGACCAATGACTATCTTGTCCTTCAGATGTTTCTCAGTACCTCTTAGAATAATCTTCTCCACAACTTTACCAGGCACCGAAGTGAGACTGACAGTTTCTGGGGTCCTGCTTCCTGCCCTTCTTGAAAATTGGGACAATGTTCATCAGCTTCCAATCAAACCCAATTTGAATGATTTCTCGATGATCTTGTGATGTTGCATGTCTGCTTGCTGTTGGCAAGACTACAGAAGAGATGTATATGTACGTGATATATATATATATAGATATAAGTATATGTTTGTGAACATATGACATTGACTGCTGTGTCATTTTTTTTTTCTTATTTCATCACTGCCATATGACAGGTTAATACAATTGTCATTCAGATTTATATACATTACCATAAAGATCTTGTACACAAGATAAACCTATATTACTTGGCTCTGACTGCAGCTTCTTTTCTTTCCTGGTAAACCAGTAAAGTCAATATGTGATCTAATGCAATACAGCATGTGATTAATTTCATGCACTCACATCAAAGGCAGAATACACATGCTTCAAGTTAAATAATATTGTCTTAATTTTTGAATAAATAAGAATAAAAACTTAAGTAATTAAAAAAGATAAATATTTTCAGTTTCTTTTTATTAAACACCCCATCAAGATTATTTATTAAAAAAAAAAGAAATTCTGTAACAATTTTTGTTTTTCAAATATTGCTTACTTGAATTTAAAAAAAATCTCATCAGCAAATAATGTGTGAAGCAATCAATTGATTACGAGACAATTTTAAGGTATTAAAATACCTTAAATTGCTCCTTCCTTGTCACTGCAATTAGTCCTCCTTTGTGTGCTTAGTCTATAATTTTTCTTTATATCTATGTACAGGGCAGGAAAGAGTAAGCTTATGGATGAAATTCTTTTAGAGACGTTCCTCATGCATCACATTAGAAAACAATAGTAGATAGCTGCTTGTAACCACAACTCTTCATGAAAAGTAATAAAATTTCATGCCATATACAAATAAATGCTAATTACATTTCAGATAAGCTAATATCAGATCATTTAATGTTCAAACTATTTTTTTCCAAAGAAAAAAATTTCACTGAAATCCCCAAGTAAATACCTTGATGGCTATGGATTAGTAGAAATGGAACCAGCTTAAATTCAGAAAAAAAAAAACATCTTGATGAGTTTTTTTACATCTCTGAGATTCAGCTTTACACTGAATTCTGAGAAAATGCCATTTCCTAAAACTCCCACTACAGTTTTACTTCCAATGTACATTAACAGGCAGGAATGCCGTAAGCTTTTATACTACATACTCCATAAACTTTTGCTCTCCTGTCACTGATTTTTTCTCAGTCAAATTTGTTCATATGTTCTAGGTACTGACATACAATAAAGGTTCTGTAAATTCTCAGTAATTTGGGCTGGATTCTCATTAAACAGTTTTTGTTTTCATCAGTGTTTAATTTCATCAGCTTTAATAGCATTGCTTTTGTTCTACAACAGCATGTGAAAAGAACCAGAAGCACAATTCCTGTCATAGATTAAATAATGTTCAAACCAATTACTTCTTCCTTTTTGATGGAATACTGAACATAAGAAGAACTGTGACTCAACTATTTCAGAAATCCTCCAGGTAACACTAATTTTATATACATGCGATTTTAGTGTTCTTTATCTTAAAACCTCTAGAGATTCAATAATCTTAGTGATGTTAAGACATGAGTCTACTGTTCTTGGAATGTAATTTACTGTTCTCACTCACTTTCTCATATTCATTCCATTTGTACCTTCACTGCCTTGAAACGAAACTTTCCTTAGGTATTGTCATATGCTTACAGAAACATTTCTCAGACTTAGCGCAGTATCCAACAATTTGGGTAGTGTCAGACTTCATAGTTGTATCTTTGCAATGCTTATACAGCAATACTTCTCATGCTAACTGCTTGCAGAGGATTGCTGTGCATCATATTGATCTGTAGGACTCTCCCTCACATTTGGTATTTACCCATTTACCAGCTGGTGCTGTGACACTTTCCTAAATTGTTGGAATAAAAGTACCACAACTGTTCCTAGAGAAAAAGGTGATCAGGTAAATCTCTTGCCTACATCTTAGAAATATATAGGCAGTAACAACAGCATTTATCATATAAATGTCCTTTTCAAATAATATTCTATTTAGCTTTTGGGTATCTTGTCAATTTTTCGTGAAAGATATTAGCCAGAATGTATATAATGCACTACTGAGTCACAAGAATGAGATTTTCTTGAACAAAAATAAAATGTCTTTTATTTAAATTCTTTTAAAGGACTTGCAAGAGGAGGTTTGGGAGACTCATTGCATTGCCAGGCACTCCTTGAAGCTGTCTGCAGTTTGTATGTAAAGCTGATACATAGAAAAATTAATTTATGCCAGGCTCATGTCTGTTCTTACAGTCTTCAAGGACTTTCAAAAGTCACGGAAATGCTCTTTGAGTCAAAGAGATTTCACATCTGTCACGGCCTAAACATATTAATTTGAAAGGTGTTGAAAATGCCTTTGCAAAATACTTTTGTAGATGTTTCCTGAGTGCTCTGTTTCACAATAGTACTGTCAGCTATGAAACTGTCTGCTGTGACTCTCTTATTTCTAGTTTGTTCTTCTGCTCATGTTTGATTTTATGTGAATCAAAAGGCAATACAGACATATCAAGGCATCATTTCAGAGGACTTTTTTCATAAAGAAGTTTCACCTAGCTACCTAATGTACAGTTAATTAGGCAAGGATAACTCATCACCAAGTATTTTATGGTGTGAAAACTATCTACAATTGATTAATCTTGTAATTGATTGTCAATACCTAATAAAAGTTTATCTTTAAAGCTCTGGCTTCATGGGTATATTTACAATATGAAGTTTTTCTAGTTAATAGCAATAGTAATAAGAATAATACAGCTATTTGCAAATTGTTTAGACTGCTTATATTCAATTCTGTGTACCACGTTACCAAAGGTGGAACTTGTTCTGCAAAGGAATTTATATGTAAGTAACAAAAAATAACCAGATTGATTTCTGAGTAAAGATTAAAAGAACTAAATCTGTGTAGTTTGACTAAATATTGACTAAGGTGAAAAGTCTATCTTATGTTAAGCTCTTTTGGCACAGACATGCTCCTGAGAGAACAGCAGACCTATAGTACACCAGAGAGAATTTCAGAAGGACTTTTAATGTTAGGGACACTCAGTTCTTTCTGACTGTCCAGGAGAACAGTGTGAACTCTCTCATACTGAAGGACAGTGAACTGCAAAATTTCATGCCTTCGCTTCTCTCATCAGTTTGTTAAGAGCAATGTCCCTAAATACCATTGCCACAAGGTCTTGGGAATAAGCTGGTCTTCATGAGCTTTCCACATTTTGGGTGAAATATGTTTGACAAGGATGCTTAGCCTGGAAGGTAGAAGTGAATGTTCAGGGTTTTTTAAGCTAACTGGACATTACCAGTAATGGAATTCATATCTATCCCAATGGGTATTTTCCTTTTTTAATTCCTATGATTCTAAGGAGAATAGCGTACAATGCTTTTAACATAAAATTCATATACTTCAATGGAAAGTGAAATTGAGGAGAATATATCTTCAAATATGTAGAAACAGTAAACCTTTTGATAAAGAGTTAAGAGGGAGCAATAGAAATGGTCATAGACTCCTGTAGCATACTTCTTTTTGTAGTTGCTGTTCTGCTTAGGAGAAGCCACATTCCACGTTTTCTCTGCCTAACATCATCTTTATTATTTTCTGTCAAGAGACACCAATTGTCCATTTATTTTGAATGAAATTTCTGCAAGTGAAGATGGACAATTATTGTGTTGATAACTATTATTATCTTTCTGGCTAAAAATAATTCCCATAAAGTTCCCCTTTTACCTAAAAGTAGCCTATTGAATTTTATGAAAAAAACCCACACTAAATCTTAGATGAATGTTGCTGGTAAAGCTATGTTTTTTCTTCTGCATCTGAGAAACTGGAACCTGTAGGATTTTATAACAAACTTTACATGTCTGATTGAGTCTTACACACTTTAGGAATGTTTTTTATTTTCAAATTTAGTGAATATGTACATTCCTTGAATAGGAATTCTTATACTTATCATAATAGGGATAAGTACTTATCATAATAGGGATAAGTAATATGTACTGGAATACATACCCTCACAGTAAAAACTCTTTTACTTCAAAAATTTGGCTGGTTGTGATTCTCCTTCATTTTCTCTTCCTCCAGCAGATTTCTTCCAGACTCCCTGTCTATGTTTCAGATTATGTTATCTAGCTCTTAGGCCATTTCTTTATGACATACTGAATAACATTCATTTCTTCTACATTCATTCCTTCCAAAACAATTTCAGCAGGTTCTTTCAAAACTTGTACTCCTTTACCCAGGTACCTGCTGACCTCACTGAATCACAGAATACAGAGTGAATATGGTTGAAAGGGACCACAGTGATCTGATCCAACCTCCCTCTTCAAGCAGGGTCATCTTCAAGCACATTGCACATGTGTCCAGTATTACTCCAAAGAGGGAGATTCCACAGTCTCCCAAGACAATCTCTTACAGTGCTTAGTCACCTGCACAGCAAATAAGTTCTTCCTCATTTTCAGGTGGAACTTGTTCTGCATCAGTTTCTGCCCATTGCCTCTTGTACTGTTGCTTGACACCATGGAAAAGAGCCTAGCTCCATCCTCTTGACATCCTCCCTTCAGATACTTATATACATTGGTGAAGTCTCCTCTCAGTCAATTATCTTTTCAAGGCTGAATAGACCCAACTCCCTCAGCCTTTCGCTGGACCTGAGATGCTCCAATCTCTTAATCATCTTCGTAGCCCTCTGCTGGACCTGATCCAGGAGATTTGGGTGTCTGCTGAGGAGCCCAGAATTGGGCACAGCACTCCAGATGCAGCCTGACTTGAACTCACTAGAAAGGCAGAATCACCTCCATTGACCTACCAGCACTGCTCTTCCTAATACAGACCAAGACATGGTCTTCTTCTTCTGGTCTTCTAGGCCACAAGGGCACCCTGCTGGCTCATGCACAGCTTGTTCTGTGCTAACAGATGCTCATGGAGAAACTAACTTGCCCACCACTTCAACACCAGTGTACTGATTAGGAGAACTTTGCACTGCAGGCATTTCAGATATCTTTTTTAATACAATTGATCAATTTAAAGTAGTCTTAAAACTTAAGTAGAAACATACCATGTGTTATTGAGAAAAACCCAACTTCTTTCACTAAATTTATTATAACTATCAAAATTATCTTAAGTAAGGGAGCCTATGTAAGTCTTCCAGCTAAACCAGTAAAACCCCAGCATTCATACATTATGTTATGAGAAGCACAGTATCAAATTTCATAAATAATACCTTGAGGTGCTTTGATCTAAGAGAGGTAAAATCTATGCCCTAGGTTGATGCTGAATTTCTCAGCTTTTTCATATCTCTAATGCTTCTATGGCATTCGCTGCATTTACCTGGATTTCTGCATGATGTTAAGTACACAGCCTGATGTATTCCTTCTCCTCTGTCCTTGCAGTACCAATGGGAAATACTGGGAAAGCAAGTGCTCTAGTCTACATTCAACTAAATATATACTTTATTCAACCTGTCCCCTCAGGGGATTTTCAGCCTGGTTGTAAAAAGCGAAGTGCTTTGGAAGAAATGGTGTTAAGTATAAAAATGAGTTGCTTAAAATTTTTTTTATTTTTGTCCTCTGACTATCCTTGAAAAATTGTAGTTGCTGAAGATGTATTGACTCTGCCTCCTCCACCAACTATTCTGCATCATTAGTTTAAGTGAAGTTTATGTGAACAAGAGAAAATTAAGAGCGAATGGGTGGGTGTGGTTGGGAGGAAGACAACAATTGGTTTTTTCCCTCATAAAGAACTGTGGATAAAACATTGCAGGACCATACAAACAAGAAAAAGTCACCCCCAGAGAACCACGTTTTATGTGAGGCATTGAGTTCAAAGAACAGAAGACAACAAAAAGTATTTCTTTTTCCTCTCAGAATAGTTGTGGTTTTCTTCTATAATTTCAGTGAAAACTGAGATCACCGTAGTGTTTTGGCATTGTTCAACAAGCTTGCAATGTTACTTCAGAAATATATCTCAAAAGCTCAAACTATATGTATTTATTTATTTATTTATGTGTCATTGTTATGATGGATTTTGAACTTAGCTAAATTGTGGAACTTTTACAGTGAGTCTGGTTGAGTCATTTGATTACTGGAATTAATTTTAGGATATATGTCACTATATGTATACAGAAATTTATAAAAATGCACCTTAGAATCACAGAATAGTTTGGGTTGAAAGGGACCTTTCAAGGACATCTAGTCCAATGCCCTGCAATGAGCAAGTACATCTTCAAATACATCAGGTGGCTCAAAAACCTTGAATGTTTTGAGGGATGGGGAATCCCCTACCTCTTAGCAACCTGTTCCAGTGTTGTATCACTCTCATTGCAAGAATTTCTTTCTTACATCTAGTCTATATGGATCCTCTTTCAGTTAATTATCCCTTTTCATTATCCCTTTTCCTATTCATTATCCCTTTTCCTATTTCATCAGACCCTGCTAAAGAGTCCCCATCTTTCCTGTAGGACCCCTTTAAGCGCTGAAAGGCCTCAGTAATATCTCCATGAAGCCTACTTTTCTCCAGGCTGAACAATACTGAGTCTCTCAACCTTCCCTCTTAGGAGAGAGACCCCATCCCTTTGATCATTTTTCTGGCCTTCCTCTGGACCCTATCCAATAGGTCTGTGTTTTTCCTGTATTGGCATCCCCTGAACTGGATGCAGTATTCCAGGTGGGGTCTCACCAGAGCAGAGGGGCAGAATTACTTCCCCTAACCTGCTGGCTACATTTTTTTTGATGTCCAGGATACCTCTGGCTTTCTGGGCCACAAGTGCACATTGCTGACCCATGTCCTGTTTTTCATCCACCAGTATGCTCTNCAAGAATTTCTTTCTTACATCTAGTCTATATGGATCCTCTTTCAGTTAATTATCCCTTTTCATTATCCCTTTNTGCATCCCTCAGCCTTTACTGACACTAGCAGTTGCTCTGATGCATGTGCAGGACCTTGAATATGGCCTTGTTGAACTTCCTGCGGTTCACATGGGCCCAATTCTTGAAGTTTTCTAGGCCCCTCTGAATGGCATCACATCCCTCAAATGTGTCCACCTCACCACTGAACAATACTGAGTCTCTCAACCTTCCCTCTTAGGAGAGAGACCCCATCCCTTTGATCATTTTTCTGGCCTTCCTCTGGACCCTATCCAATAGGTCTGTGTTTTTCCTGTATTGGCATCCCCTGAACTGGATGCAGTATTCCAGGTGGGGTCTCACCAGAGCAGAGGGGCAGAATTACTTCCCCTAACCTGCTGGCTACATTTTTTTTGATACAGTCCAAGATACCTCTGGCTTTCTGGGCCACAAGCGCACATTGCTGACCCATGTCCAGTTTTTCATCCACCAGTATGCTCTCAATCAGCCTTTAGTGACACTAGCAGTTGCTCTGATACATGTGCAGGACCTTGAGTATGGCCTTGTTGAACTTCCCGAGGTTCACATGGGCCTATTTCTTGAAGTTTTCTGGACCCCTCTGAATGACATCACATTCCTCAAATGTGTCCACCTCACCACTCAGCTTGGTGTCATCTGCAGATTTGCTGAGACTACACTCAATCCCATTATTTGTGTCCTTGATGAAGATATTAAACAGCACTAGGCCAAATATGGACCCCTGAGGAAAACCATTTGTCACTGATCGCCACCTGAATACTGAGCCGTTGACCACTACTGTCTGGATGTGAACGTCCAACAAATTCCTTACCCACTGAACAGTCCATCCATCAAATCCATATCTCTCCGGTTTAGAGAGAATGATGTTTAGGGGACTATGTCAAAGGCTTTACAGAAGTCCAGATAGATGACATCCTTGGGTCTTTCCTTGCCCTCTGATGTAGTCAACCCATCATAAAAGGCCACTATGTTGGTCAGGCAGGACTTGTTTTCGGTGAAGCTGTGCTGGCTGTCTCAGATCACATCCCTGTCCTTCATGTACCCCTTAGCAAGGTCACTAGGAGGATCTGTTCCATGTTCTTCCCAGGCACAGAAGTGAGGATGACAACCACAGCCCAGGATGCCTCACATCACTGATCAGGTCACTTATGTTGGTGACTAAGGTCTAGTGTTGCATCCCCTCTGGTAGGGCTGTCTATTACCTGACTTAAGAAGTTATTCTTTATGCATTCCAGGAGGTTCCTGTATTGCCTACAGCTCACCATGCCAGTTTCCCAGCAAATGTCGGGGTGGCTGAAGTCCCTGTCAGGACAAGAGTCTTTAGCAAAATACCTCCTGTAGCTGGAGCAAGGAGGTTTTGTTACTAGGCTCCCCTTAATCAAGCAGCCTGTAGTAAACATCAGCCACAAGATTCCCTTTGTTGCCTTGATCTCTGATTCTTACTCAGTTTTTGACCTGCTCATGGATGTTATTCAGAGACAGCTCTTCATATGCTACCGAACTTTGGTAGAGGGCAACATCTCCATCACTCCTTCCTCAACTTAAATTGATTACCTAGTTTTCTTATCATGCTGTGTTGCAAAAAATCAGCTCAAATGTTTCACATAATGTGCAATAATCTAGTTACTAATTTTAAAATCAATAATTACAATTTATATATTTCCTATTAATCATTTAAATGCAGTGTGGCTTAACTATATTCTGTCTTTTTGGTAATAACGGACCAAGTTATCTCATCAAACAAGAGTTTACATAATTGTTATTAATTTCTTTCTTCTTTCTTCCTATTTATACAATAGAAAATGTAATGATTATTCTAATTGATTGATTGTTTTGTCTAATATAAACCCAAAATCACTCCTGTTGAAGTTAACAGAGAACTCTCAATATAAGTTACATCAAAACCAGGCTATATAACATGTTTCCAAGTTTAGAAAATAACACATATAAATGGTTTACCAAAACATATATTGTTATTTTAATGCCATGCTTGTTATACCTTCTCTAATAATGTCTCATTGCCACAGAAAAGAATGCTCTAAAAGAAGAATTTAAGCCAATGCTTAGTAAGATGTAGATTTTATATTGGTAAAGGGTTGCGTAAAATTAGAGGAATGCAAATAAGTGTTTTATGCATAGCATGTGTATTGCAGAAATCATTTCTTATCTTCAAACATAGTGCAAAGATTCAGGCAGCTTTCTTGTCTGATCTAGTCACTCCTCTGAGATACCTACATAGAAAGAAAGAATGAAAGAGCATGAGATAGTCTGAGACAAAATCTCTGTGGAAAAGCGATGGATGTAAGAACCTTTAGATCACCTCAGGAAGTATTTGCAGGTATTCACAGAAACACAATAAAATCCTCGAGCATCATCCTGTTTCCCTGATGCAGAAGTGCTATCTCTCCCTCTACATTTAAAGGAGGACTTAGGAGGAAAATACCCCCTGACTCAAATTAAGCTGCGGTTAAATAAAACATATTTAATGGCTGATGGAGTCATATAACTGAGAGCTTAGTTTATTTGTGTAGAAGGAAGAACACCAGTTATGTATTACCACAGATTCTCCAGGGAAAATATTTTGAATTTAAGATATAGTTTCAGAGGTTTAGGTTTCCATCTCATGAATAAATTTGTATGAAATAACTTGACAGTGCTATTAAAATCTAACTTATTGGCAAATATGTAAAGCTTCTTTATGGGGGAACTATAGTTGACTTTATAGAACTATGGAGAAATAGCAGTAATTTACCTCTTTAGAAGTGGATACCAACATGAATGAAATTCCTTTTGCTGACTTTAATTATCTCTTGATACATCTAACTATATCTTAAAATTTTGAAAGTGACCGCTGAAAGTGTTTATAGCCTTATGTATTGTGTCTGGCTGAGATGGTGTTCATTTCCCCATAGTAAGCCTCACAGTGTTGTGCTTTGCACTGGTGGCTAGAAGGGTGTTTTGGCTACTGCTGAGCACAACACCAGCAGTGTAACATTCCTTCATCAATCAAGGGCAAGTTCCTACACAAGTAGGCCAGCTGACCCAAACTGACCAAAGGGATATTCCGTACCACATGATGTCAGCTCAGAAGCTAAGGCAAGGAGCAGGAAGGCAGGTAGTCATTGTCTCCAATGGCTGCCTGCTGAGGAACCATCGTGCATGCTGAAGCCCTGCTTCTTGGAAGCAGCTGACCGTCGCTGCTTCCCGCAGCAATGGAAGTAGATGGGAAGTAGAGAAAAAAATGTGTTATCTTTTGCGGGGGCTGTGGGTACCTCCAGAGGTTAGCAGTTAGTCCTTATGGCTGGAGAGAGATGCTCACCCCTGGTTCCCCTGGCCACGTGGCTCCCCGAGCCCCAAACCAGGACC
>VYXB01004369.1:323210-414994 GCA_013397135.1 Pachyramphus minor
ACCCATATTTGGATATATTCCAGCCCAATTCCCATGTATGGATATTCCCCTGGCACGATTCCTCCCAAATTCCATGCATTCCATGCTCTACCAGATAAAAGCTAGCCCATCCTTAAATAAGGAGATTCATTTTGTCTTCACGTTGTGTGATTTCTGTGCAAAGTGGATCTTTTCATGGCCTCACCTCAGGGGGTTCACAGCTGTACCCCCAATACTTTATCAGCTTCAGAAGTCTACTCTGGGCAGGACTTCTTCCACTTTACATATTGTTGGTCAATTGCTACAATCTTTTGCTTTGCTTTTGCACGCACAAGCTTCCACTTTACTTTTGCTTTAAATAAACTACTTTATCCCAACCCACGAGTTGTTTCCCATCTTCCTCTCTCCCCTCTCTGGCTGGGGAGGGGAGCGATAGAGCAGCTGGGTGGGCTTCTGGCATCCAGTCAAGGTCAATCCACCACACCTTGTAATTATATTTGAAAAGTGCAAAAAACCGTGAGTCAATAAGCAAATGAACAGAGGACAGACTCAATGGAGTAATGCACAAGACTTTTAAACAGCCTGAAAGCTAGACACATGATATCTATACATAGGCACAGAATTCTATATATTCTGTATATACAAAAGACTATGATAAAAAAAACCCCAGCCCCCTGACAAAAAAAAAATACCAAATCCAACCCCCCACTCAAGCAACCCAGCCAGTCAGAGTCAGAGGGAATTTTTGTAATTAATCTCCTTTCTATTTACATATTTTAAAGTCTATATTTAAGAACACAGGATGATACATTTGACAATAAAACTGATGAATGTGTTTATTTTTCTATCACTTTAAGCTAATAGTACTACATGGAACCATCCCAGCAGATAGAAGAAAACTGTCTCTTCTTCCAATGTCTGTGGTAAATAGTCCCTTCTAAAAGGGATCATAACTTTGGGTTATGTCTCCTTAAGGAGTAGTTATTTAAAGAGGAGTCTATAGGGTTCATAAAGGTTAGCAACAATGACTAAGTCTCTCAGTTTAGGATCTTCAGTTGACTTACTCATTTACTTCTGCTGTTCTCTGAATGAAAGAGAACTGGGAGGAATATTCAGGAATAAAACACTCACTGGGGAAGTTGAGAATAAATTTATTGCAATAATAAGACTTAAAGTAACTTAACAGTAGTGTCTCCTGATGTACCACCTGGTAAAATATCTTCTTTTTATGGAGAGTCTTTTCCAACCTGGAACTTTTTTGTAGGTTATGCAATAAAGGTGGAAAGCCCCTTACTCTATTGCAGTGACTCTGTGACAACAGTCAGTAAGCAGATAAAGGTATAGATATAGGAATAAAGGTGCTAAATGGATGGAAAATATTTTCTCAGCTATAAGGGTTTATAAAGGTGAGAAAAGTGGCATCCTTCAGAAATGTATCAGGATTTTTTTAAACAAAACAAGCAAAAACCCTTTTTACAATATTCCAGTATAACAGAGGGGTAGGAGTCCAGGAGCTTCCTGGAGATCACTGATCTTCATTCAAGTGATGGAGGAGCCAATATAAAGGTGTCCTGATGGACCTCATAGTGTCAAACAAGAAAGGCTTGTTGGGGATGCCTATATTGAAAGCAACCTCAGCTGTAGTAAATATGAGATGGTCCTGAGGGCAGGGAGAAGGGTCAAGAGCAAGTTCACAACCATAGATTCAGGATGGCAGACTTTGGCCTGCTCAAAGGTCTGCTTGGAAGAGCCCTAAGGGGAAAGGCCTAGGGAGAAAGAGAGGCCCATAAAAGTTGTTTAATATTCAAGGATCACCTACTTCAAGATCAAGTGGTCCATCCCAACAAATAAACGGGGACTGATCCTTCCCCTTTACTCAGCAATAATGAGGCCACATCTGGAGTCCTATGTCCAGTCCTGCACTCCCCAGAGGCCTGGACATACTGGAGAGGGTCCAAAGAAAGGCTACAAAGATGATGAAAGGACTGGAGGAATTCACATAATCAAAAAGACTGAGGTGGCTGGGCCTGTTCACCTTGGAAAAGAGAAAGTTCAGAAAGGATCTTGCCAATGTGCATAAACACCTGCAGGAAGGTTGCAAGGAAGACAGAACTAGGCTCTTTTCAATGCTGCTCAGAGGCAACGGGCACAGACTGAAACAGAGGATGTTCTGTCTGAATGTCAAGAAACACTTTTACTGGGAGGGTGACTGATCACTGACACAGGTTGTCCAGAGTGGCTGTGGAATCTCCCACCTTTATGATAATCAGAAGGAATTTAGACATGTTCCTGGGCACTCAGTTCTAGGTATTTCTGCTTGAACACGGGAGCTGAACCAGATGACTTGCAGAGGTCCCTTCCAACTCAACCATCCTGTTATTCTGTAACTTTTATCCCTAAAGGGAGATTGACGGTGGTATGAGACAAGTACACACTCTCATTTCCTAACACTTAGATCATTTGGAAGAACAGAAGCTCTCCAAGGCCTGGAAAACTGTCATTTTCACTGGTCCCAAATTCCCAGATAGGACTCACCAAAGGAATGTGTTCCTGTCAGCCCTTGACTTCACCCAATTACACTCTGTGCTATGAGAGAAGAGCAAGGTGACCGCAATGAAGTGGGTTACTTTCCTTTAAAAAGAAGGAAAAAAAATCGTTCCAGAAAATAATTTTATTACTGGTGGGAGGTGAGGCTTTGATTGATTCAACAACTGAATATTCAAGGATTCCTTCTGCATTGTATTACTCCTCAAGTTATTGTCTAAGCCCTTGGTGTTGCATCAGTGAAAAATAATGAGAAGGGAAAGGATCTGCTCCTTTTTCCTGTTATGGGAGAAAGGTTATTTCTTGCTTTTCACCTTTTATTTGCTGAATTTCTCATTTTGTATTTTAAAATACACAAAGCTTTCTAAAAAAGGCATTGCATATTCTGTATGTAACTAAAAAATAATTTATAATTTATTTATATGGCACTGTAACTATGCATATTGTTCTAAGACAGTTCTAAATTGCTCAACATTAAATAAGAAATCCCAAGGTCCTAAAAATCTAAAGAGATAGTTTAAATAAAGGAACTTTGAAACTCAAACTTATGCAGCTTCTTATTAAATAAACACTACCTTACTATGTGCTCTAATAACTGTTTAAGGCAGTTATTCAAAAGCAACATTTTGTGCATCCTTTCATTTTTACTCCATGAACTGATTTATTGTAAAAACAAAGAATTTCACTCACATAAGAAATAAAGATTCTGAATGAAATATTTTATCTGAGTCTCCCATGCAGATTATGATTTATTTCAATATTAATAAAGATTTTCATAGTACTTGTATATGTGTATATATATTTCTAATGCTATTTTGAAATTATGATCTAATTAAATATTACTTATGTACTATCATATATTTTATGTTACTTATATAGTTGGTATTAATATGATACTATTCTCTCTTTTACTATACAAATAAAGTTACGGTAAAATTGCTAAATTCTACTAGGGAATCGATAATTCCATAGATTCCTTTTCTGGCTCCTTATAAGGTATCACTAAGAAAATATATGGATAGAGGTAACAAAAATAAAAGCATAAAATGCAAGACTTCTGACAGACAAGCCATCTAAATTGATTAATTCTCGTTTTGGGCCAATGTGGGTCAATAGTTGAACAAAGTTTTTAAGACTGAATTGAGCTTGAAACAGTGTAACAGAGATGAGATGAGATGAGGTTGTTTGTAGTTGGTAGATAGCAAAATCATAACATTCAAGGTTATATGTGTAATTAAATATATTAATATACAGATGCATTTTCAGTGTTATTCAAAAGTTATTTGGATCTTTTTCATCATTACATTTCACAATCTTAATAACTCAGTTTAGCACATTTTGTCTATCAAACCAAAATCAGTTTCTTCAACCTCTTATAAATCTTAAATATCTGTCACTTTCAAGCATAGCTACTGTATTTCTTGCTTTATAATTTCAGCATTACATACACTACTCAATGTGACATATAAATACTGCACTATACAAACATGCCGCCTTTCTGGATTTATATACTGTTTCTTTAACAACACAGTCCATCATCTTCACCTTGTTCACTGTAACCTTGGTACTATATATGGGTATTCATAGATATTTTTCTAGCAATAAAACTCAAGTCTTGTCTATATCAGTATGCCAAAGGCTTGCTTGCTCTAACATTTACTGATTTATTTTCCATTTAATAGAATCATATGATAGAATACAATGATTTGGGTTGGAAGGGACCTTAAAGATCGTCTATTTCCAACCCCTCTTCCATGGACAGGGATATCATTCACTAGATCAGGTTGTTCAGGGCCTCATCCATCCTAGCCTTGAACACTTCCACAGATGAGGCAGCCACAGCCCCGCTGGGCAACCTGTTACAGTGCCTCACGACCTTCACAGCAAGGAATTTCTTCCCAATACTTAATCTAAACCTGCCCTCTTTCAGCTTAAACCCATTACCTTCTTCTCTAGTCATTCTCTGCCCACATAAAAAGTCCCTCTCCCTTCTTTTTAGTACCTTAAGGTACTGAAAGCTCAGAAAAAGGTCTCCCTGGAGACCTTCTCTGCAGACCTTCTCTTCTCCAGGATGAACAGCCCCATCTCTCTCAGCCTGTCTTCACAGGAGTGGTGCTCCAGCTGTCAGATCATCTTTGGGGCCCACTCTAACAAGTCCACATCTTTCTTCTGCTGTAGAGCCCAGACCTGGAAAAAGTAGTCAAGGTAGGGTCTCATGAGGGCAGATTAGAGAGGGAGAATCACCTTCCTCAACCTGCTGTCCATGTGCCTTTTTGTGCAGGCCAGGTTTTTCTTGGTCTTCTGGGCTGTGAGCATGTACTATTGATTTTCGTCTCATGTTCAGATTTTCATCCACAAGAACCCCCAAATCCTTCTCCACAGGACTGCTGTCAATTACTTCTCACAGTCTATACTCATATCTAGGATTTCCCCAACCCCGGTGCAGCACCCCACACTTGGGCTTGTTGAACCTTATTAGGTACTTTTGGGCCCACTTTCAAGTTTGTCCAGGTCCCCATGAATGGCAATCCATCCTTCTGTTGTGTCAATTGCACCATTCAGCTTCATGTCATCTGTCAATTTGCTGAGGGTGCGCTTGATCCCACTATCTGTATCACTGGTGAAAATGAAGGGCACCACTCACAAGACAGTGACTTGAGAGACACTACTCATCACCAGTCCTGATTTGAACATAGAGTTGTTGATCACAATCCTGTCTGCATCCGTTCAGTCAACTCCTTATCTACTGAATGACTGTTTGACTTCTGATAGCATTAATTTTTCATATTTTAATTAACAGTACATATACAATGGTGAGAATTTTTACTTTCAATCCTATTAATCCTAGATTTTCAAACTGATCAAAGAGAAATTACATCATTATAAAACAGACCTAATAAAACAAGAGTGCAGAAAAACGCATAAGCAAGTTTTACTGTATTACAAAAAGAACTCATAGGAAGGACAATAAAGCCTATGTAATAGGAAAGAAAGAAAAAGTTGCCATCAACTTTTATTCATATAGCTTGCACAATGGAAATCTGTTGTTAATCGAGTGTACTCTCAATTTGTCATCTTATCAGAAAGAATTGAAATGTAGTAACTTGTTTATTGGAAATCTGTTATCTGTGTAATGTATACAATAAACTTTTTCTTAGAGTTTATATTTTTAAGAACTTTAATTTTTTTAGGTAAGGCAATGTGTTATCTTTACATCAGAAGTTATTTAAATATTTTGATGAAAAATTTCAGTTTCTCTTAGTGTTTTATATCAAAATGATGGTTGTACTGCTATAGTGGTGATTTACACCATTGCAATAGATTAGTTAATATTGATATAATATTGATATATATAGAGAGATGTAATAATGATAAAATTAGTTTCTTTTCAAAAGTTAAGCATGTTTTGCATATTTCCCAAAGTCTTATTGTCTAAATGTGTCAGACATTCTTATCTCTGAAACCAGATTGCACTTTCATTAATCCTTTTTTTTCTTGGTATATATTTCCAAAAGAAATTGAAAACCCTGGAGTTCACTATTATATTAAGTAAATTTATTTGTGTCAGAAGGAATTTATCATATTTTGATATTTCCATACTCATTCTGTTTCTAGATAAGGGCACTCGGCATTTTCCTTGTACCTTCCTTTGATATACCAGGTGACAGCAGGACTATGACATTCTATGTAATTTAGTTTTCCTTTCCAAAAAACCCTGAAGCTTTCCCGAAGTTCAAACCATATCAGCTAGGGAAGACAAATCTGGAAAGCCATCTGAAAACTTTGTAATTTCATAGCCCCAGTTTTCAAAGAGCATTGAATAACAGACTGTCTTGAGGAACACCACTGAAACAAAGCTCTAAGAGAATCAGGGAGCTAGCCACCTAATTATCTAAACATGAAAGTTACCCTAAATATGTATTGTGGTCTCAAAAAGTACACTAAAATATTGGAAAAATGTGATCTCATCTAACTAGGCAGTTATCATCAGGAGAACTAATACAACCTCTTTCCTACAGAGGTATCATTTCAGACATAAAGTATTACTGATGATTCTTTATCAGGTCTGTACTGTATTTTCATACTGTTTGTGTTATTATTTAAATTTTGAGCCATTTCTTTCCCAAGGAAAGTCAAATATTAGTATTATTCTTATTCTCATGCAAAATAATGAAAATTATGCAGTGATATGCATGTATTGTCATTCTATTCTTACAAAAAAAGGAACACTGAATTTAACATGTGCGTTTCTGATTTTGTTAGACTAAAGAAAAAGTGATTGGATTATGGTGCTTTCCTTTCTTTTGATATGCAGTTGTCATCTTCTTTCAACAGAACCAGCTTTTTTCTTCCTAGCTAGTATGTAATATTATTCTTATTGAAAATGCTCTGTGATACTTGGCCCTTGTTATTCATTTATGCACACTTAATGCTTAAATTTCTCAAGTATCATTATAAACTACCAATCCTTTGCCTCCTTCTCTTTTCATTGCTATCTTTTGATTTCTTGATTGTTCATGAGAACGTTCTTTACTTATAGACTACAAATGAAGATTTATTCTTTGTGACACTCTAAGACAAGGTCAATCAATTGCAATAAAATATTTTTCATTTTGCCATAGAACTGAGTCATGAAAATAATTTATGCAACTTTACTTGATTAGGGACAGTTTGCTATATGAAAGATTTCAAGTATCTTGATTGCATGCTCCATTAAGCACTCTAAATGTATTATATTCTGCTTAATGGCATTGACAAATAGGTGAGAGACTTTTACACATTTCAGAATCTGTGCCCTTTCCCAATTTATTCCTCCCTCCTAGGGTTAATGAGGGTGTCTTTGGAGAACAAGCTGGGAAAAGCTGATCTTGGGGAGGAAAAGTCAAGTGGAGGTTTTTCTTCTGCCCATATAGTTCAAGATGTGTTTTGAGGGTGGCTTTTTTTTTTTTTTGGTCAGCAATATTCTTTCCACTCTTTCCTGACCAGCAAAGTTATGGACATTGGTGCCTAAGATTTTGAAGAACCCATCAACACAGAAGTCTTTGTGTTGCTTACTCCAGACTGTAGGGTTTTCTTGAACTACTTCCTTTTTTCATTCCCTATTCTTCCTATTTTCATTCCCTATTCTTCCTATTTCATTCATATCTGTTCTTATCTACTTTTGGGGAGCAAGATGGTTGGAGAGATGAAACATCTCATCCACTATGGCCATCTTTTCAGTAACTATGCTTAATAATTTATGTAAGGAAAACATACACAAAGCTGACACCTAGAGGAAAGGATATTGTCAATAATCAGTGAATATTAAATTTCTATTTATTTATTTACTTGCTTATTTATTTGTCCGTGCTAGAACTGAATTACCTCTTGCTGTTAGTACCTTGAAAATAACATCTGAACAAAAGCTTGGAAAATAACTGTTTATTTCTTGTCATACAGAGACGATCAGAAAAAACGTTGGTCCATATTGGGGCAAAGCTCAGCAGCCACTAGAAAATGATAGGCCCTCTCATCTTCCAACTCCAGCTGAAGAAATGAGCAAAAATTTTTGTAAGATATGCAATTTCCAACACATACTTTTTCATAAGATGAAATTATTTTGCAATGGAGTCTAACTTAGTTAACAAAATTGAAGTCTGAGTGAATATTCTAATTGAGTTAATAATAACACACTTTTTTCCTAGAAAAAAAATTATCAATTCTTACTTCCAATATTTTTCTGTCAACAAAACTTCCTAGATCAGTAATTTTTTATTTTTGTTAACTGAAATATAATGTAAACTAGCAAGAACATTTGAAGTATGAATTTACGTACTTCACACTCCTGTTAGAAATCCCTATAGAAATCCTGAATTTTGAAAAGAAAACAGAGATAGGGTAGAAAACAGTACTTTTCTTAGCTACTCAGAAAAGCTAAAGACTACATCATAACTTAAAATTCATCTTGTACAATTAGATGTCTATATCTGTAACACTTTTTTGTTATTTTCTGTGTAAAAAAACCTGAAAGAATTTTAGCTATTTTCATGTATCTTATTACAAATGTCTGTATTAAAAAGAGAGGAACAATATCCTATAGAATCTTGTGTATGACTTGATCTTTTCAGAAATAACAGTACCTGTATCAGGTGTACACAAATGTAAGTACAAGTTTCAAATCCAGATTCTGCGTGTTCATATCTTTGTTTAATTTATCTCCTTTGGGAAAAAAAATAGTGTGGGTTTTGGGGGTTTTGTTTGGTTTTTTGTTTGTTTGTTTGTTTTTCAAATAAAGTTAGAAAGCCCATAAGAGGGTGTAAGCAGTGCATTCTGTGGAACATATCATCAAGTTATATTATCTAATGTAGTTAATGAATCAATCATATCAATATGTAATAAGTAAGGCAATTAGACATACTAATAGACAGAAAAAGAAGTGACAGAATCAAACCATGAAACGTACAATGTTAATATAAAATCCCAAGCAAATCAACATCCCTCATAAGCCAAATCATGTCTTTACATATCTTTAAGCACTGAAATTAATAATACTATTTTTAGGTCTAGTAAAGGAAGGCAATATTTAATTCTTTACAGCAAATTATTCAAAATGGTAACATTTTCTAATTAGATGTATTTATTGTCATAATTGTAAAAGAGAAATAAATATCACAAAATTTAAAGATTTGTAGAACACTGCTGTCTAAATATAAAATACAGACCTCTTTTTCATACAGTTTTGCACTGATCACACACAGTGTATCAGTGTAAGAATTTTCAGTGCTTATATAACACTTTTAATGCTTTTCAATATTAGAGTTCTTGAGAATGGTGACCATATTTCCTGTTCTATGTTTGAAAATATAAGTGAACATAGTAATTAATAGAATTCCCAAGATCACATAAGTATCCTGAGACAAAAAGTTTTACTTTTGAATCAGATACAGAAATTAATTTAAAATATTTTATTATTGAAATCTACATTTCTCTTAAGGTGAAAATATTGAAAGCCAAAAGGGGTTTCTTGTTATCATTGCTCAGTCATAGGGAGAGGGGAGAAATAAGAAAGATTGCTATAACCTCCTAACCACGTACATTGGTTACCTGTAAATACTTCATTTGTTTATTTTTTTCCTTAAGAGATCTACTGAGGACTAAACTCTTCTCTCACAGTTCATCTCAGCTAGTATAACTTCATTGTCAGCTACAGTCTCACACTGGGAGGAACAGGAGGAACTTATCTTAAGTCTCTCATTCCTGAACTGGAATATTTCAGTATTTAGGGTCTTCAGATTGACACTGGATGTCCTGCAACAATGAGCAGCACTTGCTGTTTGACCTTTTCATCAGTTGTCTCCCAGTCACAAAAGTTAGGCCTTAAAATTATTCCTATGTACTGGCCCCAAAACTGATGACAGTAGTTACAAGAAATATTTCTCAGTTTTGACACTAATAGGGGAAAAAAAAGAAAAAAAAAAGGAAAAATTTAATCAGACAAAATATCAGGAATGCTAGTGGTAAATATTATGCAAACAATTGACACACTATGCTTTACATGTTAGTATAGTGGGAAAAAGTCATCATTAAGAGAAACAGTCTCTCAAAAAACTTTTCAGAAGCCTAACTATTAAAGTATTATTTGATCAACATGAGGGAAAGTAGACTCCAAAAAATCTTACTTTGAAACTAATTGAGCCAGAATACAGACAGGATGCCAATGTTATGATAGCATCGAATCTTCTGAAAAAAAATGCAAAGAAAATTTGAAATGAGTAATTTTTACAGGTAGTTGTTTTGAGTATTACTTATACAGAGAATCCCATATCCTCTGTTTAGTGGATTTTGGGTTTTTTTCCCCCAGGCCAACTTTAAAAATATCTATGAAAACTTGCCTGCAGATCAATGCTCTGTTAAGCTGTTAAGTACATGTAGCTACTAATTGGGATTTTTGGACAGTGAGTAAGAATTTTCTGTCTAATTTCAAATGATTGCCTATGTTTCCATGCTGACGTAAGCTAAGTGTTTTCTATGCCAATACTACCAATGTTATTCTTAGCTGTATTTTTTTTGCAGCTCAGAGGGAATGAAGATTGCTTTTCCATCATTTATCTTGTTATTTATCTTTCTAGCCATCTTAGCAGAAAAAAATTCTTTATTACATTACATAGTAATATAATATATTTTTAATTACTCTTGTAGATGCTGTAGATTACTCTGACCACCTCTTACTGCCAGTTCAGGTTTCCTGAAGGTCCTATGTAACTCTGTCCTCTAACCCCCTTGAGTTCTCTTGGGGTCCTCAGATGACACTGGAAATTATTTCATTAGCCTGGTACGAGTTCTGACTTAGGTGAAAGTTGCCCAGAATACATCTTCGGGGGATAGAGAAGATGGGCTGGATTGCAAAAATGTCTCCCATTCTTTTTACTGCAGACTCTTCTACTCTAGGTGATATCTTTGCTTTCCAGCTACTGCCTTTGACTCTAGGAATTATGATTTTTCCAGGGATCCTGGAATTTATGTTAGTAAATGATGTTAGTTTGTATGACACATTCCATTAAATCATAGAAGATCTGAAAGACAACACTTTAGTGCTAACCCAACAGATATACGGATGAGAGATCTGTTCCCTGAATGGACTAACTGTAAGACTTTTGAGAAATACGGTGCTCTGCACTTCATCACACCAATACTTAATGGTATATTTTCAATCACATGCAAAGATGCATGTGATTTCTAGAGAAATTAAGATTTTATTTCTAGAATGAAGATCCTATCTTAAACAAGGTGATTGAAATAAGAAACCCACGCCATCTGTGAAGATTTTCACTGTTGTTCAAAACCTGAATACAAATTTACATAAAAATACTTGAAACACCAGTGGGATAGCATCTGGAATGCTGCTTATGAGTGGCAGAGTTATGTTTTTTCACCTTAATCTTCCAAAATTAAACCATAACTTACACATAGCCTTATTAAAATATTTTGAGCATGATTTGTTGCAAAGCTAACATACAACTATGTCTTAAGATGCCAACTGCTGTCTGCAGCCACAGTATTTATTCCTAACAACAAGGCACCAGCATTTATGAATGATTCAGAAAGATGGTAGAAAACAACAGGTCTGTTTGTTGTTTCGTTGGGGTTTTTGTTTTGGTTTGGGTTTTTTTTATTTACAGAAATCAAGTACTGTGCATGTTGGAAGGATTTTTTTTTCTTTTTCATTTTTTTTTTTAATCGTCTTAGCAAGTTGAGTGGATCAAAACACATGAAAATACAAAATATGTAACCTCAACATTCATAAATTCAAAGATGAAAATCATCTAACATTTCACAGAAATAAATGCTGATTATAGAGTATGAAGACATACATTTTTCAAATAACATGTTAAAATAGAAATTAGTAGTGTGGGCTATATAACAATACAAACATTTCTGCATTTCTTTTTATGTCATGAATTTTAAATGCCTCTTTCCTAACCTGAACTCTTGTTCTGTTTGCTGAAAAATGAGACATTTGAAAAGCCTTACACTAGATCTCTGTATTAGAAAGACTTAGTGCAATGGATAAATAAATTTAAATATTTATGCTGAGCACCATCTTTAATTTACTTTAAGCAAGATACATTTAAGATAAAATCAAAGTCTTTCAGTGGAAGTTAAGTTCTGGATCCCATAGATCTAATACACTTGAACTGGAGAGCAAAAGTGAAAACAAAAAGTGGTTTTGTTGAAAAAGCACTGTCTTTATTTTTGGAAGAAATTAAATGAATTTATAACTTTAGGTGTAATTTTATTTTTAACTTCAGGTTTTTAATCTATCTTCTTGACTTATTGAACAGATATAAGTTTTCATTGATTTTTTTCTGTCTAAAATTTTATCTAGAATAATTTTGGTCTTAATTTTTATTAGCTTTGAGAAATAGTAAAAAATTTTGGCTAACTTTTTTTCTTTGGTAGACATATTTTGGAGTATAAACATTTTTTTGAAACACATTAAAACTTTGATATAGAGGAATTTCTTGAATGGAGTATTGAGACATTAATCCACTAGCCAAATGCTTATGAATAATGATGGACTCATCTGTCCATGTTTATGTTTCAGACCAAACTACTGCTAGCACAATGAAAATTTCCCCCCCCCCTTCTTTCATTTTGTTTTTTTAAATTGCTATTTCTTGACAGGTTGTGCTGCATCTTTGATATTCTGGTTGGACCGAATGCTATATTTAATTTACTACGAAAGTATTTTTCAAAAAAGAATATGAAATGGAAATATACTGAAATGATCAAATATGGCCTCTAACCTGGAAAAGCTGAGAGACTGAAGAGCTGAAGGTGGCAGAAGATAGTGTTAGGCTAAAATATCGCTGGGATACATATTTCACTTAGGCTTGCTTGCTGTATGCTGGCCAACCTTGATTAAGTGTCAAGAATATTGAGTAATCTGGATCCTGGGGAGAATGTTTTAACAGGGTAAAACAGCCATCTGAAAGCTGATTTGCCCTTGATATAAAATTTAATGCATCTATATGCTAATGACTTTATTTCTGCATCTTCAGCCATAACACAAGTTTATACTCTTATTGAATTCCACCTAGTAAAATCATGTTATTTCAAACTAGAAGTATTCCAAAAAGGTTTTCAGGAAGAATTTTTATATGAAATAATGGCATTGCTAATTTAGAATAGATCTCAATTTTGAAAGGACCCATAAGGATCTTTAACTCCAAAATATTTTCATCAGCCTTGGTTTTAACTTCTATATTTCCCAAGGAACTATTAGTCAAATTAACACTTTATTAAGCTCTGACCTTTCTGGTTTTGAAAAACTTTTTCATCATTATTATATTTCATCATAATATTTTAAAGGCATGTTTAGCAATTTTTCTTTCTCTATGTGTTTTTATGTTGCTAAATTTAGCAGTTGCCAAAATGGAAAATAAGATTTCAGTGATTTTAAAAGGAATGAGTTCGAAGAGGAAATCTATATGTCACTATTTTGATCAGTTTTTGTGGAAATTGATCCACAGCATTCAAAATAAATGCACTGAATTATTGGCTGTAGCTAAATCTTGACTCTGGATACATGTGTGCATGTGTGGGTGTGTGAGTGAGTGTGTACATATAAAGGAAAGGCTGAGAGGGAAGGGGACAAAAAAGAGTAAAAATAAGAAAAAGGTTATTTTCTTGAGTTAAATATTGAAGTGCTTTAACCCAAATTCTAAATGACTTCTAGTTTTCAGCTCTCACATGCCTTTAAGGACAAATTACTTTTGTATATTAAGACAATTTCTAAATTACATGGTGAGTAGCTAGGATAAACCTAAAACATTAATTTCATTATAGCTATTCTTTTCTAATCTGCAATTATTTTTAATTAAGAAATACAGACCTGTTTCTATATCTTACGTGTTATCTTAAATGTTATCAGCTAATGCCTCTAAAAATTAGTAATTTGGGCTCTTTTTCAGTTTGACTCCTCTAATTGTTCAAATAATATATATATATGTTTAATTTCAGATTGTTTCAGGAATAATAAACATGCACATTGGAAAATCAGTATGTAAGAATGACATGGATATTCTGAATCTGGATTTGTTTTCAATATTATTCAAATATATGACAGACCCTGTCATTGATTTCTGTGTGCCCAACAGGCATTTATTCTAATTAATTCTTGGTTTATTTCTTCCTATTATATTTTTTTCATCTATAAAACAAACAAATAAAAATTTATAAATATATTTTCTTAGTGGCAGATGCACATAAAAAAGAGTAAAAAGACTTAATGGAATCAGTTTTCAGATGGGTAAACCTGGATGCTTTGACAGCTGAATCCACTATTTATATCAGTTTTCCTCTAAATGCATTTAGAAACACTGCAAAAAGTAGTAATAATTATATATAAAAATTTGCTTTCCTGTTGGTCTTCCCAAATTTCCACTAGCCAAAAAAAGAAAAAATAGTAAAATTACATGGATTGTTGGGAAAAAGAGCAAACAAAACAAAAGAAACACCTACCTTCCAAGATTTTTTAAACCTGAGAATGGGCTCTCAAAAAATGAAACAAATCCCCATAATAATTCCATTGAAATTAAAAGAATTGAGAGTGGTTTTTAGTGATTGTCAATAGTCAAAGAATTTTAGGATAGAGAACAATAATCAGCTTTGATCCATCTTCTTCTGTGTGTGCTAGTTTTGTCTGGAATAGAGTTAATATTCTTCATAGTAGCTATTATGGGACTGTGTTTTGGATTTGTGCTGAAAACAGCGTTGACAACTCTGGGATGTTTCAGATATTGCTGAGCAGTGCTGACACAGAGTCAAGGACCTTTTTCCTTCTTGTACTGCTCTGCCACTGAGGAGACTGGGGGTGTACAGGAAGCTGAGAGGGGCCACAGCCAGGACAGCTGACCCCAACTGACCAAAGGGATATCACAGACCATATGGCATTATGCTCAGCATTTAAAGCTGGAGGAAGAAGAAGGAAGAGGGGGACGCTTGGAGTGATGTCATTTGCCTTCCGTAGTCACCATTACATGGCAAAAAGCCCTGCTTTCCTGGAAATGGTAGATTATTTACCAGCTGGAGTTAAGCATGACACTATGCCATGAATAATAATGGTTATTCAGCTTTCATCTCTCTTCATATTTCTTGTATTCTTACAGAGTTTTCAGTATTATTTATTTCTGACATTACAAGTCAAATAAGAAAAATCAATCTGTGTATTTTTTTTTTTAGAAATATTAAGAATAAGAAATAAGACAAAAACCTATTAATTCACATCACTTGGAGAAAAAACAATGATGAGGCTTCATAAAAAATGTGTCGTAGGAAGGAAAGAAAGAGAAAAATAAAGAGAAGCAAAAGTTGAGATCTACCTCCTATCAAATGTTTTATGACTCAGTGAGTTGATGTAGGAGATTTGGTAGTCAGTAAAACTGTTCAGCACATCATTGCAAGCCAGTAAAGATCTAACTGATTCTTTCTTCAAAGGGAATAGGAGGATTTCTGTGTCAAATGCAGAAAAAGGAATGTCTTTCTCAATTGTAAAGTTCAAAACAGTCATTAAGTACTTCACACATTTATCATCACTAGTGAAAACATACTCCTAAACTTCATGCTAAGAACATACCCATCTGAATGCAGCAGTTTTGGAGTCTGTGGCTATGTATAAGCTGTTAAAGACCAGAGTCTAAAGCTTGACACATTGATCAAGGTCTTCCTAAAATGGATTGGCCTTATCAGAGGCTATTTCATCGCCTCTGTATGTCTGAAATTAAAAAAAAAAAAAAAAAGACTTATACTATTTCCTTAATGGTGGCAGAATGAAATTGGAAGTTTATGCCACACACACTGGGATACACATGAAAGAACACTGGAGGACTGAGGCTGCAGAGATTGTTTTCTGAAGGAGTGCCAGATCAGTGCTGAGGTTGGAGCATTACAAACATGACATAGTGTCCACCCCACTACCTTTGGAGAAGTTTTGGAGGTAAACTATTCTTTGACAATCTTGAGATAGTACTTTAAGGAATGTAAGTTGGAGCAGTCCCAAACAGACTTATGCAGTGATCTGATAATAAGTATCATGGACTTAAGGGGTCGAGCTTTTTTTATGACTCTCTTGTTCGACAACACAGATGTATCTGGTGGAACCTAGGTCATATGATCCCAGGAATAGGGCTGAACAAGAGTAGGGAACATAACAAACTTTATACTTTCCATCCAACTTGGTTCTGGACCAGAATTACTGGGTCAAATTTTAATTTGCATAGAAATAATAACTCCTTCTAAGCAGATGGAAACAACATTGCTGTCATCTTCTAGATTGAGTACTGCCTTTGTTTTGGAAGAAGCTGAATTTGAACTTGTTGGTTGTTGTTCAGCCAGTCATTCTACCTGTTTGTCAAAGCATATAATGATGTTTACTCCTTCCTGAAGTGATTTGAAAAAGGCAATAAATAACCATTTGTCTGTATGCTGACAGTTTGAGTATTTTTATGTGAGGGTTTCACAAAATCTTATAAGCCAAAATGATAATTAAACAACTGGATCTGAATAAGTTCTTGAAGTTACTATTGAGGACCAATTTAATGTACTTAAAGAGATATGGGCATATATCAGCAGTGATGGACAGAAATTTGAGCAATATTAGTGTATATGGTACAAAACAGCTCCAGACTGTTTATTAAATATATAACTCTGCTCAATACCACAGATTCTATTTGTTTGTTTACTTGATGGATTTGTTTTTGTTCTTCCTTTTTTTTGGGGGGGGGGAGTTTTATACATGTATGCAGGGACAGTAATTTTCTATGGATTTATATATTAATGTCTTATTTGATTGGTTTAAGTGGTGCTTCACCATATCAAATATTATCCACCAAATTCATTAGGCACTGTTTGGAATTTAGCTCTTCTGAAAATTAGTGCTACTGGATATAAAAATCTAAGATTAGACTTTACAGACTGAGATTCAGCCATCTAATAATTCCCTACATCCCCACAGTGGGAGTTTTCTTCTAGATAGGTACCTTTAAAGATCTAAGAACACAGAAAGAATTATTGGTCACTGGGTAATATGAAAATCTTGTCAGTATTATTTTTTAATAGAAGAATACTGCAGGAAAGAAAATGTTGTGATAAATTTTAAATGTTTTTTTCAGATATAACAAATTCTTCCATGTAGAAATAAGCACAGAACAAAGCAACAAGTAACTAAAGAATCTATATATACTGTAGGAAGGGATCTGACTTTATACCATGGCAATGGCTATTTACTCTGCTACATGTTGGGGAAAAGATGAAAAGAAGTCATCAATGTTGATTTTTATCTCTTCAGCCTCATCTGCAAAAAGGCAAAATGTTTTTATAGAACAAGTTCATTTCACCTAACTTTATGTAACTTCAGGCTTCTAAATGATGAGAATATTTTCCTATATATATATTTCCCATGTACAGACTTGGATAATTCCGAAGTTCATTTCACACATGAGATGAATTTTTCTAGTCACTAGCAAATATTTGGAAAAAAGTTTGTTGCAACTCACATTGATCATTAGAAAAAAAGTTCTGTCACAAAGTGCATTTAAACATATATTTAAACAAAAATTATGAAAAGTAACTATGGTTGTGTCAACTGCCTAGACACCTACCTTGAGACCTGAAAGAGTTAGGTACTGTATTATTTTCTTCTGATAAGTTTCTTTTACTACAATCAATGTACTTTACACCCCTGTTGAATTCTGACTTCTTGTAGGGGTCACTGTTTCTTATTCCATAATAGTTCTACTAAGCATGTGCAAACTTAATATATTTGTACCATATACTGAGTTTACCAAGTCATAAGAAACATGCACATGTTTTATGAACTCTCAGGTAGGTTGCAATGTAAACCAATGAAAACAATATATGTAATACCTCTAGAGTCAGCTGGCAACAGAAAGGCGGGAACACTTTAAAAAAAAACCCTTGTTTGGTTTTTATGGTGACTCTTCTAGGAATAAATTGACTATGATATGGGGGTTTTTTTATAGCTTGTAAAGTTATAGTCCTGACTGATGTTAAAGGTATTTTTTTCCTCAAAGGTATAGATTATTAAAAAAATGCATTCAAACAGAAAAATACTAATTTGTCTGAAAATTAGTAAAAACAAGAGCATGAAGGGAAATTTTGGTCCTTTAAGTAGGGGTTTTAAATTATTATCATCTCGACTAAATATAACTTTTCAAAACCACCACAACCACAACCCCAGTTTTCGTTCTTTTGATGTCAATAGTAACTGAAAATTTAATTACTTTGGTAAGCTTTAATGATCAATTTTAAAGTTTTTGGTTTGTTTATAGCCTATTAAATACTGAGAACTTTGGGTAGACCCAGTTGATTCTTTCAGGAGAACACTCTGTCAAGTCTCAGAATCTGAGACTTGCGTTTAAATCAAACCACAAGATGAGAACCAAAAACCTGGGCATGATCGAAGGCCGCAGCTGCTTCAGATGGTTTTTATGGAGGCCCTAGAGTTACATTAGGGCACCAGTGTGCAATTAGATGGGTAGTTTACCACTAGGCACTCATAAACGGAGACTGCCTGAGGATCCTGTGTGGAAAAGGTATGAGTGGATTATGGCAAATGCTATGTTTATGACTTCATCTTGGCTCTTTGGTTCCTTAAGTACCAGGAAAACTGCATGTAGGAAAGCTAAGGACCTATAAGAACATGAATGTTCAGTAAAAATTATGACCTCCACAGTATTTCTGGTAGGGTTAGAAATAAAAACTAGTTTGCTTTTAGATTTATGTCCAGGATGGTAAAGTATTAGAGACAGGGTTACTGCCAGCATCCAGAGTTTCAACGAAGTAGTTTATATTATCAGATAAAATAGGTTCATTCCCCAGCATTAAGGACTACTGGCACATCACAACTGCACAATATAGTGACTTTTTCTATCCAGCCTGCTGGGAAACATCAGTGGCCTAAACATTACCTGGAAGAGTGCTAGTTCACACAGGACAAAACAATGCCAGAGGCTAGAGCTCACTATTAAAGAGTGAAGAAAATGTCCAGGGTTTAAATCTGTGTCCCGATTCTATTTATTTTACTGATAATAACCTTGTCATTAGGTCCAAATATGAAGAGTTTGTGAGATTTGGTAAATCAGAGTTGACATGAACTGATAGTTCTGATTTATTAAAACAATAGCAAAAATTGTATTATACCTAAACACGGCTTATGGGGAATAAATCAGAAAAGAATGGATGAAAGGATATCTTTTACAAACTCTAAATATTTTCAATGTTTTATTTTCTTACTTCCTTGATAACAGCAGGAGTTTCTTTTTTTTATTTTTTTTTAGTTTCTTTTTTATTTCTTTTTGTTATCTCTCTTTTTTTTTTTTTTTAATGAATCAGAGATTTATTCCCCTAAATCAAGGCTAGTCTTCTTTTTAATTAATCATTTCAAATGAAACAGTTATTTTTTCATGAAAATGAGTCACATTTTCTTTGCAATATTTTGTTGGTATTAGATGAAGTATATGAAGAAAATTCAGCTAAAGCATAAACCTTGAGTACTGTATCCACCTCTGGGTCCCCAGCACAGAAAGTACATCAACCTGTTGGAGTGAGTCTAGTGGACAACCACCAAGATGATTAGAGGGTTGAAGAACCTCTCCTATGAGGAAAGGTTGAGAGAATTGGGTTTGTTCAACCAGGAAAAGAGAAGGCTTCAAGGTGACCTAATTGTGGCCTTCGAGTACGTGAACTGAGCCTACAAGAGAGATGGAGAGAAACTACTTACATGAGCATCAAGTGTTAGGACAAGGGAGAAAGGCTCTAGTCTGAACAATTGTAGATTTAGATTAGGTATTTTCAAGAAATTCTTTACTGTGAGGGTGAAGAGGTACTGGAACAGGTTTCCCAGAGAAATTGTGCATGCCCCATCGCTGGAAGCATTCAAGACTAGGTTGCATGGGGCTCTGAGCAACCTGGTCTAGTGACAAGTGTCACTGCCCATAGCAGGAGGGTTGTAACTAAATGATCTTTAAGGTCCCTTCTAAATGAAACCAATCTATGATTTCATGATGCTATGATTCTATGATAAACATTATATACAGATTATCAGGGACATTTACTTCCTGTTTTAAAAATTTTGATTGTATGGATTATCTTGCAAGGATGGATACATCTGAATGGGAACCTGGCTGTGCTGAGATTAAAATTTGTCATAATATGCTGCCTTCTTTCTATTATCTCTAATAATACAAAAAATAACATATTTTTCTATTTTCTATTTCTTCATTACCTTCCTCCTTCCCCTAAAGAAATGTTCTAATATTTTAGAGGAAGAAAGTGTAAAAGAAAATGGTCCCACTAAAATTCAAGTTTTCATGAGAAGGAGATGGATGACAGGACTATCCATACCCATATTATTTGAGATTTTGCAAATCTTTATTTTTAGAACTTTCTATAAAATTTGGCCAAACATTGAAGTCTTTTTTCTTATGCATTTTTTGCTTGTCTGTCTTATGCTATTTTCAGATGTTTGGGTTTGTGCTCTGACAGACAGAAAAGGACAAATTTCAGAATGAGTCTAGAGAAAAAATACATTGCTTGTTTTGTGTTAATCATACTGTCATTTGGCAGAAAGCTGTAGCTTGTCCATACCTTGGGGAAACAATTTTAAATTTGGCAGCACACTTGCCTTGCTCTCTGGAATACCCCTTTTTGCTGTCTCTCAGAAAGCTCTGTGGAACTCAGCTAAGCTACAAAACTCAGAAAATTGCAAGTTGCATGTGTTTAGGAGGGGCTCAATCTGTATTACTAAATTAGTATGCATAGTAGGCAAGAGAAATAAAATCTGGGCTTTTCCAGAGAATAGAAGAAAGTTGTTGAAAATGATGAAAGCTATAGATGCAAGGAACAAAACAACTTACAAGTGTTAGCAAGATAAAGCATTCAGCGTCTCACATTGTTGGTTTAAGTCAATGAACAATTCAGTTTATGCCTGCTAAGGCTGTTAGCTGCCTCCTGCTTTAATCAGAGAGATGCCTGTAAGTCTGAGTTCGGTGCTCACCATATAAAGTTGATCAAGTTCCTTGATCTAATGCATGTGGATGAATCCTGTTTTTTTTACTCAGGAAGCAAGGGGGGAGGTCTACAGTGGATCAGCTTCCAGAATGAATTAGATTTTTTTGTGTATGTATTTACAGCTTCACAAGAGTAATGTATATCAACATGGTCTTAAAAATGTTAGAGGGAAAAGTGATAGAGGGAAAAACTTGATAATTATGTTAATGAAGGTATGCCAAAATCAAGGCAAATTATATTCCTCCATGCAATATTTTAGGTATCTGAAACTAGAATGAATCTAAATATTTCAGAGCAATGAATCATTGCTTAAGAACCCTAACATTTTTCAAAATTGTAATTCATGGGGAAAAAAATCCTAATTAGTAGTTCAAAAGATAAAGGCTGTATGTTCTCATACATATGTCATTGCTTCTCAGAAACTGCAGCTTTCCAACTTTTTCAATATAGAATATGACAACAAGGGTTTATGATTCAGGGACAAACACTTGTACAGTCATTATTTATCACAGAAGATTATAATATTTGACATTTTGCATATCGATTACTAACTTATTTATGGTACTTTAATGTTCAACGCATATTGGTCAATGTGCTCTTGTATAGTAGAGCATTTGTGTAATGAAATAAGGAACAAATTTTAAAAAAAGAAAGGGACACACAGAAAACATTATTTTCAAGGTTCTAAAATATTACAAGTTAAATACTGATATGAAATTTACCTGAAGTACCTTAATTTCTGAATCTCTGACCACTGAAATTGTAGAGAAAATCACATGAAAACAGATTTTCAGATGTTTTCTACTTTGCCAGTAGCAATTTTGAGCCAAAATCTTTTTTAAGCCAAAATCCCTTTAGCTAAAGAACAACTTATATAAAAATATTTTGGCACTTCCAATTTGAACTTCCTGAAAATGGTAGAAAATTAATCTAAGTGTTTAAGCACCTCAGGAAGATTTAAATAGAACGTGATGCTAGAAGTGACAAAGGTTAGAGAAGTCTCCTTTCTGACTCAACAGGTTCAGTGATACCAAAAAGAAAACGACTTGAGAGGATAAAATTGTGGCATTCAGAAATAACATGAGACATGAATTGCATCTGTATTTCTTAAAACCAATGCCAACAACAACCAACTGATTTTCTCTACTCTCATTCTGAAAATATATCACCTTCTCAATTTTTCCCAGAACGTTTAACAAGGAAACTAATGATGGGAAAAAAAGAAAGTTTCTATTTTTTTACAATTATTTTTTAATTTAAAAAAAGGAACAAAAGAACCCCCTATTTTCATTAACTCTTGTTAAAGAAATTGAAATTTTGTCATGGAGAGGTATTTGAACTTCAGATGATGATAATAACAAAATATTCCTTGGATGGTCAGGTCAGCTCAAGTATTTAAAATACAAGTTTTGAATTCATTTGGCTGATTTTCACTAAGGTTTGGGAACATTTTAGCAGTTCTATATCATGTCTGGTTGAGAAATGGTGATTGGTGACATCTCTCAACAGTGGAGGTGTGTCCGAGTTATCTGACCACAGGGCTGAACCATTTAAATAATGGTTTTTTGTGAATCCATTTCATTTAGACAGAAACATTAAAGCAATATTAGTACACATTGGGTTCTAGGAAGGTATGAGCTGTAACCTAGAAGGGGGATAGCAAAACTAGTAGCTTCATCTAGATGTGCAGTTGTTCCTAGAATGAACATCTATTTCCTTATCCAAAAATAAGTCATAGCAACAATAATTTTGTCTTCACTGGTAGTTATATTTCTATAACAATATCACTGGGGGGGGAGGACAGTGGACCACCACAGAAAGTAATACCCATAATCAAAGTAGCAATGTTGATATAAAGAGTATGAATTCATGAGGCCTTAGTCATGCCAGGACTAGGCAGATTTCCCAAAACAATGATGTAAGATTGATGCTAACAGAGCAATTCATATGTTACCCTTTTCAGCATACCCTGACTATAGTAAACTATAGTTTACTATAGTACAAAAGACAGTGTTTTAAACTAATGGATGATGCAGGGATTATGTGAAGTAAAACGAAGCTCATCTGAATCTTTCAAGTACATAGTGAATAATAAGATATCTATAAATATTTAGCTATTTCCTCAAAAACACGTGTAATATTTTATTCAAAGCAAATTTTATATTGCCCCAGTACCATTTCACAGAATTTGTCTACAGAGATTTAATGCCTGTTTAAACAAAGTGTTAGATATTCCCAGAGCTGACATGATCATGCCAACTTCTATTTTTACAACATTCTATCAATAGTATTCAGACTGCTAAATCTACCTACTGTAGCTGTTCTTAAAGGTATTTTTCAGGGTTTTTTTCTAAGGTTGTTACATTATGCAACTGATACAAATGTGAATTTAGCAAACAGGAAATTTGCTAACTGTGTTTCTCTGTAGGTTTTCATCATAGCTGTATGAACTGTATTGGAGCTCCTTTTACAGTGGTCATGGTCTATCAATCTGCTGAATGAAGGCAGCAGAAATTATTTCATGCCTCTTTACAAATATCAAAATACTTGATCTAGCCATCTTTTCCTTAAACCTCTATATTTATTTCTGTGTTCCTGTTTTTCTTTCCAAAAACATGTGCTAACATCCTTTCTAGTGCAGCAGAGATTCCTGTGCCAAGTGATCCCACTTTGTCTTCTCCCAGAAATTAATTTATCCTGTGCTATCTGTTCAAAATTTGCTGCACCTCTGCATCATATCAACACACATAAAGGCACAGTGGATAGCAAGCAGCCTGCGCCTGGGCTTGGGTGCTTTACAGGTGAACATCTTTAAGGAAGCACAAGTGTGTTCTGAAGGGCTGGATTTGCCTAATGACTACACTTCTGTGTACCAATTAGCTTGCTGTAAACAGAGTTTATCTTTAGGAAAAAGAACTTTGCAGGTGGGTAAAGCTGGCATGAAACTTTTCTGGTCGACCATTCTTCAAGAAGTGAATGTAGCAGCAACTTCAAAAGGGAGAAAGATGATTTATTCTGGAAAGCTGCTTGAGGCAATGTGATGTGTTTGGACAGAGTAGCCCAGTGACTCACAGGGATGTCCCAGCCCTCAGGAATGTCACAGTGCAGATCTAAGTGGGTAGTGTAGATGCTTTTAGACTGTGCCAAGGGTCTGTACCTGTAACACTGCCTCTCCCCTCTCTCCCCTTGAAAATTGGGGCCACAAGAAATAGCTAATACCACAGCCAAAAGTTCCTAAAGCTACCTCATCCCATTGTTAAAGCCATATCTGCTCAGAAGAGTATCTAAACACATACTGTAGGACTATTTTTACTTGTCTTAACTGCAAAAATGCTCTTTCTCTTGACATTCCCTCTATGTGAATGTGCAATAGACAGGAGAATATGCTGAGGAGGGGAAAGAGCATAACCTAGAGGTAACTTGGCAACAATGGAGACAGATGGCTGATCTGAAAGCATCAGAGGTTTGCTCCCAAAGTACATCCCAAAATAGAGTTGGTTGTAAATTAGAATTGCCCTTTATAAACAAGGTGTATTGCTCTAAAGTCTGGCCATCTGATTACGGGTGCAGATGGTCTGTTACTGTGGAGATTTAGAGGTGTAAAGGGATACATGACAGGTAAGTGCCCCAGGCTCATGTCTCAGTGGCCTAAGGTTACACAGGCTAGATTCAGTTTGTAATTCTTTTTGAACAAGTATTTTTTTAATAAGACTACTAACAAGGGTGTCAATACTGTAGTTTTTTTGAGTATGCAAGTTATGGGCACTGCTTCAGTATATAATACATTTGTTTACAGAAGCATACAAATACATAGAGATACATACACACACACACACAAACAGAAATTTATAAATATATATATATGCTCCCATATAGAATCAGCATATACATATATATGTACACTGGCAAATGAGGACTTACTTTTTCAGGCAAAACTGCTGTATGCTGTTGTTAAAGCACAACAGAGTAAACTGACCAAACAGCTTGCCATCAAAACAAAATGAATAATAATCTAGACCTAATAAAATTACACTTGTTAATATATAGTGTTAATGTATGTTTAGTTATGATTAAAACACCCTAGATTTTACTCCATCAATACATTAAATGCATTTATGTATGCTGTATATTTATGAAGCAATACAATTGTCCCTGTATTAAAGACTTGGCTTTTTATTGCAAATAGTCACTGTTTTGGCACATTACCAGAAACTTTACAGGTCCTTGTAAGCTGTGGACACCTGGGTTAACAGAAACTGTGGCTTCTATAACCTGGCTTACCAGATGGGAAAAAAAAAAAGGAAAACCTGTTTCACTAAAATATTTAAGATGTCTAAACCAGTCTTAAATAGTTCTCTATTAATTTATGAGACACATGCAAAATATATAGTGCATTTCAAAACAGATCTTATTCTATCCTAATCCCAAATTCAGCATAAATGAACTTAAATGTAACCTTGTTTTCCTGTATATATATATGGGTTTTATATGCACCTCGTACACACAGGTTTTCATTGGATAGTGAGACAGCAACTATTTAAAGGTCCAGTCCTGACTTGGAGACAATACAGGTACATAACAATGCAATATGTAGTACATTGTCACAGTCGTTGTTGCCTTATGAACTCAGATGAGTTACTTCATTTCATTTCTCAATTCCCTTCTAATCTCTTGCTTCTCATGTCTATTGAAATTAACTAAAATAAAAGCAAAAAAAATAGAAGGTCAAGGATCATGTCCTATAAATTTCTGTATTTCATATTCAAAATACATTATAGCAAAAAGAATACTGGCACAGAGAAAATTAAATGAGTTGTAATGTTTTTTTCTGGAAAATATTTCTTCATATCTACAAAACAGTCTCTAATTTTCATCTCAGGTTAAAACTTTACAGTTAGACTGATATTGTTGAGATTGGGCAAGCAGGGACATTAAAAGCCTGAGAAATATTTTTGTTTATTTTTCTGTATTTATTCTTATGATTTGGATTTATTTGAGGTAGTAAGAATTATTTTCAAAAACAAAGCTAGCAACCTCTGGACATTATTAATGTGTAACATTCCAAAAATATTTCCTAAAATATTCCTAAAATATTTCTTTGATAGTGGACTAATCCTTTTTATTATTTTCTTATTTGGCTCAATTACCTTTAAGAAAAAAAATTAGTATCAAGCAGAAAAGTGCTTGGACAGAATACATTATTGATATTAATGTCTATGCAGCATGAGAAAAAAACCGAGCATATTCAGGTTCTCAAAAGGATAAAAAAATTTGGTAACCTCTTAGACACTAAGATAGTGTCTTTGTATCTTTATATGTATTTTCAAAAGGTTTTAGGATGAATTATTCTTTATAACAAGGACAAGACAAGGTTTGCAGGTAGGGTTTGTGTGCCCCAAAAACTGTCTAATCTTTTTGGTAATTCCACATGACTAATGGAAGATGGCACATCTCCTTACAATTTTATCCTTCTAATACCCTTAGCTCATTGTAGTTAGAATGCCATTGTACAACGGATGATATATCAGGCTAGTGATATATGCAGTTTAGGTACTTCAAGAAGTTTCAGTTTTTTCATGAACACTCTGACAGCTGAATAGAACCTCGTATGGCTAAAGGTAATTTTGAGGGCAGGCAGCAAAGGCTTTCTTTCTTTTAATTAAAACTACCAGAAATAGAGAAAAATTTATATCAGCAGTGTCTTTTTTAATTGAGATCCAATTCTACTCTTAGTGTTTTATGTTAAATTGATGGTCAACAAAGGTGAACGTACATTTTATTCAGAGAACTTAAGGGGACTTAAAGTATGCTGTGATCCAACAAAATGACTTTCACAGCTGGAGGGAAATGCTAAGACCACACTTTAATTCCCATTACACACTAAATGCAATATCCCTGATCCTGCACTACTGAAAGCTATGGCAAAAGTTTCATTGGCTTAACTGAGGATTGGACTAGTCCCTGAATCACTTGCGCACTCAATATGTGTAATTGTCTATACCTATGGGTAAATTGAAAAAAAAAAACAACAAACCACAACACAACAAAACCCAGACCCAAACTGTTTCAGCAGAATTCTCCGTACTAATGGAAAAAGGTTAGAACTGTTTAAACTTGAATCTAAGAGGATTAACTCCCAAAGTTACCTAGAATTCAGAGGGTGACTCAAGTTTTCACAAAAATACAGTTTAGTACTTAGTGAAAAAATATCTCATTTGAAATTCAGCCTTGTGATTTTGTAACTAACAGAGCTAGATTTCTAGTCTTTTATATATTTATATCAGATGCAATACTTACATCTTTATTTTGTAGTCAAAAGTGTAGAAGTCAATAATAGTATTTTAAATTTATTTAAGACTGGGCACTAAACCAGAGGTTCTTACAATGGTTAAAGAGTTCCAGTTTATTGAAACACTGCAAGTTGTTTTAGGTTTGTGAGAAAAGTACTTGAGAGTAGTGGAGGAGTGGTGTCTTATTTAAATGCTATGAAAGTTTTAACCCTAACTCTCCATGTGGAAGCAATACAACAACCAGAAAATATTTTGCTCTTGAACAGACAGATGGTACTTAACGTCATCTGATATGTTGGTAATAGCTATACTCAGTCTCTTAATTTTATTCTTTTTATTATCCTTACATATATATTTCCATTATCTATACATTAGAAAATCTGTTGCTAACACATGTTCAGAAGGCAGATTCATTATCTGCACTAGCTTGCTTACATTGTTTTAGAGCTATTAGGCCTAAATTTGCCACAGCCTACAGGTGTACACTGAATCCCAAGCTACCCTTTCCAGACATAATTTTAAAACGTTGCTTTAAAAGCCCTGGGAGCCCCCTGAGCCATTCTAGCTTGGTTTAATTCTTTTTTTCTGTATAGCACATTTTGTAAGAATGTACCCCAGAGCAGTAAACAGAATCTATCAATAAAATCCACCTAAATTTGTCCTTCTATTCACCCTTAGACTTGTTTTGATGTTTTATTTTATTATTATTTTTTAAATCACTTAACAAATCGTGAACACAGTTTTTCGTGTTCCCTTACAGTTGGCTGCAGTCATTCTTGGAAATCAGTTATTGGTGTAATAGCTCCTTAATTTTACAGTATATACAGAATTGGAACAATGTGTTTATAAATGGGCTCCGGTTTTCATTTAATACTTGAATGCCTCTGAAAGGAGGAGGCTGATAATACTCGATAGAGTCAAGTAAAATTCAAGACTCCTCATTGTTTTAGTGCTGTGTTGCAATCTGGGCAAACAGAAGTCCCACTGTCCTTGTCCTGAATATGATCAGCTGTTACCAGATGTCTGTAAAGCCACATAGTGCCTTTACGATGCAGACAAACATCTATGAAAGGGGAGAGGCACAACGGTATCATCAGTCATCCATTTCAAGCAAATGAATACTCTGCTCGTGGTGGCTTCATGTAGCAGTTATAATCACACTGTTGAAAACTTTTCTGTGTTAAGCAAAGATTAAAACCAGAAAGTTTGTCATTCTGTGAGTCATGTGTGAGACTAAAGCATGATTACTTTCTGTATTGTTTATCTGTAAGCTTGGGCTCTGTTTAGGGCATAAGGCTGAGATCTGATCCCTTATAAAAGGCAGATTCTCATCATATTTGCTGATTTAATATGCATCCAGTGCTCAGTCTTACAGTCTGCTAGGTCAGTAAAAAAAAAATTGTGACTGTCATATGCAGCAATATGTCAGTTTGTATTTTTGTAAGCATACTGTGAACGTTTTAGGACAAGCTGCAAAAAATTCAACAAAATTAATCAGGTAAAAGTTGCAGGGGCTCTGAATATCTATATTACTAAATGAAAGAGGGGGAAGGAAAAATATTGAGCATAAAATCTGCAAGGCTATACCAATGCCAGGAAACTTAAAACAGATGTATCATGGGTATATGCCCAGAGTGTTAAAGTGTTATGAACGCATATCCCGTCATTAAGCTTGTGCCAGTCACCACTCTGCAACAGTGGTTGACCATGATTTGGTCATACATGTGGTAAGGACTGTTTGCAACAGGCAATGCATTATGGCAAGCCTGTTTGGGATGGTGGCAGAGTTAGGTCAGTGTCTACAAGTCATGCCATGCTACTCAGGCTTAGGGCCAAAAACTAGTCCATGGCACACAATCACAAAGTACATGAAGTGCTGTTGTCCACTCTGCTTAATTGTTATTTTGGTTCATGTTGAAGGCTTGGTTTGCTCCAGCTAGATCTCTCCAGGAAAAATCTATTGGGTCAATATGGGTATATAACATGTATTTTCCAGATGACTTCAGGGCCAGGGATTAATCCCTAGACTGCCATTATATATTAACTTAAACAGAGCTAAAGTGTAACAATTGTAAGCCTTTTCTGAATTCTACTTCAGGCTTTCTATTATAGGTAGAACTGGAGAAACTTGGAGATACAACATCATCTGTCTTCTGACACGTTTATACAAGGTTTTGCCAAAATTCCTTCTGTTAATGGAATGCTCAAAACGCACTTCTTTTGTTGCTTAGTTGTGACAAGAGGATTAAAAAGGTAGACAAGAATAACACAAACCCATACCTGCTGCCCTTTCATAGCAGTGAGCTTTGATAGATTTATCCCACATCCACTAAGCCATTTACCCTGAGACAATTCAGGGGAAATTCAATGAAGTAATTGCTCCTGAGCTGTCCAACATTCACCATACTAGATTCAGTAGTCTTAACAAAATACTGTTTTCTCTTTGTTGCTTAAGGCATCAAAAAATACATTGAAAAAACAGCACAGGATTTCCTATTAAATGGCACACATTAGGAGGAAAAAACCCAAATTACAATATAGATTTTATGTGAAAGCTTTTTACATACATCAGAAATAAAAACCCCCACTACTTTGAGCCATATTCTAACCTCATACCATGGCATCTTCACTGAAGTTAATCTATATAAACTTAAAAAATATTACCATGCTTAGATTCAAATAAGCTATACAGACTGGATTCGCAACCTTCCAGACACATACATCTGAGGAAACCAATCAATCAATCAACCAAACCAACCAAACAAAGAAAACTAGAAGGTATCTGCAATAGCCATCTCAAGGTCTCTCTTGTTCTGGTGGTAGATGCAGCCCAGGATAACAGCAGTCTCACTTGTTTTTCCACTTTCGAGATTCAGAAAACAGGTCAGGTGCTTTAAGTTCCATAGTGTGGATATATGTGTTTCTTTAAGGAATGGTTTCAGGTCCATTCATAAATGACAAACTAATTGCTGTATTTTAAAAATAAAGAAATTAAAATTTGAATTTTATTTTCACTAGATGAAATTTCATGCATCTAAAATTAATGCAACATATGAGACAATACTTCCTTCTCTGAAAGTACTGTAATCCTGTAACCTATGGCACAGTATACCCAGAGCTAGTAAAGGCCACGTTGCAATAAGCTTGCAATGTCTTAGGACTGCGGTTTGTCAGGATTCCTTTTTCTGAACTTTTCGTGCCTGCAGCTTTGTTCTATTTGGTTTTGCTCTAAGAACAATTTTTCTTCTGACCAGGTGGCTGTGGCTAACTTTTTTGCTTATCATTATATGGTACAATCACAGTTTTATGGATATAGTAGTGACAAATAGTTTTTTTCCTATACAGAATGAGATGTTAATGGATCTAAGATAACAATGTAGAAAAATGCAGACCTGGTCTGATAGCAGAATTTTGAAAAGTGGGGATGCAGCACAGAAAAACACAGGAGTGAGATGATAAAGGCTGGAATACAGGAGGGCACTGTAGACCTCATAACTGTAAACAGCTCACCATGTACATTTAGAGAACTGTATGTCTGCAGTGGGATAATATTGGTTTTAGGGGTAACAAAAAAAAAAAACGAGTATCTAACATACCTAAAAGCTATCACAGATATTATATTCAGATATTATATGCAGTTATAGACCGATGAAGAAGGAGAAAGTTTTAAAATAATTTTAGTTAACATATTAAAATTGTTCTAAGTTAATCATAGACAGAGGAAGAAGAAATCCTCAACATTAACACCAACAAGATTCTTCCTGGTGAAAGATTCCTGCTGCTGACAATTCACCCTTCACCAGCACCAGAATGCAATCGATCCTAGGACTCAGAGGAACAAGGGAAGGGATAACACTAGAAAAAGGATGAAAATTGTGTCTATAACTGTTTTAACTTTATCACTGCTATCAATGAGACTTTTTTTCTGTAGAGAAACATTTTTCCTTTTTTGTAATAATTTGACCTGAACTAGTAACACTTGCTGGATTAGGTTGTTAAAATAACCACTAAACTAACAATGAATTATTTTTTTATACAGAAGTTATGTTTTCCTCTTTCCCCTTAAACAAGATTTTTAACATAGGTATACTGAGTAAAGTCTGAACTGAAAGGAAAAAGAGTGGTGGTAAAAACCTTCTATTTTAGATTTTGAGCTGCTTATTACACAAATATGTTTTGTTTCCTCTTTCAAAACTGACTAGAGAGAGAAAAACAATACAGATCAGCTTAGTTCACCAGATGCAAAAACACCTAGTAACATCTGAGAAGCCCTGGGGTATCCAAGATATCTGTAAGAAGTTGTCAAATGCGACATAAAACCTATGCATGATCCATATTCCCTTCTGGACTGCCAGTAGGAGGCTACTTGGGATAACCTAGGGAATCTCAAATGGCATTAGAGATATCTGAAAGATGCTACCAGATCTGACACAAAGGACACCACTGGAAATCTAAACTCTCTGAGTTTTGAAGGGTTTTCCATAAAAAATTTGACACCATCTTATTTTATCTCCAGATCAAATATTAACTTGAATATGACTGTATTCTGATACCACTTCAGACTCAATAGAAACCTGTTGAGGAATCCATATGATGCAGGTAGCTCGGTGTGGAGCTGTAGAGATGCAGGTTGAGCTCTGAGTGATGGGAGCACCAGACAAGAGGCCAGGAAGTGTCAACTTATTGCATAACAAAGGACATGGAGCACCCAGCTCTAGCTGGTTTTTCAGTATTTCGTTGTTGCACCATGACTAAATTACTTATATACATATACATACATACATGTATTTATTTATATATACATATTATTATATACATGTTATATATATGTGCATATATATATATATATATATACACACACATATTATTATATATACATCTGAGACTCTGCTACGGGAAGCCTGGGGTCGAGCAGGTAAGGAAACCTGGTCTGACTGTGTGAGTGTGGGCTGTGAAGCTGCCAAGGGGCCTCAGTCCCAGCTCAGGTGGTGTGAGTGTGACTGCCACTGGCTCCTGGATAGTTGGACAGGGAAGTTTCCTTAATAAACCTCGCAGGAATGCCTTACTGATAATTATGGTCTCATTCCACTGTGGTATTTATGTTATTTACCTGTAATATTGATATTTGAAGTTTGCAAAACGTAAACTTCTTCACAAAACCATGATTTACCTGAATACTAGCCTGAACTTTTTCCAAATTTTTATCTGAACTTTGAGTTCTGATTTCACACCAGGTTCAGAAGCATCTCTGTTTATCTCCTTAACTTGATTTTCCATAAGTTTAAGTACAAGAAATACTGCTTCTAGTGAAGAAATAAAGTATAATGCAAATTGCAAGGGATGTTTCTGAGGCAATTGCTGCTCAGAATTGCCTGACTGAAAGTGATATCACATGTGGTACTAATATCTTAATATCTTCAGAATTCAAAAAGAAATTACTGCTAACTAGTTTAAAAATAATCAGAAGAAATGTTTTATTTTTTAAACAAGTTATTTAATTTTTAAACATTAAAATTCCTATTTTGATTGTAAATTTGCATATTGACTGGATAAAGATCAGCTTTATCACTTCTTTTATTCATATTATGTTAGTGTTGCAGAGACATGACATAATTTGTAAGATGATTACCACAAGCAGTTAGCTCAGAAATGTCAGTTTAAAAAACACAAAACTTCAGTTTGAAATACAATTCAAAACCAGTATATTGTAAAGTTCTTCTCCATGTGAACTTGTTATGGGGGGAAAAAAAAGGAATAATTCCTCCCTTAAAAAGTTGTTTCATATTTTCAGGTCAATCTTATTTTAGTCCATTCACTGGCATTTTATCTCCATATCATAAAAAAATATATTTAATATATGGCAGGAACTCTTTTCAGAAGCATGACAATGATAGCTGCCTGATTTGGTACTGGAGTAGAAGACAGACCCAGAAGCCTAGATAAAAATGGTTTTAAACAAGAACTGATATGATTGAAGATGAACTTGGAACAGAAACCATTCTTTATCCCATTCCCTCATACAAAACAGATTTTAATCAACAGCCGTTACTTGCAGGTTAATGGCACATTTAGCTAGTACTTCTTGGGGTTGAGTAAATCCCAAATGGAGTGAAGAGAGAGGGGAGAGTCTTGCACGGACCTTGCTATGTACCAGCTCATCAGCGAAACACTGAGAATATTTGCAATAAAGACAGTCGATAATACGGCAAACGACATATGCAGACATTGATCTTGGCTCTGCTAAGAGAGTTATTCTTTTAAGGTTTCCAGTTTCTCCAGTCTACTAGGTTCATTATTTCTTTTCTCTTGTTGCAGGGATACATATGCTTGTTTTCCTCAGACCTAATGGTGTGAATCCTTAAATCCTTTCTCTTTTCTTATTCCTCTTGTCTCCATGCAGAACTTTAAGTTGGAAAAGCCAATTAGAGATGTAAAGGTTTGATATTAAAACCTTAGACTTGTCAGTGGTTTGATTTGTTTCTTTAGAGACTTATGTATATATTGGTATTAAAGAAGCAATTTTTGCTTGAACTTTATAAAAAAAAAAGAGTATCAGAGGTGTAGGACAAGCATTTTACTAGGGTGTAATGCTTCAAGCTTCAGTACATGTTAAGTGCAGGGTTTATTTTCCCATGCATGTGACATTTTTTGCATGTTTATCTACCTTCAGGTAAATCATAAAATGTGTTCTGACATCCTGTATCTTTACGTTTCCTTACATTGTTTTTGTCTTTCAGTTGACAGACTAATTGATTCCCCTTCAAATTTTTCCAAAGACCATACTATTTTTGCTAAAACTATTTTTAAATGTTTTATCTTCAAAAATACTTAGCACATCAAAGAGAAGAAAAAATGGTCTTTATGTGACTTTAACCTGTCACAACTACAAAAATGTAAAAGTCTTAGTACTACTTAAAATTTAAGGCTAAGTTTAAATTTCGGGCTATAGGTCTATCACTTATGAGTCTTACTCCTTTATCTTACAAGTGACTTAAAAATGTCCTTTCAGCTATAAATTAATGTATCCAAGATTCTAGCATTTAGCCTGTAGTAGCGAATGGTATACATGTCCATGGTCCCTTTTCAAACATTTCCCAATTACACTTAAGTACATTTAAAAATCTAAGAGAATATGAAGATTTGCATGTCACGGCAGAAATCACCAAATTGATGATACGAACAGCAATAGTGTTTTTCTTAGTTATCCCTTGCTGTATTGCATCTTATCTCTGCAGTTTGCAGCCCATATCAGTGTTTGAGATGGTATTTTGGAGTAGCTAGATCATTGATCTGTTTTAGTATGACAGTGTGGCACAGCAACTTGTTACCCAACTACATGTCTAGACTACCTTCCCTACACATTTTCACATTTTGTCATCATAGAAAACCACTCAAACAAAGAAAAAAGAAACCTAGATTGTTTTCCAACCTATTCTAATTTTATTGCTTACTGGATATACTTTTGTCTCCTCTAATGTTACATCTGTTTTCATCACAGCACTGATAATTTTTGATCTTTTTAAGCTTTTTTGCTCTTGCTGCTTATATTTTAAAATGCATTGCTTTTATCGGTAGCTGAGTATCATTAACCTACTAGTTTCAAAGCTTAAAACTTTTCTGTGTTATTGAAAATTCAAAATTTATTTTTCCTAAAATCTTTTCAAGCCAGATATTTTCTCATAAGACTCCTGGTAATTTTTCTATGCTCTCTTCAGCCTTCATCATAGAACTAAACTGTGGTGAAACTCATTCCTTACTGGATTGAAGAAAGATTTTTCCCATCAGTTAGCCAGCTTGACAAGAGCTTTAATATATTTTCCAATCATGTTGTTAGAATAAATGCTTACGCTTTTTGATATGATTCTGATCAAATAATCTTTCTGAAGTATTAAAAGCTGAAAGTCTATAGAGAGAGAAAAAGAAAAATCCGGCAGATGAATCCTCTGACTTGCAAACAGTGAGTGAAATCTATCTTTTAATTCTACTCTAATAACTCCCTTCTGACTTTTTCAAAGCTCTATATTTCATTAAAGAAACAGTTCACACAGGTGTGACTGAATAAACTTTACAGTCTAAACTAGCAGGAACAGTATAGATGCAATTATATAGAAATTACACTGAAACTAATTCTGAGAATCTCAAAATATGAGAACTTTGTTATGAGTAGCTTATATTTGAAATCCTTGCTTGATGGAAGCTGATTTCTTCCAGAAAGACATGTGAATAACTGTAATATACACCCTTCCCAAGCTTAAGTCATTTGAACTGAAGATGAGACAAGTTTCATCTCAGTAAAACTGACTGTTCATCTGTTGTTCATATTAAAAGCTTAATTCAGGCTTTCAAATTAATGCATGCTTTCATCAATGGGACCTATATACAGATTTTCAATTACATTATAGGCCCATTGTGTTGATTTTACTTCTCAGTCCTCTTGGATATGCTAAACCAACAAATAAGTCACTTAAAAGTCCTATGATGAGTATTATCTTATTGGGACTTCTTTTTGCTTCCTATAGTCTTATTAACAAGTTGATAGAATCTGAATGTTAATATGAATGTATTTCTAAGCATCAGATCTGAATGCTAATAGCTCTACAAAATGCTTAGCAATGCTTTTACTCATTCATACTTTAAACATCATTTCTTCAGACATGCATTCTAAGAAAGTAAATAGTAGATATTGTTAAAGGATTTAGAGGGACCAGATTTGCATGCACTGATTTAGTTATTTGCTTATTTCTGGAAAACATTCATGTAAAATTGATGTTTATGTTCCAATAGTAATTAAAAAAAATGGTCCTGGGCAGTTCATCAGATTGGAATCAATGTTTCAGTGATTTAGACCTGAGGTAAGCCCCTTTAAAATATTTATATCACACTATAAAAAAAAAACCAAACACCCACAGTTAAATATGCCTCTGTCAGATTTTTATGATATACATAAAGATAATTCCATGAGTCCTGAAACTGACAATTCTTGTGAGAATCAGAAACATCTTTTAGTCGGGCAGTTGAATGGCAGAGTAAACATCAAGTGTGATGGTTTGACCCCAACCATCAACTAAGCACCTACCAGCTGCTTGTTCACTTTCCTGACAGTGGCATAGGGGAGAGAATCTGAAGGGCAAAAGCAAGAAAAGCTCATGGGTCATGATAAAGTTAATTTAGCAAGTGTAGGGAAAAAACTGCCCACAATCAAAACAGGTGGTGCAAAGACAATGACTCTCCACCTCTCACCAGCAGACACATCGCCAGGAAGTGTCAAAGCAATTACTACCTTGGAAAGGATCTGTCTTAGTTTTACTACTGACAGTGATGCTGTAGGCTACAGAATATCTCCTTGGTCAGTTTGGGTCAGCTGTACCAGCTGTGTCCCTTCCCAACCTCTTGCCTGAAGGGGGGCACAATCACAAACAGAAAACCTTGACACTCTGCAAGTGTTGTTCAGCGTCAGCTAAAACTTTAGAGTGTTATCAACACCGTTTTGGCCACCAGTCTAAAACAGAGCACCATACATGTTGCTAAAGATAAAACAAACTCCATTCCAGCAAGGCACAGTACAACAGGTTGGGGAAAAAAAAAAAAAGTAAAAAGAAAAGAGAAATGGAAACGGAAAAATAAATGGAAGAGGAAAAAGAAAAAGAAGAAAAGTCGAAACTCTTCAAATTGGTGTGATAAACCCAAAATGCTTAGGCTTTACAAAGCCTAAGAAGTTACAGTAGATTTTACATTAAAATTAAATGAATGTACACTTTAAAAATTGAAAGGTAAGACAAGGATAAAACATCCTGTCCCCCTGATGCAAATACATTAGTTGTTTGTTTCTTCCTCTCTCCCCACAGAGTTAGCTCTCTACGCAAACATACAACATGCAGATTTACATAGATCATCTCAGTCACAGCAGGACTTCTTTTAATACTTATGAAAACTATAATGTGAGAGAGAGTAGACAGACTTTATCATTCACATTTTACATTAACAAAGTCAGACCCTGGGAATCTACAACACAAATTCACAGATGTTCCTTCACAGGTAAAGATTTAAGCATGTAACCAGTCTGGACAGAAATGACAGCAAAATATCCCAGGGGAAGCCTGTAACACAGTCAGGGACAACATTCTCTGTTCATGAGCTATGGACTGAGCTGCAAGATCATAACTGTCTTGTTTTCATACTGTTACAGGGAGAAGATAAAGTTGTTCTCAGTGTCTTTTCCTGGAACCATCTCTTTGTCTGATCAAGATGAATAACCCAATGGTCTCTTCTGTACAGGTAAGACACCCTTGAGCTATAATAATGCCTCAATTTTTTTCTTGGTATTTTTATTTCCCTGAACTTTACGAGGCAAGATGATACCTTCTAATGTGTTAAATGAGCTGTTCACAGTGAAAGATGGAAGGTTCTGCTCACCCAAGAGGAACTAAGAATTGCATGGTACCCTGTGGGATTTGGATCAGACAGTAGCCTGAGCATTATTTCAGATTGAAAATATTCTTCTGTGGCGTTGCTAAATCCACTTACTATGTCAGGAGGTGAGGGGCAGGTAGCAGGTTACACACAGAACATCTTCAGGCAAAGATGAGGAATTTATTAAAAACTAGTGAAGGGAAGACCATGTTTCATTTTATTAAACACAAAGAGAGGACCTTTACAAGAGGGGAGGAATAGGTTAGCTCCCAAGAGCAGTTTCATAGTCATATTTGTAAGTATTGTAAGAAAGAGTTTTGATTTTTGAGTGAAAATAAACCTTTCTGAAACTTCAGAAAAGTTTGGGCATTTTCTTGCTTTCTCAATTTTTCATTATTTCACCTCTATGTAGCTTTGGCAGTATTCTATGCCTCATGAGATACTAGAGTTTTTTTCATGTCTCTTAAGAAAGACCTTCTGCTCCGGAAATATGGAGGTGAGGCACGCTGCAGCAGCTGCCACCTTCTCTCTAGTGCATCCCAGCCTGCTGACTTGATGAGACACAAGCTCCAATGGCCATATTTGCTTACTCAGCTGATTAGATCCAACGGATATCCACAGTCTTACTTCAGACTTAAGGGTTTGATCCCTCTGATTTCTATTTTCCCTCCTTTGCCTTAGTCTACATGTTAACAGAACTCCAAAGCCGTCCAAGAACCTGCTTGTTAACCAGGGATTTCAGTAAATATTCCAGTACCACTTCTAAACAAATTATTGCCCTCCAGATAGCTAAGAATTTGTATGTCCATGATATTCAAAAATTACAATTTGTATGTATACAAATTGTATACAAACATACAAAAAATGTTTGTATGTTTGAGGACTTGAAGTCAAACATTTTTAACTTGGAAATCTAAAAGAATAATTTTCAAAGAATTCTTTCATAGCTTACCATGTAAACATTCATAATTCCCTTGACTGACAGTCATTGGACTCAGTGGCATTTATTGCATATTCAAACAAACACTTTGTACACTTTGTACACGAGAAGTAGAGGTTAGGTGTCGCAGCACTGACATACTAATCCTATTAATAGACAAAATACAAGGTCCTGTCAGGTTGAAAGAAGAATGTTACAAACTACAAAATTCAAACATTTGTGTCATCTGAGGTGAACAAACTAAAGCCTTTGTCTAGATGTTGGTGGTGTGGTATTGCAAAACTACCTATTACGTAGGACCTGACTGCTGTTGATATCCATCATCCAGCTGTACTGAAACACCTGCAGAGCCCAACCTAAGGTGCATCTCTTGCCACTAGAGGGTAAAGTGATCTGACATGATTGCACAAGAGTTAATATTGGTGATTTTATTATTGATTTTGCTTAATTATATAGCATTTTCTTGAAGTTGGGCTAGTACGTGACTTTGAGTCAGGGTTGGTAATAATACATGTAGGGAAGAGTAATAAAAGGTGGGAGGTTTTATTTGTTTCCTTGAGGTTTTGTGGTTTGGTTTTGTTTGTCCGGGTAGCAGATCCCAAGGATCTCAGACAACAGTTCAAAGATCATGAATGGAAATTTAATCAGTTTCAGGAAAGTGGCAGGAAGTAAAAAAAAGGAAAGAAAATAAAAAAACTGTGAAAGGGAATTGAAAACACTTAATATTACAGTTATGAAGATACGGTAAAAATAATGTTTCTAGGAATAAATATCAGATTTCAACAGAAAAAATGTTGCAACCTTCCCCCAGACAATCCACCATAAGAAAATAAAAATTTATTGTATATTAAAGTCATATTTGTAGCCAAAGTATAGCCTTGTAAAAACGACCATATGGAGTTACTGACATTCAAAATCCAGTTTTACTATTATGTGGATCAAAAAAAACCCATGCAGCTTGTTAATTTTGTAAAGAACATAATGTCTACTCAATTTTGACTAGAAAACATTGTGAGTTTTCCACATGTAATCACAACTCAAATAGAACTAAAAGTCAATACGGCCCAGATTTTAAATAGAACATCACACTCACTGGCTAGTGTTAAAAAACCCCACAAAAAAACACACACACACAAAACCCCTCACAATGAAAAAAGAAGTAAGACATATTTCAACACCGGATAACTATTGCATACAGTAATGTAGTCTGGACTACAAAGTATTTCAAAGATTTCAAATAGTGCACAAATCTGTACAGGATATCTTTCATTCTGCAATAAACTCAGGCATAATATATGTATGCTGACATGTAGCATTGATTTTTTCTTATGTATGACTGTATTAATTTTTAAAGTTGATGCAGAAAAATGTACACCTTTCAGAAATATAAGTAAGCAAATGAATAAGATCCTCAACAGAAACCTCTATTATGAAACTTTTTTAATGGATATGGGCATGTAAAGAAAAAAATTCTTGTAGATTTTAAAAAAAATTTTTTAAAGGATACCACCATCTCTTGTACTTTCATATTTACAGATTTTACATGCTCAATCCTGATTTAAAATTCAGCACTTGTTCAAGTTCATTTCTACAAGTGATTGAATATAAATTCAATAGCTGGAAGTAATCAGCTTTTGACGTCATTTTTTTCAAAGAAACAATAAATAAATAAAATAAATAAACAAACAAATTCAACCCTGTAGCAAGCTCATTACATGCAAGTTTAAAACTGGTGTCTACTGTGTATTTTCATTGCGTCAAAAGCAACAGAACATATATTATGCAAATTATTTAGAACTATTCATCAGAACATAGGAAATGCAGTAAGAGAATATGCTCATATGTAAAATTACAATGCATAGCAGTCTTCATCTATCTCTCTGGCTCACCCAGCCCAACACAAGACTTTCATCAAGTTCTACAAAACAGCTCAAGTTTTACATCTTGGAACTTTTATTGTCACTGCATGTATTGCTGCAGAAATACATGAAATGTCACTTTTACAGAGTGATTCCTAGTTGACATTCCCTTTAAAACAGCTACATAAAACAGAGGCAAACACAGACTTTCCTCCCAGCTGATATCCACTCACTTTGGATCCATTTAGTTATTCTATTAAAGGGATATTTCCTATAGGTCCTTCAAATTTTATTTAGAAAACAATAGGGTTGCCTCATACAATTCATAAAGGAAGCCCACACATTGATAATTGATTGTCTACTTGAGAGAGTGGGTGTTTATTTGGTTGGTTTGGAGGGTTTGGGTCATTCCGTTGGGTTGTTGTTTTCTGAGACTAATAATTCTATTAAAGAACTTTAGGCAGAGATTAATGACAGTTTGAAAGCATCCACCTCATTAAGGTTTAATCAGTTGCTTTCAGAATCAGAAAATGAAATAATGGAAATGCCAGTTGTGATTCCACTGACTCTCTTGTTAAAGGGAAAACAACTTAATTTACTAACTAATACAAATAAATCTACTGGTAATCAGACCAGTGTCCTATTAAGATACAAAAACAAGGCCAAATATCGACAATCTAAGTGAAAAGATTTGGTGTTATATACTATCTGTGTCATGTCTGAACAGCAGTTGATTAAGTTAATGACTAGAAGGGTAAGCTTAGAACTACTTCAGATAGTTTATGGTGCACTGATTTGCTGGAAACATTTGGAGTGAATTCGCAAAATGTCCTGTAGACTTTCTCATATACGAGTGAATTGTCAAACTTAACATGAAAATCAAGTAACAGTTACAAAGCTGTTTATTTCAGCTGCTATGAGGCTGAATGTATAATAGAGGTGTGACAGCCATATCTCCTCAGCCAGACTGTAAATTTGAGAACTGAAATTCAGTTTTGAAGAAGTGATTCACTCTTACTCATAACAAAAGGTTAAGTTTTGTGACAGCATTTGACAGAGAGTAGGTGAAGATAGTAAAGAAGGACATTCCTTGTAAATGTACACTATATAAAATAAACTGCAAACGAGAACAAAATTGTCACTCTTTTGAGAAGATGGATTCAAGATGGCTTAAAGATGGTAGCCACAGAACACCTTTTCTACAACTAAACTTTGTGCTGATGGCACAGTATTTGACTAATTGAGTAGCTGATCTCCTTCCCCTGGAGACTGTACCTGATTGCTGACCTTCTGAATGAAACTAGATTAGTATATTTTTGCTGTTAGAGATGTCACAAGGCAAAGCATGAAGATGTAAGTTGTCAAGGAGTCGGTAGCAAAGAGACATTGCCTACAAGCTATTTTGAAATTGCAAAACCAAAACGATTTTTAGGTAGTTAAATTATAATAATAAAATAATAATAAAATATAATAATAATAATAGTAATAATAATAAATAATAATAATACAGTAATAATAGCAGTCATAAATGATCAGGTTCTGAGCATATACAGCATGAAAAATAAAGTGAAAATCAGCCATTTATCAAAAAATTATTCTGATAGATATCTTAAAATTATAAATTTTGAGAGAAAATAAGTCACTTTAGAGGGGATTTACTTCCTTTTTTTTTAAGACACGTTTTATCTTGCATTATTTAGTTGTCCTAATATTGGCAAACTAATTTTATCAAAGAAAAATTTCATGTGCAGTTTTTAGACTGTGATACCCAAACATTTACATAATCACTCAGTTTACCGGGTAGAAGTTGATCACCCTTCAACACCTACTGATGTCCTGGTGATAATGTGAAACTTGAAAACAGAGAAAACTCACCTGCTAAGCTGGTCTAGTGTATTAGCCATTGTCCATGTAAAACCTGAATCAATTGAAAAAACATTTAATGCCCATACTTTAAAAGCAACTTATTTATAAAATATTCCTTATAATGAAGCAATCTTATGTAAAGGTAGGTTTCAATTCTGGACTTAGGTGTTGGACACACCATAGAATCATTTAGGTTGGAAATGACCCTTACGATCATCAAGTCTACTTATTAACCCAACACTATCAAGGTCACCACTAAACCATGTCCCTGAATACCATGTTTACAGGTCTTTTAAATACCTCTAAGGATTGGTGACTCAAGCACTTCCCTGGGTAGCCTGTTGAGGAATACATCTTGTCCTGGTAGCTCAGCTTGCAAGGTGCAGACTGAGCTGCAAATTGATATGCAGATTGAGCTCTTGATGGGAACCTGAGACAAGAGGCCATGAGCTGCCAACCTTTGGGATAACAAAGGACACAGCAGGAGCTGGGAATCGCTAACTGTTTAGATACAACAGAGGTGAAACCAGTGATGCCAGTGAGGTGGAGGGACATGTAGAGGAGGCAGAAGTGGAAGACTTGGGAGGAAGAGCAAGACTTGTGTGCAGATGGACTATGTTGGTATAAAAGCCCTAGGGTTGCTTGGCTGGGGATCCTCCTTGGAGGCACCAGCTTGGGCTGTTTCTGTGTTACTGTGACATGAATAAATGGCTGAGAGTCTGTCATGGGAAACCATGTAAGAAAACCTGATCTAACTGTGTGAGTGGGGTGTGTGGGAGTCAAGCTGGGCACTGTCAGCTCACTGAAGCTGTGAAGGGCCTTTGGCCCCAGCAGTGACAGACTCTGGCCCTGGGAGTGTGACTGCCAGAGAGTCTTGTGAATGGTCAAACTGGGTCGTTTTCTTAACACTTCTAATGCTTCGCAACCATTTTGGTGAAGACTGGCCTTTGTCTGGAAAGGCATTACCTCTCCAAAGTACATATTTAAGCTTATTTTGCTTACTTTCTGTTGTTTGCTTTGTGCCAGTGGATAGAATGGCTCAGTCACCATCTCAGCTTGTCTATTCTCAACATCACATGTGGGACATGACTGACATCACCTCCTCAACCACACCATTCTCTGACAACATCCTGCGGGGATGCAGCAGAGCAGATATCATCTATCTTAGCCTCTGCAACCAGGCACATGGGTTACTTCGGATGAGGTGTCATCAGGACATTGTTTATTTTTATGCCTCATTACTCCTTTTCTGTGAGAATGTGATCCATTCCTTACCTTTGGCAGAACACCTGTGTAATTGAAGTAAAATATCCTTAAGCTTTCCTACCTATAACTTTCAGCTAACCATGCTTTAGATAAAGGTCCACACAAGTATTCTCGAGAGGCTGTCAACACTGATATATTGGTCAGAATGTTCATTGCTGAGTGAACAAGACATGCTCTTTATCCCAGGAGCTGTGTACAGTTCCTCAGGTCCTACCAACCCAGAAAACAACAGATCAGAAAAGGGCAGATCACATTCCCATTAGCAGACTGGTCATATGGGTGAATGAATATATAGATGATATAATTATTGTTGTTATAATCACCTATTACAATTTTTAACTACACATTTAGGACTATTTTTTTCCCCTCTAAATCTCATTCTTAGATAACTAATCTAAATGAGTTTCCTCAGTAACTCCATCCTCATCATTGTCATTGATCTAAGGTGATCTTCCCCTCAAAAAAAAAACCCAAAGAGTACTAATTTGAATGGCATCCCAGATACTGGCAAAGATGATATTATATAATAACAATATAATTAAGGTATCATTTCCAGTGAGTAGTCTTTTATATCTTTTCATTGTGTACTATACTACCTGGTTTTGATTAGGTAAAAGCTGGTTCAATAGAGAAAAGGCCACTAAGGTAGTTTTAGTGCAAGAAATTTTTTTTGCCTTTTTTCCCTTTCCCCCCTGTGAATGCAGAATTCTTTATAACATTTAAACACATTACCTTAATGTTTGATGCCCAGTTTGGATGCAAGTTTCAAGTCTTGCTAGAAGGATAATATTCACTGGTCTAGCAAACAGAAAGATCCTCGTTTTAGTTTGAAGTTATGCTCATCCAGCCTAATCTTCTTTGATAGATAAGGCACAGAATTTTGCCTTCTAATACCTGCCTGCTGCCCAGAAACTTGTACTTAGACACACAACATCTGTGTAAGAGGAGTTCTTCTTTTCTACCTCTGTTTCCTCTGCTTATCTCAAAAACAGCTTGGTCTAGAAACTTCTACGTTTATTGCATTAACTAAGCCCAAAGGTAAACTATTGATGCACCAGGGTATATGCTATGTGTCTAATTTAAAACTATTTGCTAAGGAAAAAGAAATTAACTTCTGGATGCTATGCAAAATCCTTACAAAGATAATGACTTTAATGAAGAGTTCTTAACAGCCTGTAGGATTCACAATCTCTTCTCTCAGCGTCACAGCAGATCATGGTAGCATACGTGCCCAATTGTTCACTATTTAGCCAGCGCAAATCCTCCCTTCACTTTGTCCTCACAAAGATGTCTCCCAAGACAGCACATTTCAAAGGATTTAATAGTCAGTCTCACACCATCACTTCCTAAATTCCCTGACTTAGAGCTTTCAAATTTTGGCAAGCACTTTGCCTAAAACTTGGAGTATAAGGTTTAGCTGGTTTTGGTCCTGAAGCTTACAAATTCTTTTTGCAAGGTCTTTAACAATTACTAGAGTAACAACAACAGTGATAGTAGCAGTTTGCCCTGAGGCATTTATTCAGCAAAACACTTTTGTGTTATTTTCTGTATACTTATCTGCATTCATAACAGTATTCGGAGCTTGTGTATTTTGTGGAAGTCACCTTTGTTTCTTGTTTGTTTTTTTTTTTTTTTTCCAGTGTGCACGTTGCAAAAGTGAAAAGTCTCTAAGATGTATTTATTCACATACACATAGAATCATATCCTATCAGAGTAATAATCGATGTAGTATATAGTGTCATGTGTTGCGCATCTATCTGACCAAGAATGTCTTGGAAGAAAATACAAGGAAACTTGTAATGGAAAAATCTCTCCATGCAGAAATTTTTTCTCATTTCAGGTACATACCTCAAAGTATGAAAGTCCATTCATTTTAAAAGTAATCATGCATTTTCTCATGGTTCATGTAAAAAGCTGGTTTTGCCAGTTAATCCTGCCTATTGTACTGGGATTTTTTCTTTAAATGACAGCATTTTGTTTAAATGTTTATTCCTGAATTATGCTGAATGTATTTCATCTTCTGAATTAAACACAATGTATTGCTAATCAATTTAAAGAAGAACCAAAAAAAACCAGGTATAATTTTCTTTACAAATATCTAGATTCCAAGAGTAATCTGATTATTATTGCTCTTATTGTTTTCTGTAAAGTTTTAAATACTAGTCTGAGCTAGTATACACTAGTGTACACAGTGAGAAGTAATTGTTTAAGCTTTAGTCTTGGTCCTGTAATTTTGTTCTGATTCGCAACTTGTGATTCAATTACAGTGAAGATTTACCCCACCTGAAAAGGTGCATTTGTTGCAAATAAGTGTGCAAAAAAGTTGAACACCTTTATTCCAAATTCTATTGCATTAGTGACAGGAAGTAGATATATCTAGAACTTTGGTATGCTGAACCAACTCTCAAAAATATTTCTGCCCAGTCATAAGAGAGAAACTAAAATGACAGGGTTCCTTAATTATGCTTTTAGTTATATGTCAGAACTTAGACGATTTTGTGTTGTGCCTTTTTTTCCATGTTGAAATCCAGTATCTTCTGATTCAAAGAAATAGGATTAATGATAAATTCAAGATCCTATATTAAAAGATTACAAATATACTAATCTCTGTATGTAATCAGTCTCACACACCTTGCCAAATAGTTGGGTTGAAGAGACATCCTGTAATAACATTTCATAGGTTTGTTAGTTTATGTTGCTCTTTAATATTAAGTACAGTCTTCGTGTTTAGAAGTCATATCTAGAGGTTGAGAGGTTCTGATTTCCTTACAAACCCCTGACCAATGCCACATCCCGGGACAGGGATCCTAAAAACCTAGCTTCTGTACCATCAAGCCGTGTACCTTTGCCCACAAGACCCCAGACTGGAATCAGTCAGGTCCATATGGGCTTACCTTTTTGTGGGTGATATCTTTTCACAGATTGCATGGATAACAACAGGGATTTGGTGGTTATTTCTGGCTCTGAGTCCAGCAGTGGTGAGGGACCCACCTCCCCATCGTCATCAACCGGTCAAACTGATTTGGTCTTGTATTTCCTCTTTTGGACAGGGGAAACAGGCTTAGGTTGCCCTTCTGGCTTAACTTCAGCCTGAGTTGCCATGGTGTCTGGTATTTTATTGTCTTTCATTTCCTTCTGAAGGTGCTGTACCATACTGAGCAGCAATTGGTAGGCAGTAACCAGGGCCTAGCATGTTGCAGTGAGCTGCCCCTCTCTGGAGCTGGCACACCATTTTCCCATAACAAATCTTATCTCTATAACAGGTTTCTGAAGCTGTTCAGGGGTGAACTTCAAGACCACTGGAGGAGAGAAGTTCTCCAAAAACTGGTCCTTGTCCTCCCACATTCCATACCACTCAGAATTATCCACCCTTTGGGTGGGCCTCTGGACAATTACCTCAGGAATCTTTGACCTGTCTCTAGGCATGGTAGACATGGTAGATATGTCATAGAGTGCGCAGCCCTTAAGGAGGCAACATAACAGAACTAGAAAGAAGAGAGGGAATCTTATATTCTTGAAAGCTGTGTTAGCAGATTCAAAAGAATAGAAAGTAGTGAAAGTCTGGGAAAAGTCATCTTCCCCTGTTCTTCCTACAGAATGAGCGGCATTATCAACAAAAACACAGAGACAACAACCCAAAGCCCAGAGGAAAAACAAGAGACAAAATAGGGGGCTCCTGTGCTGAACCATGCAGCTCAAGAGAACAAAGAAAACAATATGAAGCTAGGGAAAGATGGGGAAAAACAAAACTTGGAAAAGTATTTTGTCTGAGACGAGTTATTCTTACAGAAAATGCTGACTGGCAGTGGAAGCAGCTATCACAGTCCTTACAGCTTTCTGTGGTCCTGGTGGCAAGAAGAAACAACAAAACAGTGAATCCCAGATTTGTTTCAGTCCAGGCAGCAAGAAATGGCAGCAAAGCAGCTATTCCTGAGTTTGGTACAGTCCCAGTGAGGAGAAGCAGTTACCAGAGGCAACCGGGACTCCTGGAACCACTCTGAACTGCAGCACATTCCTCTTTGCAACTCCTCATGCCGGTTGTGGGAGTGGCCCCCTCTTATATCATGATGGTGTGACTATTCATCAATTTAGCTCCATTCTCTCTTTTGCAACCATAACAAGATGCTAATACAAACCACTGTATTTGGTATGAACAAGTGAATTTCTTACCTGTATGTATAAATCATATTCCTGTATCTCAGTTTAAACCTTATATGAGGATGTTTCTGAAGAAGAAGTTGAACACATCTCTGTCTTTATCTGGCTGAAGACTATGGCTGGGCAAGATGTTGTAAGACTTGGCCTTCCTTTTACATGTTGGGCTACTGACAGTCCTCTTCACACCATGAGTACCACATAGCCTCAAACAGCAGAGTATGCTGGTTCTCTCTCTGCCAGATTTTTCTCAGATGAAGAGAAAATGTTTCAGTGTTGTTCCCATCCCATAGGTTCAGACAAAATTATCTCTTTTATTTTTTTGTCCATACATACTAGAAGCTATACCTGAAAAATCAGAGTATGAAAAGGATCCCTGTACAGACCGTTCACTTAAGAGTTGGACTCGATGATCTTTGTGGGACCCTTCCAACTCAGAATATTCGTTAGGATATGCAGATGGATCTACAATTTTTGTACTTCTACTTTTTTCTATATTATCTTTTTTTATGCTTCACTCTCAGAATCTCTCACTTACTGAAAATTGAAGGTGACATAGCCAGCATAACTATTCTGAACATAATTTAAATTTATATTGATCACAGTGCTATTTTTGGTTGTGCATAACTTACAACATTTAGCCCAGGATCCAGGGCTCTTTAATGTCATATGCTAACAAGAAAGAGTTATTTCTCAATATGAAGTGATTTGATGGAGATTAACGTGATTTTGTTGAAATGTGCTAGTGAGTTGTATGAGTCAAAATGCTTGTTTTGCACGTACACTTGGTTCTGTAAAGGTTTCAGGTAAAAGTTGACAAGGTCTGCACGAAACTCTACAGCTAGACAGACAGATATTAATAATGTTGCAAGACAAATAATAAGAATAAATAATGATGTGTGATAATAACAGTAATAATAACAGACATTTTACAGTAGCTCGGAACAAAACCTGGGACATTCTTTTCAGACTTTGTGGATTACCAGCTCTAATATCAGATTTCGACTTTCTTATGTTCTTGTCCTCATTGGCTGACACCTAGTTTTTCTAGTAAGACAATGTAATACACCAACATAACAACTTGCTCATATGTAATGTTGTGATAACGTATTTATTGAATTGTCTTAACATAATTTCTACATAGCCATTAAGAATTTCTCAAATATGTTTATGAAAAAAATAAGATGTCATCTTAGCAACACGTAATGAAAACTGATAAAGAAAGCTTGCTTCTTTTTCTTTCTTTCTTTCTCTTTCTCTTTTTCTTTTTCTTTCTTTCTTTCTTTCTTTCTTTCTTTCTTTCTTTCTTTCTTTCTTTCTTTCTTTCTTTCTTTCTTTCTTTCTTTCTTTCTTTCTTTCTTTCTTTCTTTCTTTCTTTCTTTTTCTTTCTTCTTTTTCTCTCTGTATTCTGAATATGATTATTAACAGACTTAGAAATAAATTTCTAATTTAATCTGAATGTCCTTATGCTCAAAGCCTCTGTTAATACCAAAAAGTTCAGATATCTCGTTCTTGTGAAAAAATTCCAAGAAATAAAGTAAAATATAAATGCATTTAGACTGAAATGCATCCATATGGATGACAACAACTGTAAAATGAATAGATCCACTTTTGTCAACAATCTTACAATTTCTATTCATGAATAACTTATGCTCCATTTATGCTCAATTTCTGCCTAAGTTCCACTGGAAAGTTATACAACACACCTTTTGCATATAAATTGTGCTAGCAAAAAACCCATACATAGTCCATAGCTGAAAAAAAAAATTATATTTGTGGGTACCCAAATATTCATGAGCAGCCTGTTTCATCTGACAGCTTAAAAGCTAAGTCTCAGACTGGTGACCCTCTAATGCTTTTCACTGGACTGGCTGTTACTTCATTAGTATTCAGCACCTATCATAACTTGGAAGAACAATAATGTTAAACCAAAAAAAAAAGGAAAACATGCTGTTCCTTAATTGTACTATGGCCTTCTTATGGGAATGGTAAATATTAACTACAAGCTTTACATCATTAGCAATAATTCTATCTAATTAAAAGCCTTGTTAATGTTTTTTTAGCTATCGTAGGAAATAGCTGAAGAAAGGAACAGAAATTAGAAGAGGAAGATAAGAAAAAAAAAAAACAACACAACTGTAAATTGCCAAGGAATGACAAGAACACAGATAGCAGAGAAACACTTATGGCTAGTTGTGCAGAGACAGTGAGCTGCAACAAAGAAATCAGCAAACAGAAACACAGCCAAAATCCTAATATGCAAATAGATATAAAAAGAATAATGCTTTCCTGTACTAAATAACATCTACCTGCAATTGCAATTCACTTTCAGAAATCAGACAGGTTCATGACAATCAAGACAACAATTTGCTGCTATACATGCTGAACTTTGGGCTCAGTTTCTTCCCAAGAACTGAATAAGGTGATACAACTCCTAATACTGTTTATTTTTCTATTAACAACTTTTTCTTCATATTTAGTATAGGAAACCGTGTGTGTGCAACCATGTTTTAAGAACATTTTTCTAGCCATTTTCCGAGGGGAAAAAAGAAATTTTTTTTGTGAGAATAAATAATGTATATTTGTCCCTAATAATTTTCAGAGTGAAATGAAATGTTAAAACTGTATTTCTGTCTGATATTACATAGTATGTTGTGTTTTGCATGGCACTTAATTGCACTGTATACTTTACAACACAGAAATATTATGAATTGTTTAAATAGAAAATATTATCTAGTTATTTTTGTAGGAAAGGAATTAGTGTGTACCAGTGAAACCAGTAGCTTGCAGTAAAATCAATGTCATTTTTTTCTAACACATACTTGTATTACTCATAAATGCATCATTCACGATTGCTTAAAAGAACCCACAACTGTAATCATCTTTATCATAAGTTAATAAGAAAAAACAGCAGAATCTCACATTCAAACCTCACTCTCCTTCTTTCAGATCAATGTCTTAAGGTTGTAAGGAAAAAACCAAAATCACATAGAAGTCTTAGGAAAGTGATTGGAAGCCTACACATTAAACCTTTTGATTCAGAAGAATTCAATGTACCATAAAACCTAAACCAAACCAAAAATAAGCACGCACATACACACACACACACAAATCACTCTGAGAAAATTTCTGTATGTGAAGGTAATTACAAATGTTACAGCAGGGTGATGGAAGAGCAAAGTCAGGGTCAGCCTCAATCTCTTGTGGTGGAGTACCAGCACTGAGTTGCTCAGGGTAGAGGATCACAAAGGTACAGCACTGCATCGCCAACATAAGTAGTCCTGTCTGGATATAGTCCTTCATCCAAGATTGTGGAAGTCCAGGAAGGAAGCTGGTGAAGACCAAAGCTAAGCTGAGCTGGGCTGAGCTTGACTGTGCTAGCAGAGATGCTCCTGGAACCCCATACTTTAGCTGGTTGTTTGCAGATGGATTATTTACAAATCCTTTTGCATAGCCTAAGATGTATAAAGTTGTCAGATCTGTACCACTGATAAAGAAGTTGTGCTAGTTTTGACTGTGATAGAGTTAATTTTGTTCACAGTAACTACTGTGGGGCTACGTTTTGGATCTGTGCTGCCAACAGGGTGACAGGATTTGAGGAAACAGGATGAAGCTGAGTCTGGAGTGGTTTAGGTTAGATATCAGAAACAGCTTTTTCATCCAAAGGGTGGTTGAGCACTGGAACAGGTTCCCCATGGAAGTGGTCACAGGACTAAATCTACTTGAGTTCAAGAAGCATTTGGACAATGCTTTCAGACACATGGTAGGATTCTTGGAGTGTCCTGTGAAAATTCAGGAGTTGGCCTCAGTGATCCTGATGGTTTCCTTCCAACTCAGCATATTTTATGATTCTATGATTCTATTATAACCTAAGGATATTTTCTTTGTTTCTGTGCAGTGTTTACATAGTGCCAAGGCCTTTTTCTGCCTCTCACCATACCCCAGTAAGGAGTGCACAAGAGTGGGGAGGAGATGCAGTCAGGACAGCTGACCCCAACTGACCAAAGGGATATCCCATAACATATGGCATGATGCATTTAAAGGAAGGGGAAGAAGGATGAAACAGGGAATGTTCAAAGTGATGGCAATTGTCTTCCTGTGTCAATGTTACTTGTGTAAAACCCTTCTTTCCTGAAGATGGCTGAACACCTGTCTGCCCATGGGAAGTACTTCCTTGCTTTTCTTGCCTTGCATATGTTGCTTTTGCTTTACATATCAAACTGTAATCTTAACCTATAAGTCTTCTCACTTTTCTGATTCTCTTCCCCATCCCACACAGAGGGAGGGAGTGGCCAAGACAGAAATATATGTTTTTTTTAATATCTTGGCACTTCTTTGAAGCAAGGATAGGATTTTCAGTACTTCTAGGAAGTCTTTGTGATACTGAGATTTAACTTATTGTGTTTACTCAGATTTGTGTATATGTAATAACTAAACTTGAGTGCACATACTTTTAACCATTTTAGTCAAAGTGGATCAAGGTGAAGTTTGTACTAGTGTAAAGATAGCTGCAGGTCTGTCTCTTTGTTTTTCTTAATACCAGGTAGGGTATGTAATTTTAATATTGTGACATGATAAAATAAATAATTTACATACAAAGAAGTCATACCTCAGATCCCTTTTAAGTTGTAAAAAGATGGATTTTCATTATCTATAAAAATATTAAAAGTTTTAAAAAAATCAACAATACCTAAACAGTATTGACTGAACTCACACAAGTTTGAGTGTAAGCAACATTTTAATTATGCCTATGAGAAAATGTTTTAATTTTATAAAGCTGTATTTATTGACATTAATCTTTTCTTTGAAGCAGAGAAGTACATTTCTCATGTATTTAATTGTTAGCTGCTCTCATAAGATATGGCAAATAAAGACACTTTCTTATCTTCTACATTTATGCCCCCACCACTGCATTTTTGAGATTTCTGAACAGGGATTAACCAGAATGAAAATTTAGCTCATGCTAAGGTAATATTTTCATAGTTTGAAATAAGTTTTTAGAAAGAGATATTGTCTGGAATAGGTGTAGTAGAAATAAAACACTCTTGTAGAGAAAAATCCAAAGTAATTTTTTGCTCAATAAAAAAAAATCTAAATTCCTATAAAATAATGTAATGAATCACTGCAGAAATATCATTTAAATAGCTGTTTCTTTGGATTGCAATGTTGGGATTTATAAAGATCATAGTTTATTGTAAAATTTTATTCTCAATTTGTTTCTTCTTTGCGGACTTCAACTCTTCGAAATATGGAAAAGGCAAAAATTTAAAAAACTTTACCGCTGTAGATATAAAAATAAAGCAGTTTAGTACTGCTAGTAAGAATTATAGGGTTTTCAATGAGAAAAAAAAACATAGGAACCTTCAAAAGGAAAAGATATATTTCATGGGGCATCTGTTTAGCCTGCTCTAGTTAAAAATAACATTCATCTGTAAAACATCAATCTGTCAGGCACATTACTAATATAATTTTTATGACAACATAACATATTGTGAAGACATGATCCTTTTCCATTTTCTTCAGCCCTATTCAGCAAACTGTCCTATTCACAGATCCTCTTTCAAATGACAACTTTTTTTGTGAAAAACTAAAATCCCTACACCAGCATCTTTGCTTTATATTTGCAATTACTGTTCAAGAAAGTAATCTCCTGCTGTTAAGCATTCTAGAAAACTACTCATATCCCAGTGTGGCCCAGATGTAGCACGCACTATAGGGGACTATACCGATTTTAGAATTTCTGTGCTGCTGCTACCTGTAGGAATTTAGATTGCAGCATGCAGAACATAGTGGATTAATGAGAATATTTAAGCTACATACGTATATATGCATGACTTAATACAGGCAGGAAGACGGAAATAATCTAAAATTCTTTTCATTTCACTAAAAATTTAATTGTGTTTCCATGCATGCAACTCACCACATTTATGCAATAATCTCAGTATTAATTAGAGTAAAGGCAACTTTTTTGCAGTATGTATGTGTGCCCAGGTAACATAAAATTTAGTTTACTATTTTTTCCTACTGGGATTCCTGCTTCATGTCTTTCGTTTTTAATTCAAATCACTCACTAATTTTGTTCTTGGCACTCCTCTGTCTTTCCAGGATGTGTTCATATCTGAAAATATAAAACTTTACCAAGAAATAATATGCAAGAAATTTTCATTAATAGAAAAGCAGCCAAACCTGCCCCTTCTGTGTTTCTACCAATGGCAGCAGTTTTCTTTAGTGCTTAAATGGTGAGAATCTTAAGGTGACATCTACTCAGGAAACAACTATACTGGTATCCTTGCCGGTTGCCTTGGTCAACTTTCCATCTGGTCTTGCTCATGTAAACTTGGTAGCTCTAAGCACCACAGCAGAATTCTGTAACTTTATTGAAAATCTCCTTGTCCAGTGAGCCAGGTCTGCCTCTCCATGGCAAAATGGAGTGATATGAGCAGAAATCAAGCATTCTTTCTTTCAGATTGGAGTGTCTTAAACAGTACTGTTCCATCTCTTATTTTCTTCCACTTTCCTCTGTAACACTGCAAGATGGTACTCATTGCTTAGTCAATGGATTACTCCTCCCGAACTGAGTCTGGACTTCTTTCTCTGGTTTCACGAAGAAATTTGTCTTGTAAAAAAAGCAGAGAGGGTTCTTTTCTGTCTTGCCTTTGAGATACTCTGCTGATACAGTGGAGTTCATTCATGGCAAAGTGTAATAATGCTGTTAAGCAGAACAAATAATTCTACTCTAATGTTTCATTACATTCAGGCAGCATTATAGAAATAGCTCTTCTGGGGAAAAGTGGGGGGTAATGAGTATTAAAGAAATCAGAATCATCAAAAAGAAAAATCTTCATTTCAACTTCAGTTATCTCGCAGTTTTTACCTACACTGTTATCAGACTGAGAAACTCAACAATTTCTACCATCTTTGCTTTTAATTTTAATTTTTCTCTCCTCACAAACAATCAGAGCTGGTGGATTTGCCTATTTCCATTTTAATGGTTTTTTAAAAAAAATCAAAGGAAAATGTGGAATAAAAAAAATAATCTATTGTTTCATTGCTGTAGTAGGTTGACCTTGCCAGCTGCCAGATGCCCACCCAGCTGCTCTCTCATTCCCAGTCTTCAACAAGACAGAGAGAGAAAATAAGATGAGAAAGGACTGAGATAAAAGCAGGGAAAACTCCTATGAACTACCATCATGGACAAAACAGACTAAACCTGGGAAAAAGGTAATTTAATTTATTACCAATTAAAATAAATTTGGGTAGTGAGAAACAAAGATAAAAACTAAAAACATCTTCCCCCACCTTCCCTTCTTCCCATGCTCAACTTCACTGCTTTGTTTCTGATTCCTCTACCTACTCCCCCGAAGAAGAAAAAAAAGGACTAAGAAATAGAAAGTGAACAAACATGATAGTAATTATTATTCTAGTGAACTTTTATCACTCACATTGAGTCTGTGAATTAACTTGAATGCTATTTCTGTGAAATACTGCATTGTCCAGACCACTTGGTTGGAAATCAGAAACTTCCCCGGGTATTTCTAAACCACATATGGTTCATATAGTTCCCAGTTCTGGCTTCAGTTCTTCTTCTTTCCCTTAGAACACATGTTAAAAAAACCCCAACTGGTGATGTGCAGACATTATATAAGAGTCACACTACACAATCTAAAATCTAATAACTGAAAGTAACTGCCATAGAAATTAAAGATCATGCAAAGTTTTATATTAATTATTGTTGTATTGGGATAACTTTGTTTTGAAATCTTAGTTAAAAAATTTTAAAACATTTATTAGAAGCTTCTCATTTTCCTTTTACAGGGGAATAATAGGGAAATACTGAATCAATTAAATCTTCATATACAAATATATTGATTTCACAAATACTGCACCATAACCAGTGTCTGATATCAGAAAAATATTCTATGTGAATTAAAAAAACTATGTATTTAACATTAGAACTTGTCTGCTCAATATTGCAACTCATTAATTCAGGTTGCTCAAACTGGCAACTATTCAAGTTCCTTAAATCTATTGAGACTAATAAACTTGTCATGAAATATTTACATTGAGGAGTGATATAAATGTATAATACACAACTTATTTTCTGAAAGAATTGATGGAAATTAAAAATAGGAGAGGCAAAAGAAAGCATGCAGAAAATGTTTGTAGAATCTCGCTATTGAACTTGCCTAGTCCTATTGATTGATCAAATTAATAACTTATGCCAAATAACTTCAGCAGAAGTTTCATTCACAGTTTTCATGGTTTAAGAATGGTATTCTTCAATTTAGTGTTCCCACTGAAACACTCCAAACCAAGCACTGCTTACTCACTACCCCCCCTCACCTCCCCCTCCCCCTAATCTTTTCCCTGTGGAGGGCTGGATAGGACAGCTGGAGGCACAAAAGGTGCCTTATTGCAGGTTGAGAAAATAACAATTTACTTAAAATAACAATGAGATAAGGAAATGAGAAGCAAGAATACTAATGACAGAGTATAAAAAAGAAATGTTATTCCTCACCTCACAGACAATACCTTTGGCAATACCTGACCGCTCCCCCTGTCTTGCTACTCTGACCTGGAAGTGAGCCCTTCCTTTTCCAGTGAAAATGACGTGAGGTGATATAGAATAACCTCCAAGTCTTAGCCATGCCTCCTCCTGGCTACTCCAAAAATTAACCTTGTCTTATTCGGAACCAGAACGTCAGTCTTCCTGTGTCTGTACTCATCCTAGCTCAATAAACTTCCACTTTTTTGGTGGAACAGTCAGGTGCATTACAATGCTAATAATAAAAATAATGAGAGTTAATAATGAAAGTAGATAAAGACATAACTAGGTAACAAAGTAGGAGAAAGAAAGGAAGTTTATATTTCATTTCTACAGACATCTTATACATGAGCTAAAAAATTACAGAAGTCAACACTACCACTTAGGGTCAAGACAGTTGGAGTCATGCAGCCTAGAGAAGAAAAGGGGCTCTGGCAAGACCCTATAGCAGCATTCTGGTACCTAGAGGAGGTTACAAAATAGCTGGAGAGGGGCTTTTTACAACAGCATAGAGAGCTTGGACAAGGGGGAATGGTTTTAAACTCAAAGATGCTAGTTTTAAATTACATACCAGCAAGAAATTCTTTACTGTGAAGGTGTTGAGGCACTGGAAAAGGTGGTCCAGAGAAGCTGTGGGTACCCCAACACTGGAAGTGTTCAAAATCCAAAGATTGGACAGGGCTTTGAGTAACCTACTCTAGTGAAAAATGTCTCTGCTCATGGCAGTAGGGTTGGAACAAGATGATTTTCAAGATCCCCTCCAACCCGGGCCATTGTGTGATTCTGTGATTCTGTTATGTCATTGCATTGTACATAGTTGAATTCTAAGAGAAGATGCAGAGGTAATGAAATAGAGAGAGAGAGAGGAGACCATACATTCTGGAGTTCTTATATAATATTTTCATTTTTAAAGAATTTAAGAGCACAGAGGTGCCTAAATCCATTATGAATAGCTCTTGGTGGGGGAGGGGAAATAAATTTCAGAACAAGTTTTGCTGAGTTCTGTGTGAGGAGAAATGTTACTGCAACAACATACAAAGCAAGACCCCTGTAATATGTTTAACTAAAAATCTTTGAATTCTGTAAATGCTAAATAAGCTAGAGCAAAAAAAACCTATATCTGGAAGTTTTCCTAAGAGGCTTCATAGTACATGTGCTATACAGAAAAAAAAAATTAAATATACTTAAATCATTCACATTAAAATGATAGAACATAAATAATTGAAGAAATTCCTCTATTTTGTTCTCTTATAGCATTAAAAAAATAAAATATGATAATTTAACAAAAAATGGAGATTATAGTTTGAAAAGGTTAATACCTTTGTGTGTCCTCTCCATACAAAACAAGACTACTGCAAACAGTATATTTTTTATTGTATAGATAAATTTCCTAGAGAACTGATGCTGTTCTAGTTTTTGCATGTTTATCAATTCACTGACATCCTTGGACTTTTCTACGATACAGTGTAATCTTTTTCCTTCTCATTTTCATACATTTTTCACTATTTAGCAACAGATACTAAGAAAAAAAGGAATAATTTATGAATGTCTCAGAAAAAAGCTAAAAGTGTAAACCAAGAATGTATCTTTATATTATAATACTTAATGAATAATACCAGTTAGGTTTTTATTTTCACTTCTTCTCAAAGGGTGATTTATGTTTCTATTTGGCAAAATCTTCTCACTCTATATATTTACTCTTATTACTGGAAGATTTCTGGATGAATGAGGTCAAGATGAAGAGTTAATTGTTATCTCGATGAATAAGGATGGATACTGCTAGTAGTTGTGTATCTTATATAGAAGAAGTAGAAACTTTTTTTTTAAGTTTTCAGGGCTTCTGAAATCAGAGGACAATTATTCCTCTAACAAAGGCATAATTCAGCTTTTAGAGTTAAAATATTGTTACACATTTACTCATGAGAGAAATGCTGGTGTGATCTATTCAAGTTGCTCAAACATTGGAGGTTGTACGTCAAGAGGTGGGCAGCATTGTTTATTATTACAAACAATTGAGTACATTTTAATTTGCAAGTGTGGTTCCGTTGATAGGCATTCTACACTATTGAACAATTATCTCATTTGTATTTGCTAAATAAGGTGTGAAAACTTAAAAAGGTGGAACAATCACATGTGCGTGCTGTACCGAACATTTCACAGTGTCCCTCTAAGCTGTGGAAAATGTAGCATTGATACTAGCAATATATTTCATTCAGATATTAATACAATCTTGTGCATGCCAAAGTGAGATTGTAGCTGGAGATACAGTGAACTATGCAGAAGTCATTTGGGTAGTAACAGAAAGAATACCTGGCTGACTGTGTATCACTTATTCGATGTGCTCTGGTAGTCGATGAGAAAACTAACTTATCTGTATGAATTCCCTTGTGCAGAAATCAGGATATCACAAGAATATCAGGATATTGTTGTTTGTTTTTCTGTCTCTGGGACAAGCAGTCTTACAAGTTTTGCTTCCTATCCGTAAATATAAAATTTTGTACAGATTCCTGACTTAACACACTTACTGTGAAAACCATTCTATTACTTATGAGGGTTTGCACTCAAGACATACCTCAAACTCTATTTTTGTCTTCCTCTTTCATCTGTGGCAATAATTCATTAAATCTAATCCACTGAATTAAACAAAATATTTCCAAGTTTGAAATCTCAAATATTTGAAACAAAATGTGTTCACGCATAGGTAATTTTTTTCCCCTAGTGTTGTACTATTGAATGTAAATAGGGTCTGTAAGAAGTAAGGAAAAAAAAGGTACCACTCAATCCATGGTGCATTGATATTTTTTTTGCTGCTTTTTTACTACTAAAAGCTCAGGCATTCATTACCACTGTTATGGTAGTGCAAGATATGCAAATCTTTTGCAACTGCATTGTGACAGATGGTAGAAGTATTTAATACACCTGTTTCTAGTTTGTTTTCTAAGTCCAATATATATTGATAAGAGATTGGAAGTTGGACAGGAAGGAGTAAAGCTGCTTGTTTGTCTTGAAATAGCTGCTACACTTTGAGGTGAGAGGGGCTGTTTGGAGACAGAAGGAAACAGCTTTGTCTCCGAAATCTTTTGATCATGACCAGGCTTGGAGAACCTGGGAGTGGGTGTCTGGCAGCGCAAATGCACTCTGAAAGACCCTGCAATTTGCCAGCAATACTCCTATAGCAGGGAGTTAATTCATCTACAATGAAGCATCTGAGGTGACAGAGGGCAGAAAACTTTTAGCACGGGGTTTTGATGAAGAGCACCTAATCCAGAAAGCCCCTAGAAGGTGTTGGTCTGTTAGTTCTGGAGAAAAATATTTGTCCTTCAGGATGCAGGTTCTTTTTTTCTCAGATCTTCAATCCTTTCTCACCCACAGATTGATTTTCTCCTTGTATTAAGTCTTACCCTGAGCTTGTATGCTATTTTAGTATTTCAGATACGTGGTGGTGTTGAGAGCTAATAAGCATTCAGTCCTTCAGTGTGTTTTGATGTTTTAATTTTAAAGAGAAGAAAAAAATCATGGAAGGGAAACAGGAGAAGTTGCACTCAAAAGATCTGATGGACTTGGGCCACAGACAAAAAATACCAGACTTTTCTTTCTATTAGTGACAGTGTTTGGGATAGAAAATAGATTACCACATCACAGAAGCCATGAAGCCAAAGCTCGAGTGCAGACACAAATATGACCTCATTCTTTTCCTATCCACAGGAGAACACTGCTAACATAATTTTTTAATTGGAGATGATAACCAAACCCATTTTTCTCTCTTTTGCAGATTTAACTGCTTCAATACAAATGTGTTTGAAGAAGCTACCTGCAGACTTAAGAATCTGCATAAATGTGCCATATATTCAATAGGGGAGAAAATAATTAAATCAGTAATGGGAATTTTAGGTTAAAAATATAGTGACTACTTTAACTTGGAGGAGGTAAACCCCGCTGGGAAAACACAAAAGAAATTTTCCCATCATACATCTTTAACTCCTGTACAAATCTGTTTCTCTTTTAGGAAATTGCCTCAGCAAATAGTGCTGGAGAAAACAGTTTTACTATAGGGAAAGAAAGAGTTACAAACTGAATAAAAAGATTAATTTTCAAAAAATAATTAGGATGCCAAGTACACTACATGCTTTCATGTTTGACTTTAAGAAGAAGGAAAATTATTCTTAACGGATATGTCAATTCAAAGCCTTGGCAATCCATTAGATTACTCAAGTCCTCAGCAGAAGGCTTGTGCACAAACTTACTGATCACATAACACTTATTTTCTAAAATAAACTGGGTTAATGTTTTTTTCATATATCAAATTGTTCTAAGAGAAATTAAATGTTTTGTTGTTGAGTTTGTTTTGCAGTTTTTTTGGCTTCCCCCTTCCCCCCCCCATAATTTTGCCAGAGTTATTAATTTTCAGGAAGAGTTAACCCTTTCTGTTCTAGTTAATTTAAAAATCATTGAAGACAATAATTTTGAAGTTTTATTGCTCTCACTGTCTTCATATAAATTCACCTTTGTTGGCATAAAATATCAATATTATGATCATAATCCCTAAAATTTTCAACATGTAATGATTACGTTGCAATTTATTATATTACTTCCTATACATATAGAGAATGTAAATTTACAAGTGTAATAACACATTTTGTTACTGGAAAAACATCAATTTTTCTCATGTTAGTGATGTGTTTGTGCAGTTATAGTTAGGTTTGTCAAAGTTTTTCATTATAAACCATGTTTTTCAGGGATTTATAACTACTATACCAAATTGCTGCAGTCTTAAATTTCACACAGGGTACACAGTCTTAGCGGGGAAGAGACATTCATTTTACCTTTTGGTATTATTTTAGATTTTATAGATACATTTGACAGTAACATAATGAAGGTATATAGCAAACTCAGTTTAAAAAATTCCTATGTTAGTTTAGAGCAATGAAGAATTTCCACCCTGACATCATCTGTAATGAAATGAGCTTTTTAAGACATACAGAGAATTTACTGTCCAAGGCAATGGAGACCTGGTTGTCTGGGATGATTAGAAGAAACAGGTGAAAAACCTGAAGTCACAAATGCTCAACAGGGAAAGGAAGAGCCTAGAATCTGCAAATTGAAATTGCCTGTTGACAGCTAAACCACAGGTGCTGTCCAAAAGGACTGCAAAAACGCTATCTGTAGTGAGTGAAAGACTCAGCTAAAACATTTGAGAGTTAGTTAGGAAGCCAAGCTCACGATCACTTCAGGCCATTACAGCTCATAAACAGGTTGATAACAGTTGTGGCTACAAGATTGAGACAGAATACACTGGTCTGTCTTCTAAAACACATTTGGATGGGGAAAACTGTTTCAGTTTTTGTGGCTGAAGAGTCATTGGAAGTCCTGTGCATAAGTGAAAGGATAAGAAAAGGCAAGGAAGGATTTCCTTGTCACTTTTCCTAGTCTTTTCATCTATTTTTTTTTTTAAGTGTAACCCTGTTCTATTATTGTCCTCTAATAGTCCTATTACATAGAATCCATTAATATCTACAAGTATTCAGTCATATTTTATGGTGAATCTTTGTTCTTTTAAGTCCATAAATTGTTTAGTTTCACACAGGTTGCACTAAAAAATGAGGCAGGATAGTTTAACTGATAAAAAAGTTTCAGGTCTCAAAAGTTCCTTAACTTCTAACAAAATTCAAACAAATTTGTTTTTCCACTAACACTCCTTGTTCCCCGTAAGAAATTGCTATTTTAACACAGTGTAGGTCACTGAACTGTAATGAAGTCTACTTTCTTCCTTCTGGTTTGTTTGTTTGGTTGGTTTTTGTGGGGTTTTTTTGGTTGGTTGGTTGGTTTTGTTTGGGTTTTCAATAATTTATTTATTGCATTTATCTTGGATGTTAGTTCTATTTCTTTTAACAGTCCTTTTGGGTCATATAAGGGTTATGTGTTGTTCTTTTCTTCACTTGATGTTTAGTAAGTTTTTTGAGCTTTCAGTATTGCCCCTGTCATCATCACAGTCAGCATTTAAATTCGTGTATGTGCCATGGAAACAGTTCATAGTTTTAAAGATCAATAAAACCCTTCAGGCTCAGACATGATAAAACTTTGATTTTATTTAAATGTTTACAATTATTTCAGATTTTTTTTAATGAGAAGAATGGCATTTCTAGGCTGCAGCAAATCACTTTTGCAATCATTGTAAAAGTTTCCATTTGCAGTAAACCAAATACATTTTGAATGCCTCAGATTTACCGTGTATAAATCAAATTACTCTGCAGGTACAATTGGTGAATGCTGCTTGCCCAGGATGTTTCAGAGTGAACTGTGGTCTAGTTTCATTCTATAACTTCATTAGCAGGATTTTTTCAGCGGCATCTCATGTCCGCATTCAACAAGTTAGATCTTAGTGAGGCACTTTGCAGAGATGAGATACTGACTATGTAGATAGAGAGAAAAACTGAGAGCAAGTTGAATTGGAAAAAAAAAAAAAATCAGTTGACACAGACTTTATGGCTTAACTAAAGCTACAGACTATTGAGAAAAACCTTAATTACCTATCAAATAGTTTAAATGTTCAAATGAGACTGATGGAGCTGCTGATATCCTAACAATTCCTAGCTAAATACCATGAATATTAGCATTGAATTGGTGTTTGCAGAGCAATCGTGAGACTGCAAGTGAAAAGAATGTTGTACCTTTTAAAGCATAGCCATTTCTGTACAAAGTACTGTTATCTGATTAAATTTAGAATATTGACAGCCTGTCTTGGATGAATTAGTTTAGAAATGAGATTGGCTTACTTTATTTAAAGCATTTCATCTTAGATCTTTGGTACAGAAGAAACCTCAAATGCAACTTAGGAAGGTTCCTTTAAAAGAGGTGTTATTGAACATTCTTTAAGTTTTGCTGAAGTCTTTCCATAGTCTAATTAGATTACTTAGTTGTTATATGGACTGTTTTCGGAGTTGAAAGCTTATTCATGTTAAAACCTAATTGGAAATGTTAGCATAAATATACTGGAGGAACTTGTATTTCAGGTTTAATACAGTAGGTAGTACAGAAGTAAGAAAGTACAGAGATCTATTTATTTCCCATAATTATCCATCTGGTGGTAAAATTCTACTGTTTTATTTTTGATAATTTAAAAATAGTTTGGGTGTGATGAAAGTCTCAAGATTTTCATCACTTTTTCATGGCTTTATATGTACTGGAATGTAATTAAATATGTACTTGAATTCATTTAAAATCTTTAAAAGTCCCTGACAAATTGTATATTTGTTGTTTTTTTCCTGTCTTCTTCCCTTTCCAGTTATGTCTAAGGCCATATTTCAGTAATCAGAACCTGGCATCTTAACTTTTAATATCTATTCATTGCAATTATAAGAAATAAACAAGTGCTACGGTTTACAGAAATTATTATGATTCTGAGGAAATATTTTTAATGATTCATTCTTTTTAACAGTTAACTGCTTATCCATGAACTCATGATTCTGGAGGAGGGAAATATCTGTTTTCCTGTATAAAATCTAGTTCACTAAAGCAGAGGCAAGTTTGTATTTTCCTTCTGACTTGCTAATGGAACACATACATTTTATATTTTATATTTTATATTTTGCTGTTGAAGAAGAAGAACTTAAGACTTTTAAGTTCTAAGTGTCTTTTTTAGGTTGACAGTATATGTAATACAAGTTAATAGTGAAATACTGTTAAAAACATCTGTATCAATTCAAAGCCTTTAAGCTTTTCATTTAAAAACCAGACAAACTCTAAAGTGAGATATTTAGTTCTTAAACAACTAAAAAATTATACTTTATTATTCTGCTTTATTTTTCTCTTTCCCGTGCACACATGCTTGCTTTCTACTTTAAGATAAACACAAACTATGGAAAGCTTAATTAATGCACTGTGTGAGCAACTACAAATACATGGCAATACTTTCAAAGAGAAATATTTGCATTCATTGCTTTGCAATTTAATATTTTCAGTAAATTAATTTAGATACAAATAATAAACAAAGACTTATTTAAAAAAAAAATACTCCATGAAAGGGAAAACATGCATTATTGTTTTTGAAAATGCCCCAAAATTAAAAATACTGGAGCTTTTCTTTGCTGTAAGGTCTCATTCAGTTCAGCTCTTGGCTTCATGCTATGGAATGCTTTTATCAATGGCCAAAAGAAAATCACAAAAACATGACTAATCAATTTTTAGACAGCTTGAAAATTGAGAGAATAGTAAATAATAAAGAGGATTTATTACTCTACAAAGTTATCTGAATCATTTGACAAGTTCAATAATCAAGCAATATCTGGTTCAATACCAGATAGGGAAGTCACCAGCAGAAAGAGACGTCATGTATTTAGATGCAAATAAATTAAATTTTATTTACAAGGTGAAATACTCCAGCTTGGAAAACAGTGACACACAGGAAGAGCTGGGCTAAGATCTAGTCCACTTAAACTGGATATGAGTCTTAAAAATTCAACCTCAATAAAATTAATCTTTAAATAAATACATGATCAAGTTGCAACATCTACTTTTCCACTGTGTTTAATGTGCAGATACAGACACTTATCAAGCTTATTACTACATCACCTTTATTGGTAGTGAGAGAGAGACCTGTTTTTTACATAATAGCTTTCCCACAGGAATACTCACACAGAACTTCAAACTTTATTTTAGGCCCTTTTTATTCTGAGGGGGATTAAAGCTGTGGGCTTGACAAAGAGGCTAGGAAGTATCACAGGTCGGAGTGAGAGTCATGAGAAGAGAATGAGATCTGAAATAATAACAGACAAGAAGACTACAGTTGCTGAAAATTGAAGAATTACTTTTCTGGTTCCAGATCTCATGATTTATTCTACTTTTTGTACAAGATATGAAATGCATTGAATGTTCAGACAATAAAGTTTCAAATCCAGTGCTTATACTGCTGAGAAAAGTAGGATGCTTTCCTATGTTCTCTCTACCTGACACACAGGGGAAATGGTCAAGGGCATAGGGGTCATGCAATTTTTTCCTTTGATAGTGCTTGAGAAGGAAAGGCTTGAGAAAGAATGAACAAATCCTGTGAGTTAACGTCAGTTTGTTGGACTGGTGTTGGTAACAGGGGTTGGCTTTTACAATCATGGTTCCCTCTCTGAGTCTCAAGAACTACTTAAAATAGGTTGGATCCACTTGTCAAAAGTGTAAAGGGTCTTCCCTTTACACGTAATTAACAAACACACAATAAGAAGGAGAAGGGTTATTGATCATTGTTTGCCCCTTCCTTAGAAAAAGAAATGTATACTGACTTTGGAAAAGGACTGATTCTGGAAAGTGTGCTGGTCCTGCTATACAGGAAATTTCAGATAAAAAACTCCTCCCTCTCTCCTCAGAAGTTGCTCACTCTATAAATTTTTCCCTGTGGTTTTCTAAGACAGCTTCAGAAACATAAGCTTAAATTAATTTGAAAAATGAACTCATTCTGGCAAACTTTGAGTCTACATCTGTGGGAGTTGGAGTTTTCCAGAGAATAGCAATCCCAGAGTGAACATTTATCACAGAAGCACTTTAGAAGACCTCTCTTTCACTGTAAAGAAACATGAATAGCTATGAAATGTTTTAAATAGCTTAATTATATTAAATATTTTCAAGAAACTCAAGTCTGTAAGAAAATTTTTTTAAAACCAGTTCACTACTTTACAAACTACATATAATCTAACAAAGACATTTTTGAATGTTTTTTTAATGTCATAACTATGAGTTGATTATTAAATTATTTGAAGGGTTGAAAGAGGAAGCTTAGAGGTTTAGCATTACCTAGCCTACAGATTAACCTTCTAGTTGAATTACAGCAGATTAATTCCATCCTTATGCTTTATTATAATCTTTTCACAGTGGTAATTAGGACCTAAAATTGGATAATTCTTTTAAAGAGAACTGATTCAACTGAGCTGTTGATAAACTGAAGAGTTTCATATTTTGTCTGAAGTCAGGACAATTTAGACAGTACACTTGAAAAATGTAAAGTTATGATTGCACATGGAAAATGATAATTCATTTTATCAGTCGGTACTCTATGCCAATTAAGAGTAAATTAATAATACTATACCATAGTTTTTTTCCTCTCTAGAAAAAAAGAAATTCTTCTATGCTGTTTTGTACCGCTTGCTTATCTGTGGTTGCACTGATGTAAAATAAAAAATAATAAATTTTCCAAATATAAAATTTATATCAGACACAGAAATGAGTAAGCCATTCACTATTATATACCAGGAAGTACAGTAAATCTCCTTTTGCCTATCCAAGACTTAGGTGGATTATGCCATACAGTAGTGATAAAACATTTTATAAGGGCTTATAGTAAAAACTTCTTATTGCTGTTGCTATGATTAACATTTATTGTTATATATATATATATATATATAACAAACATTTATTGTTATACATTGCGTACATTTGTATAAAGAGAAAAATAATCTAAATATTGAGATTAATTTTCATTATGATTAATTTTTAAATAATATTGAACTGATTTTCAGTTCTGTAAAATTGTGGATCACCACAACTTTTCTGGCTAGGATTCTGGTCTTCATTCTGTGTGGAATTCCATAAAATTCCTTAAAAAAAAAAAAAAAGCACAATACTGTATCTTCTATGTTCTAAACTTCATAGCATTTTGTAGTTTTCCATTGTTTCCTTTTTTTATATAACATCTTCTAAAAAAAACCCCCAAAACAAAATAGTTTCCCTCCCCAAATAAATGTTAAGTAGTTTGCTTTTCTAAGAATTAGGCAGGAAAATATAAATATTATTAAAATATTTATAATGTTATAAAAATATAAAAATATTATAACTATTTTACACAAACCTAATGCATTTTCTTATGGTCATAACTGATATCATATACAAGGGAAACTGTTCAAGATAAAATTATGTACCATATTCACTCTTTAGATTGAAATACTAAGTATGCTGGAAGTTTGGGTGCTTTTTGTATAATACTTGGTAAAATAAAAAATTTAAAAGTCATAACAGTTCAGATTTTACCTCTCTATTTCTTCTCTTCTTTTGCTATTTTTTGCCTGGATTTCCTGGATATTCTGGATGTTTACATATTCCTAGGTACGTATTAGAAAGATATTGATATTTTGTTGCTGAACAACCTGTTAGCACAGGTCCACTGGATAGCTATTAATAATAAATATCCAGGTAACTAAAGGTGCTGGTGATTTTAAGTTACTTCTCAAACAAGGTGGTAGTTTTGTTACAATTTATACAAATTTTTAAATAAAATAAATGTGCCATGTATTTGAAAACCACAATGCTTAAAATCCATTTTTCTGGGAAATACTACCTCTTTAGAAATACTGTTACTTTCAAAGAAATCTTGGCTAACTTACACATCTCAAGGTGAAATAGGGTTTGAAGATGGGAACTATGAGGGTCTGCAGGAGGATTAGTTAGATGTAAACTTGTACAATTGTGTGCTTTGCTTAAACGGATTTTTTTATAATTTCTGTAGAAAAACATGATGAAAACGTGAAACAGACCAAAAAGACAGAGATCAGGCTTTTAATATACCCTTGTAAAGTCTGTAGAATAGGTATTAGAACTATCAGTAGTATTTTGATCCGTGTATTGTTATTAGGAAACTTACATTTTCTTCAGCATCCCACGTGGATGTTTACCTTCAATATTTTTCATTTTCAGGTTCATTTACATTTGAGCAAAAAGTTTCTAAAACTGAAAAAAAAAGGAGTTTAAAAACTAAACAGGCTCTTTTATACTGAGCGAGAGGGATGTGTTTCTTTAATCTGCCCTAAACACTGAATTTTAAATGAATCTATTGTTTCCACCACTCTACCCTGGAATCTAAACATTAATTTTCAGACTTCTAGCTTGTCATGAATGTTTATTTACTACATGCTACTTTCTTTGCTATAGTCATATTGTATTTCCTTTCCTAAGATTTATAGGAAGATTTCTGTTTTTAAGTATTCACAAATACTGCAGTTGTAATCATACATGATTCGTTAGTTGAGTGCCATCTACTTTATGTAGGAACAACTGTATAATGTGAGAGCAATAATGTGATTAGTTTATTTCTTGTAAGTTTAAGCATTATCAAGAGACCAAAAACTGCAGGATGTGAGGTAATTTTTTTTCAGCAACTTTATGTGTTGCCACCATGCGATGTTAACTATTTTACCATGTTGTTAATCAATTCTGCTGGATTCTGAAATAGAAGCATAATGTTTCACAATGCTATCATTTTTTTTTTTCTAACATGTGCTGGCCTTATGGTAAATGCTAGGGCTGTCTATGCTGTAAATCATGCAGAATTTTCCCAGTATATCAGAGAAAGAATTATCAGTAGACCAGTAATCAGGATAGTCATTTTAGTAGAGCTGCAGCAAGGCAATTCCTCCTACTTCTGAGATAATTTCTTATGGTGCTGTTTAAGGCTGACACTTCAAGGCTGTTGCAGGATCTCAGCTAGTATCTCCCTATTTGACAGTGTGTCACTTCAGATAGGGGTTTAAGTTGGCTGAGAGCTAGTTAGGGGATTTCCCACACTGTGTTACATTACACAGTGTATTCATGACCATAAGTGATTTTTTATCAGTTTCATTAATATTTTATATTGAGAGTATGTTTACTGGTACCCACCGTTGTCAGTAAAAGTTTTGGTAAAGACTTCTTAGAAAAAAATTATTGCCTTTAAGACACCATAAAAAAAGTCCTTTTTTTTTTTTTTTCCACATTGTCCTGGTTTTTCTCACAGGTGTGGGCACAGCTAAGTTTGCTACTCTATACCACCCCCATTTCTGGGGAACTAACTTCAAGGCGAAAAAAGGAATGCACTCTGGAAGGATGCCATTTTGTTCCATTTCTTCCTCAGGGAAGTTGCAGAGATCAGTGATGCAGACTCTGTCCCTCCCTCACTGCTTCCAGTTTCTTCCCGTCCCTCAGGAAGAACGCAACTCCAAGTGGCAAACACAAACAAGCCTACCAGAGTGTGTGCACTCTGGTGCCCACACCAGAAGTAGCTGAAGGGAAGAATGGTAGTGAACTGATGGGAGAGGAGCCAAGCACAGCCGAGCACAGTGGAGCAGTCTGGAGTGGATGGCACTGTGAGGAGCTGAACCTGGTGTTGTTTGCTTTCAGTAAATTGTTATCTCAACTCCACAATGCCTTTGCCCCTTTCTCACCAGAGGGGTGGGGAGGGAAATCAGAGCAGTTTATTTGGAGTTTAATTCCCAGCTGGGATTAAGTCACTACATATATTTACCATGTGGCTGTAGTAGGTAAAGCAAGGAAAAAAAACAACAGGGGTTAGGCAAGTCATTCTCCATATTCTGTGTCACTGTGTCTGAAAATTATAGCATAAAAATAGATGCAGCTCCAATTACTGTATCATTAAAAGCAACCAGATATTCAAAATTTACCCATGTAGGTCCTAATTATAACTGAACTTTTTTAAAAAAATCAATATCTAGTTGTTGAAATGTGAGCTATTAAAAGCTAGCTCGAATTTCCCAGTTTTCACTTGTAGTATCCGTTTCTAAAGGCCTTTTCATCATTGCTTATAGGTTGAGGCACATTTTCCATATGAAAAAAATCACCACAACTAGTTTTCTATTCAGATTTAGTGGAAAACACATTCTTTTAAGTACATATCAGACTGAAAATGTCTTACTGATTTGAATTAACAAGGCTTTCGTTATTTTTCCAGGATTTATAAATAGCACATAAATGCTCTTTTGGGTCAATATAGATACTATTTTGGTACAGTAAATGGTACAACTACCAGTCATAACATGTTGCTCAGCTTTCATTCCTGTTATTTTCTATCCATGTTAGTCATATTAGCAATTTCATTAGATGCAACTGAACAAACTTTCATGAACAGGGAACTAATTTTATCTTAAGCCTGTATTACTGTTATCACAAAAAGGATGAGACATCCACAAAACAAAGCCTCTCTATTCTGATAGTACTGCATGAAAAAGGTGAAAACTTTGGAATACTATTTGGTAATATTTACCTCACTAACACTTTTGAAACGTTTTGACCATTACCTTGTAAGAAACAAGTACAAACCTACTCAAGAGTCGATAAAATAAGACTAATTGATACTGAAAGCCAAGGAAAAACAGAATTACGTATTGTAATGTCCCTTAAAAAGTGATCACATAATTTTACCTAGTATATGAATAAATCTTTAATGAACATAAATCAGCATAGTAACAATGATTTCAATGAATAGCAATGATTTGTCTCACCTTTTGGTTAGGCTATGATATTTGTAGTTATTTATTTCTGTATTATGTTTTCCCCCCTTTTATTTGTATAAAATTTAGTCACAGTAAATGGATTTAAAAATATGAATATTAATAAAATTGCTTAACTCAATGTTTTCTCGATTCCAATTCTTGGATACAAAATTAATATCTAAGAATGAGTTATTAATTCTAGAAATTAATTATAAGTTACAAAAGAAAATACAATCATTCTAAGATGCTAGTCTAAGGACCCATATAGTTCTCTTGCTATAGTTTTTTTTCTATATATTTTCAAGACAAAAAGAAAAGATACCTAGAATAGTTGCCTATTCAGAGTTACATGGAGACCAATGATGAGTGGCATTTCTCAGGAGTCTGAATTAGAACTGGAGCTGTTTATCATCCTTGTTGGTGACATGTACAGTGGGATTGAGTGCAGCCTCATAAGTTTGATGATAACACTAAGCTGGGTGGTGCAGCTGACACACTGGAGGTAGGGGATGCCCTCCAGAGGGACATTGACATGCTTGAGAGATGAAGAAACCATGAAGATCATGAAGAAATGAAGGAAATCATGAAGTTCAATGAGGCCAGGTGCAAGATCCTGCATGTGCGATGGGATAATCCCAAAGACAAAGGGAGTCTGGGCAGAGAATGAATTGAGATCAGTCCAGAGGAACAGGATTTGAGAGTGTTGGTGGATGAGAAGCTCAACAGGACCCAGCAATGCACACTTGCAGACCAGAAAGGCAAAAGTATCCTGAGCTGCATTAAAAGAGGTTTGGCCCGCAAGTTGAGGCAGGTGATTCTCCCCCTCTCTTCAGCTCTGGTGAGACCCCACCTATATGAATGCACCCAGCCCTGGAGCTCCCAAGGCAAACAGGGCAGGAACCTGCTGGAGCGAGTTCAGAGAAGGGCCAGGAAGATGAGGACTGTAACACTTCTCCTGTGAAGACAGGCTGAGAGAGTTGGCATTATTTGGCTTGGAGAAGAAAGTCTCTGGGGAAACCTTACAGCACTTTCCAGTACCTGAAGAAGCCTACGAGAGAGCTGAAGAAGACTTTTGATAAGGGCATGTAGTGATGCAACAAGGGAAATAGCTTTAAATTTAAAGAGGGAAGATTTAGATTAGATATAAGGAAAAATTCTTTACTGTGAAGGTGTTGTGTCACTGGAACAGTTTGTTCAGAGCAGTTGTGAATCCCCATCCCTGGAAGTGTTCAAGGCCAGGTTGGATGGAACTCTGAGCAACCTGGTCTAGTGGAAGGTCTCCCTTCCCATGGTGGGTGTTTGGAATGAGATGATCTTTGGGTCCCTCAAGTGACAAGCCCTTCTGTGATTCTGCAATTTGCTGCAGATTAGATAGAACCTAGACTGGACTGACAGCAAGTCAATACAAAGTCAACACAATATTTATGATTCCTTATCAGTGATAAACAAACAAAGCAAATATTATGTATTTCATTCCTGGACATTCCTAGTGTTAGTATAGAATTATTTCAAGTTTTCTACTGAGTTCTGATCCAAAGGAATATATACCAAGGATCAATTCTGCATTGTTTTGACCAAGATGATCTGAAAGATCCTTTTTGTGTCTCTTCTAAAACTCTAAGAAAATGTTTTCTGACCTTAAAATATCGTTTTCCTGTTGACTTTATAAAAATTATAGCATATCCAGTAAGACATGTTAGTCATATTACTTTATTGGCTTTTCTTTATTTTTTTTGAGTCAACTTATGTAAGTAGACCTTCAGAATGTTTCAGATTTTTTTTTCAAGTGATATGTGTGTGTGGTTTTGTACATTTAAATATCTATACAAATAATATCTTTGCAAGTATTCATGCTCTGGAAAGACAAATGGATTCCAAATATCTTCCTATAAAGATTATAAATTATCAGTAATATATTTCAGTACAGTTTTAACTATAGTTCATCCGTAGGTTTTCCAATCAACTGTATTCTTTGCATATAGGTTTGATTAGCTAGGAATTCAGTATATCCAGAAGTCACGAGTGGCTCTAAGGGAGAATTTTATACTTTTGAGGTTTTTTGAACATATTTCAGTGTTTCATTTCATAACATTTTTTAACTGTTTGTGTACAGCTACATTGTCTTGCTTTCCAAATCAGGACTTTCTAGGCTTAGTAACAATGCAAAACAAAGTGAAACCATAATGAAACAAATGAATAAACAAAGAAACAAGCTATTCAATAACATATTAATAAAACATCATCTACCTTAATGAGTGGGGTCCTGCAATTCCAGAGTTTCTTTCCTTTTTGCCTAGGTTTCATAGAAAGGAGACAGTAAGAGTCTTCCTGAGAGATACAAAATCATCAAAAAACAGTTTATGCCTTGGATTTTTTCCTATCTCTTCTTTTCTATTCTAAGGCTGATAGTAGTGCACCCAGAAGTTGAAGCACGTGTGTGAGAAGAGTTGGGTTTAGGTCATGTTACTAAATTATCTATCATCTCTTTTCCAGGGCAGAGACAAACCAAGGTTTGTCAGGTTACTGGAACTTTTCCCAAGTAGATCTGAAAGTCAGCAGTGTTTTGACACTTGTTTTATCAGTAGTCAACAGAAATGAGTGTTAATGATAACTGATATTGTGAGAAAAAATATCAAATGGCCTTTAGTTTATAGTTGTGTTCTTTATTCCATTGTTTTACACAATCAAAAAAAAAAAAAAACAGTATAGAGGGAATAAAATCCACCCAAGCATATTCTATAGGTTTTATCTAAAAGCTGTGGCCATGACAAATATTCACACGTATACAGTGCTCTGTCATCTCTGTCAGTGACTAATAAGAGAAGTTCAGTAGCCAAAGAAGGTCTATTGATGGTTGTCTAGATCAAAAAAAGAGAACTTCTCATGTCACTAACTCCTACACCCATTCAATGTATCAGTTGAAGACAGGCAGCAGACTTGGTATATGTTTAATAAATACATGGTATTGCATTTTTGTGATATTATATTTTCAGTACAGTATAGCTAAGTTAAGCATGAAACAATTTAATGCAAATGTGTGAGGAGTCAGGTTTGCAATACGGAAGAACTGAAATAAATAGTGTTCCATTGTATCTTGTGTTTCACTGAACCTTCCTGTAGTAGCTTTAAGGCAAAAATCTATAAATAATAAAAGAATTAAAGGACACATACTGTACTTGGTCTTAAATTAAGAGATATGGCCACCACTATAGAACATTGTCAAAAGATAATAGTGTCCTACTACTAAACACTGTAAACGTTAAGGTGAAGCCAAGAAGTTTATTTTCTGTTATTGATCTTATGACAAAATTCTATTACAATGACTTTATTTCTAATACATCAAATGATAGATGCATATATAATAACTTTATGTGATGGATGATGATACAATAAATTAACAACAGCTTACAGTGCTAGCATTGCCAGATTGCATGGATTGGCTACAACTCAAATGTAGGTACATGTGTCACGTAACTACATGTGCCTTTCATACATTCAAAGACTGATCTACCAACAGAAGAAGAGTTTTATCCCTATTACTATACTTTTATTTTGACAATTAGTAGACTTTTTCCCCATTATCGAAAGTATTTTTTGTTAATTATTATTTCTGCTGAAAGATTGAATGGATTAATCAACTCCCTGTTTTAAAGTACCTTCAATCTTTGTGGGCTGTAAGAAGGTGGGAAAACTGCAAACTGAAATGCACCCTTTTTGGACCAGGTAAGCAGGCAGTGAGAAGAGGGAGGAAAATAATCTCAGTACACCCCAACTCAACTCATTGTTTATGTCCTTTTGTACAGGATGGCTGTTAGGGAAGAACTTCATTTCCTTGCTTTACCAGAGTACAGGAATATCAGATTGTGATTTGGACAATAACAATTCTATTAAACACATTTTTTAGTTATTAACAGCATCCCAGGGTCTAATCAAATTATGATTATGACATTTGGTAAAGATAAACTTTATACACATTTAGTAAAAGGAAAAGAAGATCAGTTATTAATATCATTTCACCCATCTTAATATGACAATTAAGATAGAGCTTTCAATACAGAGATAAGTACCAGCAGTGGCACATTCATTGCTGGTACTATTAGACAACTTAAACATCTAATATCCTTTTAGTGAACATTTCTGATGTGCCACCATTTGGTGGTGTAGACTGAGTATTTTGACACATGGTCTCTGCCAAATCTCATCATGGAAATCCCTTCCACAGGGATTCCCTAAGCTCCATAGGATGCCTTATTCCACTTTTGGGCATTGTACGTACCCAGAAAAAGAGAAACTAAAATGCAGTTTCTTGGGGTGGTTCACATACACAACCCCAGCCTTTTAGAAGATTATTTAAACATTTACATTATTTAAACATAAACATCAAAGAATGATACAAGGTAACCTCTTTTTCATTATGCTAATGCTAATACTCACTTCAGAAAGAACTGAAAAATGCTGCCACTGGAGTTTGAACCCATCGTCAGTTGCAATAGGGACCTCTGGAAACCTTGTTATTCTGTGGAGCTGAGATGAGCAGATACTGTAGCAGACACCTCAAGTCTGTTGTCAGGAAGGGCCATTGCATCGGTCTTGATAGGAAGAAGCAATCTTTTGATTGATGTATGTAATGTATGGTATGAATGCGGTGAATTTTTATATGGGGTATCTAATTGTTTATTTCCTGGTCTTACTGCTTACAATTTGAATATGTTGAATGTTATAGAATGTTACTGAAGTCAGAAGGATAACTTCAGGCAAAGAAATGTTAAGAAATTGAGGCAAGTTCAAAGGGATCATACTGAAGTCTTTCAGAATACAAAACTCCTTCAGTGATTTCAACAGTTGTCTTTGTTGAATAGCTGTTTGATCAGAACAAAAGAATTCGCTCTGACCTTTAACCAGCATTTCCCCAACTATAACAATAGATGCTAAAACCTCAGTGTTTCCTCTCAGTTTGTGCCATTTCCTCTTCATTTTAGTTGTAGTATATCCCATACTTAGAGTCAGAACTCCCACAATAAATGTAACTGTTATGAGAGTAAGTCGTTTGGACTTCTTCAGATAGTACACATAAGTATATTATTACATCTATAACCAAGAAGAATGTTTTTAATAGATTACTTTTAATTGAGTCTAGAATATTTGTTACTATAATCATCTGTGAGCCTTTCTAGAAGACTAGAAGACTGCATGCCAGAAAATTTCAATTGCCTGTTTAGTACCCTAATTTTCATGTACACATAAGACTTCTTAAACACAGAGAACATACAGATAAAAATGGTTTATATGCAGAGAGAAGATGATAGATCAAGTTTTATGCAGAGGTTTGGAAGGAAATGCATAGGAGGAAAGTTACTGTGAGTGATGTGATATTACAGCTTACAATTGACTAAAAAAACAGTTTGAGGGTTCAGAAAGGAAACAGAACTGGGGATCAGAAGCTGGATGAGTTTGTGTAAAATGGTATGGCTGGGAACACTCTTAGATTTTTATGGATCTGCAGAGCTGAATCTATGTGCTATAAAAGTCAATGATAAAAACCACCATTGCATTCAGTGAATACAAGAGTAAGTATCATGAGGAGAAAAATCTTTTCATTCCCTTCAGCTGTAACAAGCAGAGAGACCATGTAGGCATGTACAAAGAGACCTGTTTTATCTTTAAAAGCCATAAATTTATAATTGAAAGTTCCTAATCAGCTGCAAGTATTCCCAGCTCTATCCTGAAACATATATTGACCAAGCTTACTAATATTTTAGAGGGAATGTTACTCTGGAATGACCATGTTTAGGGTCATGTTTAGGGATTTTTACTCAGTACTACTCAGTCTGTTTGCCATTGTCTTTTGCTACTGCCATTTTTCACCAGGAGTAACAGAAATCCTAGAATTTGTTATGGAAATTCTATGTAAGGACACAAAAAAGAAATGCTTGTAAGTTGACTTTTCATAGTACAGTTCTAGTTCAAGTTCCAAATGGAGCTGTAAAATGTATTTAACTAACCATATATTGACTGCTGACCACTTTGGACCCAAAAATATAGAAGGGACATTTGAAATTTTAAAACAACTAACTCCTAAATCACCATAATCTAGTAATATATAATAATATACCATTCAGTGTGCCATCTTAAACTATAGCTACGACAATTAAGAATCAGAAAAAGGATGAAATAGCATAGAGATAACAATACTTGAGTGTCTGTCTCGTCTTCAATTATTTCTGTGGATTTGTTTTGTCTTAGGTATATTTCATACCTTAAGAACAGGTAGTTACAAATGCACGTGTACAATAGGGCTACTATAATAGCTGATATCATTCACAAACCCTGTCTTACCTTTTTTAAATATCCAGAGGATTTTATATATTTAAAACAGATATATTTGAGACTGATATCAGCTATAACCATCTCTGGATATGCTCAGTGTTTGAACTAGACTGGAAAAGTAAGAAACTGATCCTGTAAAAGGACTTAGTTATACCATAAATCTGATAGTAAGTGCAAGAAAAAGACAAGCATATTTGAAATTGAATTATCAATTTAAAGGTGGAGAATGAATTATGGATTCCAAATCTGTACTTTAAATCCAAAATTACATCAATTTTAAGTAAGTTCACTATTTCTGCTGGACTAATTTATTGCAGTTGAAGGACTGTGTATGACTAACTAGTCCAAACCATGAAACAACATTGTATTACTAAAAATCATACTGTTAAATATGATAACCATTAGTGTGGGTAAGGACTACTGATTTTATTCAGTATCTCTTAATGGTGAGGTTAAAAGAGTAACTGATCTTTTAGTTAAATAGTTGAAATTAATTAGAAAAGACCTCCTGAATGGGGGGGGGAGGGAGGGGGATCGTTGTAATTTCTTTTTTTTAATAAATAAAGAATTCACAGAGTCAGAGAANCAGTTAAATAGTCGAAATGAATTAGAAAAGACTTCCTGAATGGGGGGTAAAGAATTCACAGAGTCAGAGAATCACAACATATGCCAAGTTGGAAGGAACCCACAACGATCATTGGGTCCAACTCAAACGATCCCCAAGAGTTACACCATAATTCTCCATGTGAAATTTTGTGTATAATCCATATTGGTTATTTAGGGTCAGTTATGGGAGAACAGGAAAAGAAATAGCACACTTCTTTCTGAAAAAGTATGATGTTGCTCTTAATTATTTGGAATACAGAAACTTACCTGCAGACAAACTTGGAACAAGTCTTCATCCTGTTTTAAGATTGCATTTCTCATCAAAACCAGGCATGTTGACTGCATGGACTTTCGATGAGGGAACAAAAAAGAGAATACCGGGAAATCAAGACACTAATATGAATTATGTTGACAGTTTTTCACATTTTTGTGGATCAACAGATACAATTTACAAAGAGAATTAGCACTTTTTTCCCCCTCTCCTTTAGGTGAGGATCTGAATCTTAGAGCTAGAAAATATCTCCTATGTGTTTCTTTTCTGGGTAGATTAGTATTTCAGTGTTTATAATATATGGAGTGAAGAAGTTCTGTCACAAAGAATAATTTAAAATGTCCTTTAATATAGTAGTGAGACAATTTGGTGCAGGTTGAGAAACCCAAAACTTAAAAGAACTTTTCAGCAGAATCAAAGGAAAAATTGGCTTATATTGTCCCATAACTATGGATAACATCTTGTAGTGTACCCTGTCTAAGCTGTTGGACAAAAGAAGCAGACTAACCTAACAATTTCTTACACCAGCTCTGTGAATTCAATTTTGGGGTAGGATCAGAGAAATCCAGCTTAAGAAAATTGAATTTACTGAATTCAATTGGAATTAGAAAACAGTTTAAAGTCTTTACACACAACAGCAATTTCTATACATGTTTGGACTCTGGCATTGGAAGACCTTGCCTGCCCTTTACAATTTTGCTTTCTTTAGCTGAAATGTCAAAGACAGATTTTTGAAAGGCCTATGACTTAAACATGCTCATGAAAACAAAGTCTCAAATTAAAGTACATTCCTTTTACAGTTTCAGCAACTGAAAATAATATATTTTTTCCTGTTCTTTGACATTCTACAGTGCCGCATATTGTTAACCAGTTGTTAAGTTTTGGGTTTATTTTTTCCTTAAAAACATACACAGCTACATTTTGTCAAAGAGCTTAAATGTGCAGCACAATACTAACAAAAAAATAATGGATCTCTCCAGTAAGGAAGAAAAACCCAAAATGTTACATTATTCTTTTCCACAAGAAAGAAGTTTGTTTCACAGAAAAATCCAATATAAAACAGTACTTTTGCTGCATGTACATTACTTATCATTGAACAGTAGTACAGGTACATATAGCTATCTAAAATATTGGTATTGAACTAGTTTTAATTAATGTTCTTGTTAAACAAAGCATCAAACAATAGCTCTTTACTTCACAAGCATTAGATTAGTTTCCAAGGGAATTACTAGGGTACTTATAATTTAAAAGTGAATTCACAGTTTACTGTGTATTAGTACAACTCTTCACTATGAGCATGGGTTTGATTCTTACTTTTCTCTCTTGGGCTGCTTTTTTTTTTTAATTATTAAAAACCCAAACAAACACAAACTAACCAACCAATGAAAAAAATTCCAAAACAAACAAAAAAGTTGCTCAACATAACCTTCCCCAGAAAACAAATAACATTGCAACCTTTAGATAATTCTTTCTGTCCTTTGTGGAGTTTCACTTCTTTTGAAGTCTATTCAGTTCAAGTTTTTCCACTGACAGTTAAAACATGGTACAGCTCTGATCAGAACAGATTGCCAACCAACCTTTCATATTCTGTTCCCCTTATTATCCTGATCCTTGTCATCATGTTTTTCCCATATCCTTTTCACAGTTGCCTATACTGTGTACAGCTACGTACGTTGTTACATCACTGTGCTTCATTCAGCAGCCCTGCTGTGATAGTTTGTCCCTCAAAGGGAAAATAATGGTAGTAACATTTATGTCCATTTGGTTAAGCCATTTACTATTATGTTTTGTGGAAAAGATGAAAGCTCAGGAGCAAATAGTATTAAGATGGAATAGACAAAATGTCCTTGTGCTGTGACAGGCCTTCAAAGGAAGGCTACAAACCAAAAGGATCATTTTGCTGATTACAATGTACTCCAAATGTCATTGTGAAACAGCTCTAATCACTAAGTACAGTACCTTACACCCATCAAAATGATAAAAATATCTCATATTATAAGATTAGATAAAAGCATAGGAAGCAAAAAGTACAGTATTTTATTAGGTTTATTAAGTTTACCTGTATTAGAAGCTTTAAAAAAAAAAAATCTTTTCATCAAGTCTTATTAGTCTTCAGTTCCCATTCTCCCTTTCATTACAAGGAAGAATGTCTCTTAGGAGAAAGAAATGAAAGAATAAGTGTTCCTGGCAATGCACTGGCACATCCCATTCCACAAGACTTGGTCCAATACAATGCATGTAAAGAACAAGAAAGAGGAGAGAAAACCAGGATCCTGTATGTTTAAATATGTGTGGCTAAATAAGGGGCACCAATGTGACTTGTGCTTAGAAATCTCTGAAAACACAATATCCTCTTGCTATAATGCAAGTATAAACGTGTTTCAATAAAATAAATTTAACTTTCAAGGAGGTTTATTGTAGAATAACTGAGAGGGAAAATAATATCTACTTACTGTCTCCTGAAATTGAGAACTTCCAACAAACTTATAATCTATTTTCCTTACCTCTAAAGGCTGGAAGTCTGTATAATGTAAAAGATGGGATAAAAACAGAAGTTTACAGTAAGCAGAGATGTTTTCTCTTTCATAGATATGTGTCTCTGATCAGTTTCATGGCCCTCCTTTGGATTCTCACCAGCAGGTTCACATACTTCTTGTATTGGGGGTCCCAGAGCTGAATGCAGCATTCCAGGTGGGGTTTCAGGAGACTACAGGGTGAGAATCCTCTCCCTTTACCTACTGGTCATGCTGCTTTTGATGCAGGATATAGTTGGCTCTCTGGGCTGTGAGTACACATTGTCGGCTTTTGTCGAGCTTCTCACCCACAAACATCCATTGGCTCTCAACCAATTCCTTTATTACCAAAAGAGATTAATTTATAACAAAAAAAAGTCACTTAACCTCTGGAAGGTCTGAGAGACAGTGAAAATATTAAAATTCTATTATTCAGAGTCTGCTGTGATTTTTCTGTAGTGCACTGTAACTCATGAAAGCATAGCAACACTGGCTGGACAAGACAAGTTTTGTTGAAGGTGTTGAGGACACGACCAAGAGATTTCAAGACTGCCTTGTCCAGTTCCCTAGACCTCCTGACGAAAGATCTTTGATAGACAATTTCCATTGTAAATCTAATTTTTAGGGTGTATCTCTTCTGATTAAATCTCCTTGTGTACCACTAATTTCCTTTTGCTATATGCAGAAACTATGATCTATTCCTTTAAAAGAGTTAAAGGTTAAAGGCTTATGAATAGAAACTACTTGAAAAAGTATTCCAAAGTTCTTCTCTTTTGTACTGTGTTCCAAACAAGGATTTCAAACAGATAATTTTCTTAGGCTTAATATGCTGGTAATAATTTCCTACAGAAATTATAAGAAAAGATACCATAAGGAATGGTATCCTCCCCTCTCTCCTCCCCTCCCCTCCCCTCTGATCTAAGTCATGCATCTAGAGTGTTTCTTTTAGTGCGCTTCTTCTTTTTTTTTTCCTTTTTTTTTCTGTTAGGGTTTGTGTTTGTTTTTTTTTTTCACTGCATCCCTCTTGCTAGTTAGTAAAGAGTTAATGTCAATTACAGAAAAGAGTTTTATCTTCATAAGTTTGCTAGTAAGGACGGTGGTCTCCTATTCCATGTGGCTTTACATAAAGTGTGCTGTCTACCTGCTGCCTATCATTGATGTCAGATGTGCGGCACTTCAGAAATATACCTTCCTGCCCTTCAATCACTGTGGAAACATTGTCATTCAAACACAGAACTTGCTAAATCAATAAGATTTTATATCGAAGTAGAAGCTAAATTAAGTATTGTGAAGAGTTGTAACAAGATATAAAAGTGAGATGTATGTGTGCATTTTTTCCTGTCTTTGAAGGAAAACTGCAAGCTGTAATTTCTTCAGGATTTGTCAATCAGCCAAAATCACTTCTTGCTTTCTTGCCATCCTTTTACTGGAGTTTTATTTCTTAATAGAATCAATTAATATGATATTATACGGTGTGTGTCTTACAGCCTGAATTTAAAAAGTGTTCATTCTTCTGCGTACTTCAGAGAATATGTACTTGAGAAGAGTTGCCTTTTAACACTAAAGTGTCATTGAACATGTAAGAATCAGAAATATTTAGGATGGAAAATATCTTTAAGATCATTGAGTCCAACCATAAACCTAACACTGCCAAGTCCACCTCTAAACCATGTCCTTAAGTGCCATGTCTACATGTCTTTTAAACATCTCCAGGAATGGTGATTCCACCTCTTCCCTGGGCAACCTGTTCCAATGCTTGATAACTGTTTAGATTAAGAAATGTTTCATAGAATCATAGAATATACTGAGTTGGAAGGCACCTATTAGGATCCAACTCCTGGCCCTGCACAGGACACCCCAAGAATCACATCGTGTTTCTGAAAGCAGTGTCCAAACACTTTTTGAACTCTGGTGCTGTGACCATTTCCCTGTGGAGCCTATTCATCTTTTGGGTGAAAATTCTTTTCCTAATATTCAACATAAACCTACCACAACTCAACTTTATGCCATTTCTTCAAGTCCTGTGACTGGTCAAGGTAGTGAAGAGACTGGTACTTGCCCCTCTGCTTCTCCTCGTGAGGATGTTCTAGACTGCAGTGAGGTCTCCCCTCAGACTCCTCCAGGCTGAAGAGAGTGACCTCAGCTGCTCCTCATAAGATTTCCCCTCCAGACCCGTCACCATCGTCATAGTCCTCCTTTTCCTAATAACCAGTCTATCTACTCATAATCCCAGACTCTTCACCACCTTCATTCCCCTTTTCTGGACATGTTCCAGCAGCTCAGTGTCTTTCTTGTAGTAGAGGGCTCAAAACTAAACGCAGTGCTCAAAGTGCGTGAGTAATGAATCCTCCTGTGAGAATGTTGCTTAGGAAGATAAATAACATGCAAATGATAGGTCTGGAGTTTGACCTACCAAATATAATGTTGACATCAGGAAACCTCTTGTATATGTCCTAGTGACACATTTTGACACCAGGATTCACCTTAACTGATTAAAGGTATCTAGCAAAAAATGCCAAGGAACAAGTATTTATGATGAACACAGTGCAGATGGGAATATGACATTACTGACATTTAGGGCTAACTTGCCTTGTACAATGTTGAAAATAGTCTCACCTGTCTGCTACTTAGTCACTCAATAAAGTCTTTAGATTCCCTAACCTTAATACTTGAATATATGAAAGTCAAATATTTTAAATGAAAAATTATGTAGATAATTTAGTAAATTAATTATTGCTAGGAAAAAATAGGACTAATTGTTGTATAGAGATGTACTGTGTTGACCTTCTGTAGTTGCCAGAAGCACACTGATCGCTCTCTCACTTCCACTCAAAAAACAAAATACAGTGAAAACACTCATGGGTTGAGATAAAGGTGGGGAGTTCCCACAGCAATACAGTGACTGGCAAAACAAACTCCATTCTAGAAAATTATTTAATGTATTACCATTTAAAATGTTGAGAAACAAAACCAAATTAAACAAACACCTTTTTTCCACCTCCCTTTTTTCCTCAGGGTCAACTTCACTCTTTCATTCCTACTTTCTTTTCCCTCTGCCCCCATAAGGTGCTGCATGGAGGATGGCGAATGGATATTCTCCTGTTTTGATGGGGGTCCTTCCCAAGGGCCACAGTTCCTTCAAGAAATGTCCACCTGCTCTGGTGAGATTAATACCAAGACTAATATCATATTGAGCTGCATTAGGCAAAGTGTTACCAGCAGACCAAGGACTAAGCACTAAGCACTGATGAGACAGACTGCTGTGTCCAGTCCTGGGTTTCTCAGTACAAGAAAGACATGGATGTACTGAAGAGAGTCCAAAGAAGAGCCACAAAGCTGGTTAAGGGTCTGGAGCAGCTCACATATGTATAAAGGTTGAATATACTGGGACTGTTTAACCTGGAGGAGAGAAGACTCAGCAAGTATTTATCAATGCACAAAAATACATTCAGGGAGAGTGCAAAGGAGACAGAGAGAGGCCTTTTTCAGTGGTGCCCAGTGACAGGACCAGGGACAATGGACACAGACAGAGACACAGAAGGCTTTGTCTGAATGTCAGGAAACACTGTGACGGTAACTGATCAGTGGCGCAGGGTGTCCAGAGAGACTATGCAGTCTCCCACCTTAGAAATATTCAAAACCTCTTTAGACATTGTCCTAGGCACCCAGCTCTAAGTTGCCCCACTTGAGCAGAGGAGTTGGACCAGGTGACCTCCAGAAGTATCGTCCAAACTCAACCATTCTGTATTTTTGTGAAAGTACAAAATCCACCTTATTTCTCACTGCAATTGCAGAAGATATCCATTATTTTCACCTGTGTGATTTTAGTGTTCAGCATTTGGTGCTCTGTCTAGGAATTTTTCACAGATAGTGTCGTAACAGATCAGAAAATCTGGACTGTCTAGCATGTCTCAAGCTGGAGGCATAAAATTGAAGCATCAAAAATTACTTTTTACTTTGAACTGTAAAACATTATATTATTGAATTAGAAAATGTTGGTTCCATTGAAAATGATCTTCCAGAGGGAAATGGTTCTTGGTGACAAATCTTTAAAGTGAAAGCCTCCCCCATCTATGTAAGTTTTGATACTCACTTCAGTGAAATCTCTAATTATATGTATGAATTCCTTCATCAAAAAGCCAAACAATTAATCAAGCCTATTACTAACTCTTCAAGCCACCCCAGATGTATGTGAGGGAGGTGCGAAAAATGAAAGTTCACTAATCTAAAAAAATACTCCAGTTTTATTCCCTTCTTTGTCGGCTGTGAGTAGTTGTGTTGGATTCACAGTAGTATTCACTCTGAGGGTGATTTTTGAGATGATTTTTTCTGTTCTAAACCCAAATTGTATTCTAAAATTAAAACACAGGTTGGATTTCACATTTTATGTGCCAAGAATTTTCTGAATCAGACATACCAACTAAGCTCTAGTGATTTTCTGAGTCACTTATGTTTTTAGTATTCTTTATAATTAAAGCTTTTGAGAGACACAGTTCTAAGCAGCTGCACTAGACTAACTAGCAGGTGCTCATGCCTCCACTTGAATTAGTTTCTGTCCTACTGTGATAGCTATCTGGACTGGAGCTAAAATAACATCTGTGAGTGAACACAGGACAGATTATGATCTTTTATGATATCTCTACCAAAGAATGTATAATCTCAACCCAATCAAAGCATCAGTCAGTGTAGTAGAAAAAGACAAAAACAGAGATGTCTGAAAATATGCAAAATACTCATGCTTACCTGGGGGAAGTAGATGATTTAGTTGAAAGTGTCATGTTTGTTTTTGAGTATATATGGACATAAAGTTCTGTGGTCTTAACTTGTCATAAAAGCTTCGGAAAATATCTCAAATATTTGAGGGAAATCAGATAAGGCAGCAATAGAAACAAAATCCTGAAATACAATCAACAAATGACATAATGACATAAGGACAAACATTTGAGTAACAAGAATGGTTGGAACAGAGGGGTGAGTGGAAAGCGTAAAAGACAAAGCACTGTGGACTGTATTATGTAAGTAAGAATATTAAAAGCATAACACTGATCAGCTGAGTCTGACAAATAAAGGATGATGATGATGAGAAAAAGATTTCAGAAGAATATTTAGACAGAGGTTAAAGGAAAAAAAATATTAAAAGCAAAAGTGAGAAATAAAGAACACCAAGATCATAAGATTGCATATTCTGTATATGAGAGACAAAAAATAAGTGAAGAAGATGGAAGTTAAGAAGAATGTTTAAGAGGGAAAACAGTTAACACAGGAAAAAAAGAGAACATGTATGGGAATGAATGTGAAAATAATAAGACACAACCTCTACACCATCTATTATTGCATTTAAGACATTCACTTTTACTTCCAGAATGAGAGTCTCTAATCATCTCTTTTGCTTGCTGTATCATATCCCCCAGCTATCAGGTGACATTTGATACTTACAATCTGGTAAAGATGTTTCTCATCATTGTCACTGATTTCTTTTCTGTCTTTTTCAAAAATTTAGTTGACCTAATTTGTAAGGAGGAATTTGGCACAACTGTCTGAGCTTCTTATTCTCTCTTTCTTCAATCAGATTGGCACTTTCCCTCTTCTACTCAGGAAAATGCTGATCATCCAAGCCTTGCTCTGAGCACAAACACTTTATACTTTCTTCTGGGACAAAAGAGGATCCCATAATCATTGCTAGTCTTTTTGCAACTTAGTATATATAAAAAAGGTTTTCTATAGACTCAATATCTCACATATAGACTCTTCTGTTTCATCTTTCCCTCATGTATTTGACAACTATACAAAAGTAGTGAAATCAAAAAATTAACTCAGATTTCGAACACCAGACCATTCATCACTGTTGATGGAAATTTCTTCAACAGTTTTTAAAGACTCCCACTGAGGAAAACTCCACAATATCCATAAGTACATTCAGACTAAATTTAGCATCTGAACATGAAAATAGGTTGGCTGAAGAATTGTCTTTTGGGATTGTCTGCCCTCAGCAGTTTTGGAGAACTTTGCTATGTGTTACAAGTGATTTTAGTATGTAAACATTCAGGTGCCAAATTTGCAAGTCTGAATGTTTTCAAAGTTTTAGGAAATACATGCACATCACAATGAAAGTCTGAGGTTCCCTTAAATTATCTGAATATTTGCACACAGAACTGAAACATTAAAAATTGTCAATTATTTTGAATTATTATTGACAGTATTGAAAATACATTCCCCAGTAAAAGCAAATAAGCAAACAAAAAATAATTGAAAGATTTTCCAGGAGAAAATGGTTATTGATAGCAAAGCTTTGGCCACTATAATTAATAACTCTGGTTATTAATTATAGAGCACATATACATCAAAAAACCGCACAATTAATCAAGCCTGTTTCTATAACCTCAGGTTGTTCCAGCTGCATGTGAAGGAGGAATATCGCTACTTTTAACATTAAAATGTTTGTTTCCAACCAAATTCTTCCAGGAATTTACGTTCCTATCTTCTTTTCTTAAATCTTACACCTGAGGAAAAGATTATTCATTTCCTCTCCATGTCAGCTTTCTAAGTACATGAATATGTTTTAGCATGTCCTGTCTTAGTTTTCTAGGGAAAATTACACCAGTTTCTTCCATGTTTTTTTTTGTACTTCATATTTACTAGGTCATTTTTGTGCTTTTTTAGGGGTATTGTCTTCTCTTTATATCTCTTGTAAAATGTAATGCTTAAAATGTTGGAAGTTTTATTTCCTGTTTTATGTGGTGAAATACTGTTCATATTTCCTAATAGATGCCTTAGAATATTTACCTCTTTCTTCTAACTACCTAATAAATAGACTAGTATTTGAATAGATAATTGTTCTGTCTAAACTTATGAAAATGAAGATGTCCTCACTTAGTTTTGTTCCTATTTTCTCCATTTGGGGAAATAGTTTGAAATTCTAATCCTCTCTTTCAACATTCTAACTGTCTATCCATGTTTCATGGCACCTGCAATAAAAATCCTGCTCTCTACTTTATCAAACTGGCCATGGAAAAAGTTCTTAACAGAAAAAAATCATAAAACTATTTTGATATCAACCTTAAGATATTCTGACTTATTTCTTTTCATTGATGGTAAAAGGAGGCTTCATTATTAGTTCTGTATACAGATGTCTACACTTCTTCAGTGAACCCCTTTCCTTTAGTTTGCCATCAAATTTCCTATTTGCAACCCCCCTCTTCCCACCCTCATACCTATCCTGCTCTCAAGTCCAGAATCACCTCCTGGCATGGCACACTCAGATGCCTTCAGGGGAGGAAATATTTCTGCTCTCTTCTGGAATTCGAAAAGATCCACAAAGAATCTCTCAGGCAAAAAAAGCCGATGTGTCTTTTTTTGTCTCCTTTTTACTAATATTTACAGAATCCACAAAGTAAACTTACAGCAAATAAAAAAGATATTGTTCCACAGTGGTCTTAGCTAGAAATGACTACTATTTTTTTCTTTTTTAATTTTTTCCCCATTGAAATTTGAGAACTAGGAGGAACAAAACAAGACACATTCATAAATCCATTCATCTTAACTAAAATAATGAAATTGGAGGAGATTATCTGATAAAAAGTCATGATAGTGTCTTTATAGACATAAGAAGCAACTTTTGCAACACAGTAAGTGATTTTACACATTTGAGTTTGGATGCTGACAAGAATACCCAAGATTTCACTGGATTTTATATTGCATCACCTATGACAGTGATTTTCTTTTGTTGGCAATTACAGAATTTAAACAGCTCTCACTAATTTTATGAAGATTGCTTAAACATAACTGGCTTATGTTAGATATAGCTACGAAGTGTAACAGTAAGAATAAAATCTGTTACTTTCCCCCCTTCTGGGTATAATTTTTACAGTGTCTTTTAAAAATAAGGTAATCTAAGAGACATCTCAAAATATTAAATAAAAATTTCAAAATAATGACAAAAGACAACAACACCCAGGTTGATCCAGCAGTAAGGTATAGTTCTGGAAATAAAAAAATTAATTTGTCCTTTGTTGCTTGATCATGTGGAACGACTGACATGGGAAAGACAAGTAGTTTTAAAGCCTTTTCAGTCTGCAGACATGGCTCCCTCTAGGCTATTAAAATTCTATTTGAAATTGGTTTATTTAACAAAAAAAAAATATAGTAGTTATAGTCTCTGGCTCTTTAGAGTGAGTTCAGAATCCGTGTTCTGCAGAAATTACTGAAATAATTGATAATGGCAGTAGTTGGGGGTCTCAGTAATATAAACAGTACAGAGAAAATGCAATTCATTCAGTTCCCCAAAATTATAAAACTTGAACTCCTGAGGTAACTTATCACAAGGAAGGTAATGTTGAAATGCACAGTCTAGAGGAAGAGATGTTCTCAAGAAAATTCAAATGAAAATACTTGAAAAGCTTCCATTATCAACAAGAAAATGTTATAAATATGCGTCCTTCAATGGAATTGATAACACAAAATTCAGAATTTAATCAAGATTTGAGAAGTGTCTCTAAAATTATGCAAAATCTTAACATATAGCTCAAGTTAAATATCTGTTTAAGGTGTACAGCTCCTATTTCAAACATATGTGGCTGATAGCTCATTGCGTGGCTTCATTCATTGCAAGCCAGCTGTCAAAAAGAAAGATTGCTGAAGTCAGTTCAGAAATATCTTAGTTCTCTCAGCCAGATTGAATGTCAGCTGTTTTCCAAAGCAATGAAATTAATAAAAACGATTCTGCAGTAGAAGCAAGCAATACAGTAAGCTCAGATGTCCTCTTGTTCATTAATCACTAAGTGTCAGAGACAAATAAAGCATTTCATTGGGTACTTACGTACCAGCTGATCACCCTTGCATAACCTGTACTCACCTTGCTTAGTCCCAAAAGCTCATAGAAAACTTTGTGCAGGACATGATTCCCAACATGTTAGTTCCAGGTAAAAGCTAGTCATAATAAATTAACAACAATAATTCTTTTTCATTGAACTTAATTAAATTCAATTATTAAATGAAATTAAATTATTAAGTGTAATATCACTCTAGTATCGGAAGTAATTAACAATGTTCAATTTATTACAGAATTTTCTTATGATGCTAGATGCATAATGTGAAAGATTAATGTCATTTTCAGCCTTTGACAAAAACACTATTAACTTTTATTGTACTATTTATTTTCTTGTACATATCAGTGGAAAAAGTAGTTTTGGAAAAACTTTCATAGGAAAGCACTGTTAGAGGTCTTTAAACATATTTTGTTTACAGATTTCTTGTAAAAACTATGATTGCCTCTGATACCATAGTAGTCTTATTTTTTCTTTCTAGAACAACTCTATTGAACACAAATATCTTTGCAGACTTCACAACCCAAAGCATCCTTATATTTCTCCCCTGTTTTTTGAATCAGACTCATTTGGCAGCTGCAGCTTACTGATTTAATCTGTTTATTTTGATATTTTCTTTTCCTTTTATGTTATTTCATTTTTCTTTTACATTTTAGTTTCTTTTGCATTGTGGTTTGTTTGCTTGTTTGTTTCATTCGAATGTTGCTCTGGTAATGCTCTTACACTGTTTTTTTCCTTAAATCGAAATGTCATCTGTGGAGACCTCAGTAAGTTATATGACAGCAGAAATGTGTTGAATTTTTTTGGTAAAACACCTTGTGTACTGAACACAGTCTAAATGGCAGTTTGAGAAACAGTGTTTCCCAATGGGGCAGTTGAATGTGCAGAAGTATATCCTCTGTTTTTCTAAGGGCAGCTAGTGCAACCCTGGTGATATACGAAACATAAAAAATAAATATATTTGGCATCAGCCATCCCCTCCTGAATATCTTACCTTCAAAAGCAGAAGAGAATATTAGCAAACTAACTTAATTTTGGGGGGTTTTGTTTACAAGGTGACAAGTCTATCAAAATGTGTCAATTCTGACAATTTTTCCTACACGGGCCAATGACTATATTCATTCAAGTAGTTTAATACACAATGATTTCCAGAGGAATATTATAATTCTAAACTTAGACAGAGGACCTGTGGCAATGAAATGGGAGACATTTAGCCTTCTTCACCAATTTTCTAGATTGTGGAATTTCTCAGATTTTGAAAGATACGTTCAGAGAGTTTTTCAGGTGTGGATTTTGCATTGAATGTATTTTTGATTAGGCACAGGGGATAAGATTTTTCATTTAAAAAAATTATTTTAATATAAAAATCATTCAATACTGACATGTTATTATTGTACACATACATTTGCTAATATGTGTAATTCATAGTGAAATGAAACTCATAACTGCCAGTTCTGATTTTTTAATTTTTTCTCCCCTTCCCTCACTTCCCCCTCCCATTTTATCTATCACTGGTGGCTCACAAACCTCGTTTTTCCCTTGGGTGTCCACCTTAAAAATAATAATGCTTGATTTACTTTACAGTCAGTAACATGTTCGTCTTCCTCCTTTGGTATCGGTATTTGTTTGAACGAAAAATTCCTCTAAGCTAGTTGAACTGCTATGTTACAAGATTGCTGGTCTTTGCAAATGTGTCATAATTACCTAATAAATTCTCATAGTTGTGTTATGTTTCACAATGTTTGTATTTTATTTCTGAATAATTAGTATTATTATGTTAGGGGTGATTGAGCGAGTATCTGTCATTTATTAGTATTTGTGAGCTCTTTTGTGGACTTTGCTTGCTTGACATTCTTTCTTCCTCATGTTACTTATCTCTGGTTTCACATTAAAATATTTTATCAAAGTCGGAGTGTAACTTTTGGTTTAGAATTGGCAATCTTTTGTGTTTGGGAAATCATCATTGCCACCCATAACATCTTTCTCCCTCTCTTTCTCCCTGAATTATCTATGATTGATAGATTCATAGTTTGGAGTAAAATTTTAATGTTACAATGTAAAAGTTACCTTTCCAATACATTCCAGTTGTTGACGCTATCTACATATATTGTATAAAATATTCTTCTGAGTCCTCTTTCTTTATAGAGTTGCAAAATTGTTGGAGGTGTCAGATGACTTAGGTTTTCAGTAAAGTTGTTTTCCTAATTTCTTCTCTCTAATATCTCCAAATCAAGGAAAGCAGAGCACTCTTTCAGTTAGTGTTTGACTTCTAGCTTATTATTACATCTTGCCTATTGCAGTGCAGAAAACATTTCTATGTAGCTCACGCTGGAGATATCAAAAAGATGCCACAGATCTTTTCAGTGTTTTTTATTGCTTTCAAATGTTGCTCTGCTACCGATAGGAAAAATCAGCTTCAAAATGGACCATCACTTTACACATGTACAACATGCTGCTATCACATAGGAAGTAATTTTAAGAAATTCACATTAATACTACTACCAGATATATGAAGTTGGCTCAGGTTTACAGTAAATCTTGTATTGCAATTAGAAACAATGAAGGATTGTTTTCTTTATTTTCTGTG
>VYXB01004369.1:415064-526075 GCA_013397135.1 Pachyramphus minor
CTCTTTAAAAAAAAAAAAAAAAAAGTGCTATTCCAAGTCCCTTTTTTTTTAATTTTTATTTTATTTTTGTTTAAGAAAGAAGAGCTTAAGTTTAAGGTAAAGATTCAAAGTCCTCTCAGACTTTGAAGGATAGATGCTCAAGTGAAAGGAAAGAGGAAATATAACTTACAGGACAGAGAATAGAAGACATTGATATATCCAGTAAATCCAATTTTCTTTATTTTTGCTCTTCTATGTCTTATTTTTCACTCCAGATATCCAATGTATTTGAGCTTTCAATTATTTATTTTGTGAAGTATGTCAGCCTTGTCCCTCTGAACTTTCTTCCTGCTGTTTTTTCTTTTTTTTTTTTTGGTCTTTTTTTTTACTTATTATATTTAATATGAAGAGTAAAGAAGCGTTAAGGTATACTGACTGCTTGAAGCTGAACTGAGTAATTTTGTAAGTGGGAGGTATCAATGAATTCATTAGATTATGAGAATGTGAGGGCTCATCTTGCATTCATCAATCAGTTTTGAATCTTAATCCCCCTAAAATGGACAGTTTAAATAGTCTGTTCTATTATTGCCAAATAGAAATGAATTAACATCCATGTTGAAATATTTTAAACAAATTATTATTATTATGCTTATTTTAATAAATGTATCAAACCAGAAATTTTAACTTAATCAAAAGAATTCTGCTGTATCAGGGAGAAAAAAGAGACAAATTTGGGGGAAAGTGGAACCAATTTAGTTGATTTACTTTTTCAAATCAGACAGTTGTGTCTACCCCTCTCTCTCACCTATTTAAACAAGTTTAGAAGTAAGTTGCATAGGTTCTTTATGAGCTTTAGCAGTGACCATGTAAGTAGGAGAAATTCTGTCTTTAGCTGAAACTCATTCTTGTCTTCAGATACTACTAAACTCCCATCTCAGAAATAGTTGTTATCTGTGACTTAAACATGCAAACAATAAGTATTTGACATGGAAAAACTCCAGATTCCACTGAAGAAAAAGCAATTGTTTTTTGGTTTTTGGTTTTTTTTCTTTTGTGGAGTCATCCTGCTTTTTGTTTCTTTGTTTGTTTTTCAGAGATAGTATCCACAATCATCAGTAAGAGTCAAAGAAGATATTTTTTGAATGTAAAATGTGTTCTTTCAACAAGTATTTTTACCCTTAAAAGGTCCCCCTGTAAACATATATTGTTCAATCAGGAAAAAATTTATTCATTCCAGTACAAGTTCAAGTGTCTAAGGCCTTGTAAAAACGTGGGCATATTGTTTCTTTTTAATCCAGCTTCATAAACCATGAGGTACACTGCCTCAAGGTTTGATATTTCAACAGAGTGAAATGAATGAAGAACTGGAGTTTCATTTATTTTATTCTTCTTCTAATTCCATTTCTTGCAATCACAGTCAATATGTAATGTCATAAAAATCCAGAAATGGGTAGCAGCACAACCTTTTAGAGTATCGTCCCATTTTGATGTCATCAACAGACTTACTGGTAGTGCGTTATTCCTGATGATTTTCTCATCAGGTTTTTCAGGATTAGCCACTCCACCAGTTTCACGGCTTTTGCTGCTCAATGTTTTCTGAGGACCCCTATGGCTTAAGGACGTAAATACCCTACTACATGCCCTACACACCATTGGTCTTTCCCCTCCAGTATCTTATCTTCAGCAGCAGAAAAAAGAGAGGTGATTTACAGTAACCTCAGAAACTGATGATTTGCTCCACTGCACTCACTGTATAGTACCCCAGACTCTAGAATTGCTCTGTTAGGGAGAGTAGAGCATTCTTCCTTGCTTAGTCATTTAGTATTCCTGTAAAAACTCAATTTAATTTTGTTTATCCATCTTTTTAACAGCTTCTCAAATGTTTCCTGGAGTTTGAATAAAAAGGCCGTTCACACACCAATGATAAAATCATGTTGCTACAACTAAATAACAGAACATGTTGTCTTCTAGGTGTGTAACATGGAGTTTGGAGTTTTCTGATGGTTTCCAGCTATACCAAGAGCCAATACAGCACAAAATTACCCACAAATAAAAATATCTCTAAAATACTAAAATCAATGTCAATCTATATTTTAGGATTGATTCCTCTGTATATTAGAGAGAAAGTGTCTTACTAAGAGTCTATGTATCAACTAAATATTAATATTACACCATTTTTGGCTAGCAGGGGAGATTTCAAGTAATTCAAATAGAAGGGAAAATTAGGTGAGTGGATTAAGTGCAAAAGGTGAAGGTTCCAAACGTCTGGTTTGTTTTTATTTTCTCTATTTAATTTTTTTCTTTCATACTATTCATCTATGTCCTTGCTTTCTTTCATACTGGTAGGGTATTTTTTCTATCATAGGGAAGTTCAAGCATAGTATGTAATACGAACATTAATCTCTGTAAGTAGAGTCATGGGGCCAAATTTATCAATTCCGTTTCTACTAACAAACTCAGCATTTAACTATCAATTTAAGCATATGAGATTCTTTCATCCTTACATCACAGACCAGAGAAGAATTCAGTCTAAATAATTGCTTCTTTTTATTTTACCACAGTTCATTTATTCAATGTTTTATCTATAATCCCAAATAATAAAAAAAGAATATTGAAAAAATTGTGAAATATTGTGAAATATTTTGAAAAAGGGTAAAACTTCTATTTAAAATGGTAGGCCCTTTCTGAACATTTAATCTGAATTGGGGAGTGAGTCAATAAATGAGTAAAACCATTGAATAATGAATTAATAATGAGGCTAAAGAGAAAGAATCTTTATAACATAAAAATCATAAATAAAATCTTCTATGATTTATAATTCATATGATAATACTGATTGTATCTAGCATAGCATTTGTACTTAAAAAGCCTTTTCCTGAAGTTATTTGTTCAATTAGTTATTAGTTTAAGTTACATTTTGAACTAATTTGTTCTCTTTTAGAAACAAAACCAAAACATTGATTACTTATATGCAATTCTTCTCCTTACATCACAAAATAATTTACTTTCCAAATTCTGTGACATTGCTTCACTGAAAAAGGTGTATTTTTAAAAAAATATTTTGGGGTACACTTGCAAATATTCCTGGTAAAAATGTGCAGTAATCTTTTTGAGATGGTGCTGTAAAAGAAAATTGGTATTTTACTGGTCAACTGCTGAAGGTGTAATTCATGCTCAGTAGCTTAAGTGATGTGTTTATTTACTTAGAATTGTGTATTGCTCTTGCTGTTGGTTACATAATGATTATGGAGAAATGACGAAGACTTTTAGTTCTCTAGCTAATGGTAATAAGCCTGCGAAATCTCAAGGTTCCCTGGCAGGACAGTTTATTTTGAAAGATTAGAGCCTCATGGTCTACCCAAGGAGGCAGCAGAATTCCATAAGAAGTAGGTCTAGCTGGTAAATTGGGTCTCTTTTTCCCATCAAAAGAAGATGTCCTATGACCATAACTTTTTTTTTTTTTTTTTTTTATTACACAGAGGTGCCATATGAATAGTGAAATATTAAGTCTCACTGGTTTTGAATGTAGCTTGTACATATTAGGTGTGGACAGAATTGGGACTCAAACAAGTAAATCAAGTGAAATTAAATGACAATAACACTAGATTTATTACACAACATTGATAACAGATGTTTGAATTCAAACCAAGTTTGTGCAATTCACCAGACTTTGTGGCTTACAATACTGTTGTATAATCAAAATATCACCACACTTGAACGGTAAGATACTTTTAAATTAAAACAGTGATTATTACAGAAAATATAGTAGAATATTAGCTTGTTTGGATTTTTCTTGGTTTTGTTTTTTTTTTTTTACTTATTTATTTATTTTTTTTAAATGTTATAACCTCTGCAGATAACTTAAAGGCTGTTTAGACATATAATCTTTTTTATTTCGTTTTTTCTAAGGTAATAGCATTAGATAGCAAGCTTTTGAAGAGAACAACTCTATGCAATTAAGTTGCAGCATAAGATAAAAATGTCATTAGTCATTATATGTAGTGAGATGTTGATGGGCGTTTATTCTACATTAGTTAAGCTGAACAGTAAGCTAACATTTATCATAATTTCCCTGTTGTTCATGCTATTTATAACACTCATATAATATTGTGATGTAAGTGTTGCTAAAAAGTGAAGTAATTTACACTAATAATTAGAAGCACAGAAGACAAACTTTTTAAACTGAAGGAATTTTTTTCTAAAATAATTATACATGAATGGGACTTTAATGGAATACCTTACTATCAAAACAGAGTATTTCCTCAATGAAGATAATAGGTAAATTTACATAATCTTGAAATATTCTATTCTATTCTATCCTAAATAACCCATATTTTCAACAGACAGATACTTTGGTAGAACTTTTTAAAATATCTTTTGTAGAAGAGCCTAATTTGCCACAAAACTGCAGAAATTGTTAAGATTCAAAATATATCATATAAAATACTCAGTTGGAAGGGACTCATGAAGATCACTGATTCCAACTTCCGGCCCTGCACAGGACTGCCCTAATAGTCATGTTACATACTTGAGAGCACTGTCCAAACACTTGAACTATTGTGTTATATATTTGCCTCATCCAGGAAACTATACTTTTTTGCTTGTTCGTACTAGAAAAGTGAGTCCTAGAAAAGATTTGGCCATACTTAGACATAAGCATATGCATAGGCATCTAGTAATATTTCTGTCATGGGTTTAACAGCCCCCCTGGGCTGAAATGGTCAGGCCCAGGTAGATTTCCAGAAAAAAAGCCAATCAAAAGTTTTAGTAACGGCTCTTCTAATGACATATTTAAGAAAACAGAAGAGAAGGTGGAACTGCGCCAAAGAAATTTGGCAGCCGTGTAGGAGGGAGGCATCAGGTCCCCAAGTAGGGGGGCCAGGCCCTTCTCCCCCTGGCCTTGGGCCAGGGGCAGGCATGGCATTGAAGTCTCTCCAGGCGGGACGTGTAACAGTGGAGAAACAAACTCCAGACAGAAGCTGCCCACCTGCAACTTGGCTGCAGAAAGAATTACAGCCCAGCAGAGAGTAGGGAGGACTTGAGCTAACTGAGCTTCCTCCAAGGTCAGTTCTAGCAGGAGAAGAGCTGAGGTGAAAGGGGAGTTCCCCCCACCACCACCTCCAGCAGGGGAAAGACTGAAAGTTACAAACCCCTGTCACCTTTAGAAGATAACTGGGGTGCAGAGACCCCCTCCCTATCTCCCCCTGCCGTTAATGAGGGAATTTGTCCCAAAACAGACGAGTACCTAAAGAGATTGTGACCCTTGTGAGAGGCCTGAGTTGAAGCAGAGTCCTGCTAGAGACCTGTGCCCTTGGAGAGAGAGACTTTATGCTGGAGCAAGTTGTCTCAAGTAAGACTTGTAGTCCCAGTGAGGGATCCATGCTGGTGCAGCTCACTTGTGACCATAAAGGACAGCAGAGTATGGAAGAACTATTGTCCTGGGTGGAACCACAAGAAGAGGTCTATTTATGACTATCTTTGGTGGGAAAGGGACCTCCACACAGCAGAGGAAGGACTCAAAACCATTCTCTGTAGCCGTGGCTGAAGACTATGGTAAAGTAAGCGTCCTTCTGCGAAGGACCCCACAGGAACAGGGGAAAGGACTCAAAGCCATTATCCCCTATAACTGTGTTACAGACTATAGTGGAGAAAGCATCCCTTACAAGCCATAGAAGACCTCAGGAGCTTTGGTGTACCCCTGGCCTCTGATCCTAGTTGTAATGGAGGAGGGACAGACCCAACCCTGAAGTCATGATGCAGCAGAGCCAGCTGAGAGAGAGAGAAAGAGAGAGAACGAAAGGAATCTCCAGCAACAACACACTGAACTTGTCGTCCTCAAGATAACAGAAAAGAAATTTTACAAGTGCTACAGAAATTGTTTCTAAAGGAAGAACATTTCTTCCCTCTGGAGTGATATAAGGGGGGAGAAATGCTTTTGTAAATACTATGATGATTTTACAAAAAGAAGAAACGTTTCTCCTGAACTGAAAAGTGGGGAGAAATGCTTTGTTGGACCTGGCACTCAGCCGAATGCCCAAACCCACAGCAAGGACCTTCCCCCCTCCCTTGCCTTCCCAAGGTGGGGGGTATAAAGACTGAAAAACTCGAGATGAGCTGAACTTATAAATAACAACCTAACATTCTTTTTCATAAGATAAGCAAGTTTAATAAGAACTGTTGCAGTATATGTTATTCCTTAGTTTTTTTCTTGCTAGTAATAAATATTAGTATTATACCCCTTACGTCAAGCCTCTGTTTTGTCTGTATAAAACCGCTCTCAAATTATAGTAATTGTGTGGAGGGGGGAGTTTGAGAAAAAAAATTAATCCCTGGTAAAACCCATGACAATTTCAAATGACCTTGATGCCTCAGACATGTATTTACATGGGTCTGTCAAGCCTTGGAGGAAGCCCACATCTGAAGCAGTTTTTGGAGTCCAGACCTCAAGACAAATATAATGACGTCAAAGTCCATGTGTTGGCTCCAGAATCAAGAGATGTTAAGAAAGTATATCAGAATTAATGCATGTCCTTCTTATACGATAGCTTTCAGCACCAGTGCAATGATTATTCTCAACATGCAGCAGCAGATATCTTCAAAGAAATGGAGCAACTATTTTTTCTCCAGTGTGGAACACAGACTACCAATTTAAACAACAAACTGCAATTTTTTTCCCTGGTTTTTCCTCCCTGTCAGCTACCATTTGCTCTTTCAATTCTCGGCATGTATGCCCTTTACTTTTTCTAGCTGTATGTGAGGACAAAACTTCAAGTTTTCCAGAGAGCAGGCATGATTTTGGTCTCTATAGTATTTTTCTTCATCCTGCATCTTCCTTCCTGTACTTACTGGAAAGTGTGTAGGTTTTTTACCCTTTCTGCTATACAACACAGTGCAAGGCCAGAACCCTAGTGAATAAAATTTTACAATACCTTAAATGTCAGCATGTGTAATCTACAAGAACTTCATTGTTGCCTTTCATCTGCTTTTGCAGGCATGTTGCTTTATGCAGGAGGGAAAGCTTATTAATAAAGATATAAAAGAAAGTAAATGAGACAGTGAAATAAATGAGTATTTACCAATGAGGGAGGGAGAGAGTACAATCCTTACTAATTGGTTATGATTGAAATCTAATAAGCCATTCAAGTGACTGCATGCCTTGTACTTGCCTTGTCAGTTGAGCTCTAGAAGTTGAGTGGCTCTTAAATTTCTGGGATGGACTAATGCTTAAAATGTGGTAGAATAAACGTCTTTATAGGAATAGAAGTGAAAGATGGCAAATGAGATATTACAAAGTACTCTCAATGCATGGATTGATTATAGTTATTTTAGCTTTTAAAGAACACCATGCAAATGCTTAAATAGCTGGAGAGAAATAAGTATGTCTGTGCCCTAAAGCTTCTTAATGTTCTACGCTAGCACTCTCCCCTATTTAGTCTGAAACGTAGTAAGTGAGAATATGAATGATAGCACCAAGAAATAGAAGATATATTTCATTTTCTCTGGTTTCATAAGCTAGAAGGCGTTTCTGAGTCAGTATGTGTCCTGTATGCAGCCTTACTTTTCAATATGCACAAAACACAGTCTCACTGCTTACTATGAGTTTGAGGAATATTAAATTACTCACCATTACTGGGAGAAAGGGTTTCTAGCTTAGAGAAATTTAGAGAAAAAATACCTCATTTTTCTTGCCAAAATTTTTACAAATGTCTTACTGGAACTGATGTTTTGAAATCTATTTATCGACTCATGATACAAATCATAAAGGTGGCATCATATACTGCTGCTGTAAAAAAAACCCAACACAACCAATTGACAGAGTATCAAAGGTCTTCTCTCTGAATGTTCTTTCGTGGATTACTGTCTGTGATGTCAAGAAGTGGAAGATTCCAGCCAGTACTTCCCTTGTGCTGTAGACAGCAGAATTGTTACCAACATAATCTCTTACACAAGAAATACTGCCTTAAAATATTCCAGAATTAAAGTTCTTTTTTTTTTTTGCTTCATATTACTGACTCATAGTTGGTTTCAAATCTATTATAAGGTCAAGATCCATGTTTGCCTTTTAAAAAAACCCCAAACATATGTATATATTGTCTAATCAGTTAACCCCCATCTTTAGTTGGCACCTTAGGTTTTGATATAACCATTGCATTTCTCTCTATTCTCTGATTGAAATTCTCGGAATGTAAATTCACTCATAGTAGACAGTGAGACAATGAGTTTTTTTAATATTGAAAAGTAAAATGAAACTTGAAATGATATGAATTTAAATTTGTTGAATTTTGTAAAAATTTGTCAGGATCCCATTATAGTCTTAAACTGCCCTTGAAAATAACTGCCATCTCTTCTACTATGATGTAATCAATTCAGGAAGGACATTGAGGTGCTGGAGCAGGTCTAGAGAAGGGCAATGAAGCTGGTGGAGGGTCTGGAGCACAAGTCCTATAAGGAACTGAGGAAGATGAGATTGTTTAGCCTGGAGAAAACGAGGCTCAGGGGAGACCTTATTTCTCTCTACAACCAACCTGAAAGGAGGTTGTACCCAGGTGGGGATCGATCTCTTTTCTACGGAACAGGTGACAGGACGAGAAGGCATAGCCTCAAGCTCTGCCAGGGGAGGTTTAGGTTGGATATTAGGAAGAAATGTTTTACAGAGAGAGTAATCATATATTGGAATGGGCTGCCCAGGGAAGTACTAGAGTCACCATCCCTGGAAGTGTTTAAGGAAAGACTGGACATAGCACTCAGTGCCATGGTCTAATTGACATGGTGGTGTTCAGTCATAGGCTGAACTCGATAATTTCAGAGGTCTTTTCCAACCTAAATAATTCTGTGAATCCAATTACATATTTAATCCATTCTAACTATTAATAAAAGTAAGACAGGTAGGTCCAGGGCAGGCAGATCCATGAAGAATGACACTTGAAACACTCTCCTAGGATACAGGTAAACCATTATTAACTACTTCTTCAGAGTAAGTTCTAAATGGGTGATTATAACTTAACTGCATTTTCTTAGCTTGCTCATAAGAATGTCGTGCAAGACAGCATTAAAAAAACTTAATAGAATCAAGCTGTATCAAACCTACTGCTTCTTCTTTATTGACTTGGCCTGTTAGGCTGTCAAAGAAATAAATTATATTAGTTTGACATGATCAGTTCTTGACAAATGCATGCTGTCCCTTTTTATCACCTTATTATCTTTGAGGTGCTTATAAATTGATTTCTTAATATTTTTTTTACAGAATCTTCCTGGAAATTTAAGTTAGACTAACATAACTCTAATGCTGTGGGTTCTTTTTTTATTTTTTTCCCCAGCTTATTTTTGGAGCTTAGATATTAAACTAATTCCTATTACAACTCTGGATCCCATAAGTCTGAAAAAATATTTTCCAAGGGTCTAGACATTTTATAAAAATAATTCCTTATGTAAAAAGATTAATTTAGACAAGATGTACAACTTGAATTTGCCTACCCTACTTTATAAAAGACACATTATATTGTATTCTTTCTATATTTTTGCCTGTATAACAATTCATACATATGTGTTTAAAACAAGGGGGTGATTAGCTTGTTTATTTGTTTTTTTTAAAGTAAAAAGAATCTATTTGTCTTGATCTTTACCTAGTCCACTTTGATATATATCTTTGCTTCTTTTTAAATTTCCTTTTTTAAATTCTTCCTGTTTTAAATTTCCTTTTCCAAGGGCTCTTCTATTTTTTTGCTAATGGAAACTCATTTTGCACCTTAGTCTTCCTGATTTTATCCCAAATTTTTTTCTTCTTCTTCTTTTGGCATATTCTTAGAAATCTACCCATATTTCTATCTTTATTTATCTAAAAACTATTTTCATGTCCTTGAAGAGTTTCTGGTCTTGTATTGCTTTCTTAATATGTTTCCTGTCTTAGATGTGGAATAGTATTGTCTGCCATTATGAGTATAATCTCAGCTTTTCCATTACTGCCAGTTCTCTCACATTCCTGCATACGTTACACTCTCTGTCTCTCTGAACCACCTTGTCTCTTAGTTCTCTGGGTTGCTGATGCTAGATTTTCTGAATTGTATTTTCTTTATTCTTCTTCTTTTCCTCTACCATCAATTCTTTAGAGAATTAATTATTATTCACTTTTAAGTAATTTTTACTCAACTCACATTATACTTTCAGTAGTTTCTCAGTTACTATTTCTGCATGGGTTATAACAAAGTCTAAAATAGCCTTTTCCCTACCACCTTTATAAAGCAAACCAAGGTTTTAATATAATATTGTTATGACTCAGAAATCTGAAACTGTTAGTTCTATCTTTCACAGCAGTGCATTTGTTCCTTGTTCATTAATATCTGGTTGAGCCTAAACTTTCAGCTGAGAAATGTGAGAGCAGCCAAGAACTGATACTCCTCTTATTATCCTAGGTGTTACAACATCTTCTGATCAGACCATGGCAATACATGGCACATTGTCAATACCCACATGGGAAAACAGCAGGAAAACTGTCAAGCATTTGGGTGAGACTCTCACACCTCTATGCAAGCCCAGACTTTGTCCCTGGAAAGGAATCAGTACAGATTATTTTTTTTCCTCATAAGAAATCTTCCAACAGCCAAGATAGTTAGTGTTCTATTCTGGGAAATATGAGCCGTTAGATTTTGTAGATTGAAATTCAAGTAAACTTTTTTCTCTGTCAGATTCGCTGTAACAATTGCCATGCAGTCTAACTCTGTTCTATTTTGGATCCAAAAGCAGATGACACTTGTTCAGTTTCTACTTGTAGTCACTAGAGATTTGGTGAAAGAAGGTCAGATTACCACAGGATAAAACTGATGCTTTCCATATGGTGGCAAAATCTGATTAGGGAAGCTCAGAAGATTTGCCGTCAATGAACGCCAAATGGTAATATAAACCCCTTTTGGATCCAAGCACTGCTTTCTCACCCATCTCTAAAATGTAAGCATAGTTAACATGTGAGTGAGCTAGTTTGCTGTGACATTTCCTAATGTTATGTTCCAAGAGAATAATTTCGTAAATTCATATGGCGATTTCAATGAGTCAGCTCAGATTTGTACTTTAGGAGGGACTGCCTTAGAATGAACACACAGCTATTATCTCGCAGATGTCTGTGGTAAAGTTTTAAAAAATTACAGACGTAACTGGAATGAACAGGGAATCAATTATGAGCCACAGAAATTATTTCAGTGTCTGAGGCTAATTATATTAATTATGAACAAATGCAAAATGCAAAAAATGCCATTTCCAATAATCAAATGAGGTCCTTATATTAAAAAAAAAATTGTTAAGATAGTTAATCATGTACCATTTTAAGATGTTAATTATAAAGTCAGAGCTCAAAGACACGTCACTTGGTGATTACTAGTAATTTTTACTTGTTTCTTCATTATTTATAGCTATGTAATTTTATTTAGTCCAACTAAATTTATTTCAAGGAGCTATTTCAACTTACTGTAAACACAAACATATCACAGCTTGCATCCCTAGCCTGGTGAGGGCTTCCATTTAGGTCTATCAGCTTATAGATTTTTGTGAACTTAATAGTCTGGGCCTTACTTTAAAACTATAACTAAGAGATTAATGACCCCAAGACATTACTTCCTATAAGACATGCCCAAAAAGAGAAGCTTTTGAGAAAGACAGCCCTTACGAGAGAACATCGAATGAATAGACTTCTAAAGAAAGAATAACATGAAAAAAACCCTTAGTACTAAGGTAAAGATGATCATTTAAAATACTTGTCACTAATATTTAGGCTTGGATTTCATGCCCATATTCTCACAAATCTATGTTCTTGCGCTTTTGTGTTGATTTCAATTAGTGTGACAGAAAGTTTGTATACTTTTATTGTAAAGAGTCGATCCTCAGAATGTTCTTAATCTACACAGTAATACGTGTACATGTGTGTGGATGTAAGACTAATGTAAAATAATTTGTGAATCTTGTTCACCTATTTATTTTAAATATCAGACTAAAAAACATTTTATTTATTTGCTTGAAATATGAAAATAGTCTGTATTTTTATATTGTCCAAACTCTGAAAAAAATGGGGAATTCCTTTCACCAAGTCAACAACTTCTTTAAAAAAAGAGGAAGAAAAAAAAAAGCCAACAGAAAAAGCTAGGGAAAAAAATTAGAAAACTAGAAGAAATCTCTAAGAACTGTAAGCATCAAGGATAGCCAGTTTCCAGAGAGATCATGTCTCCCTAGTGTGGTAGAAATAGGCCCGAAAATTCAATCTCTCTTTTATTGTTGAATGAAACACAAAGAGAGCACTATTGGTTAATGTAAGGCATCATCCATTCTTCATCAAAAGCAAAATCTTTACAACTTACAAGTTTGAGGGTAATCAGCATGACTATTTTCTTGTGAGTAGCAGCATAAAGATTCAGCTGTAAGTATGGATCATCTGTATTTTCTATCAGTACAGATCACTTTGTGCATATCTCCTGCCTGTGTGTAGTCTGTGTACATACGTATTCTGCATTACAACTGCTTTATAGTCCCTTTACTGCGAGACAAAAAGCCAATTACACAATCAAAAACTGCAACAGTTTTAAAGAGATTATGCAGTAGTTTTAGATTGTTGCCGTTTTTTGCTAAAACTTACTTGAAAAATATACATTTCTATTATATTAATTCGTGTTTCATTGAATGCAGAACCATGTCTCTGAACTTACAATATGAATGTATATTAGATCATATTCTGCATAGTTTACCAGACTAAATCAATGCATCTCCTTGCAAAATAATGTGTGGACTACAAATTGTAACCCAATTAAAGATATTACACACAATTGCAAGAGGCAGCAAAATCAATTAACAATTATGCTACGGATAGTTTAGGTCAGATGATTTCACAATACTTATTTTTGTAACCAAATAAAATAAAATATTCCTTTCACTCATAGTGCAGTTAACTCTAAAAAACAATGAGAAAAAAATATTTTGAGAATTAATTAATCTGTGAGAATCTGTGCACTTCAAAACTGTTCAGTTCTTACAGATTCTTACCTCTACAAAATATAAAATATTGAAAATAATGGAAAATTTGAGGTGCCGTTTTGGTCCTTAATTGCTTTCTTTTCTCCTTTTGGCATAACTTAGCTGATGGGGAAAAATAAACCCCCCAATTCCCCAACTAATAGCAAGCAACATTTGTTATACAAAAATATACATATATTGTGTATATATACATGTACACTTATTCATATTTATATGTCTATATGTGTGTATGCATGCATACATTTACAAGTAACCTGCCAGGGAACATTTCTAAGGAAATACGATTTTGTTTAAGACAGGCACAGGTGTGCTGACCCAGATTTTCTTTCTGTGCAAATAACTTCATGACAGATAAAATGCACAAAAGAAAATAAACAAAAAGCTTAAAATATTTACATTTGTTTTGGTTATACCTTTTTTTTTTTTTTTTTTTGAAGTCATATTTTCCTAGGCAGGGACCTAGACAGGCAGTACGATGGGACTCCAAGAAGAGTGAGCCATTGACATGGTTAGCTTGCTCTGTCTAAGGCAGGATTATGGTGCTGTGGTTTAAATATGTGTCACGGTCTTAGCTTTTCCTCACTCTGACCCCACCATTGAGACAGCAGGCTGGGAGTGTACACGAAATTGCAAGGGGGCACAGTCAGGGCAGCAGTCCCCAGCTGACCAAAGGGATAACCCCCAGCATTTGATGGTGCGCTCAGCAACAAAAGCTCAAGTAAAGGAGGAAGAAGGGGGGATGCTTGTGATTACAGTGTTTGTTTTCCCAAGAACCCCTGTGAGTGCTGAGGCCTCGCTTTGAAGCAAGTGGCTAAACATTTCCCTGCTCATGGGAAATAGCAAATTAATTCTTTATTTTGCTTTGCTTGCCTGTGCAACTTTTATTCATCTATTAAACTGTCTTAATCTTGACTCACAGGTTTTCAGCTTTTGTTCTTCCATTCCTCTTCTCCATTCTGCTGGGGAGCAGGAGTCTGAGCAAGTCACCAAGTGGGTGCTTAGCTGTTGGTTGGGCTCATCCACCCACACATAGATAGTGAAAATACCTAGGGAGAGAGAATAGAAATTTTGAAATTATTTGCTCCAGGAATTACATGCTTCAGGACACAATCAATCAACAGATTGAAAATCATTAAGATGATGTTTAAGCAATTAATTTGTAATAGTATTTCATAAAGCTCATAAGGCATGCTTCTAAAGAATTTGTGAGAAGTTACTCTTGGAGAAGAGACTGCTAAGGTACCTGAAAGCAGGGCACTATATTCCCAGTTTTGACACCCATAAGATACATGCAACATTCAGCAATAACTGAAATACAGACAGTATGATAACAAATGATTTTTGGTTAAGGAGAGGATCCATATTCCCAAAAGCAAATTTTACCACCTGTTTCAAGGTACAGATCACAGCACCCATTTTTTTCTATGCATTGCTGCTTTCTCTTTAACAGCTCTCCAGTTTAGTAATACAGATTCTTGCTCAAGAAGAGAACATGGAAGGAAAATTCATTAATCATTGCAAATCTCTTTCTATGTTTTTTTCTTACTAGAGTGAAAATGGAGAAGAGCATAAACAACATTTGATTACATTCAAAATACATTAACAGGTGGTGATTCTTAAAAGAATAAAGGGAATTGGAAACATCTTGGTGCAGTGACATTCTGCAACACAGCCATATGGTAGATTGATAATGTTCTCATTCCTTGTACTTAGGCAGTTCACAGCCATAAATGCATTATTTCTGGAATAGTGTTTGGGTAGGTCTGTGTTGTACAGATTTGGATATCTCCTATCAGCTGCCTCAAACTGACAATACTCTGAGTGACAATATTCAATGAATTATACTGTTGTGTTTCTCTCTTCCAATCTTAGGAAAAGCACTTCCAGCATGGCTACAGAAAGTTTTCTCTATAGAAAACTGAGGAAGTTACATGAGATTGTGAAGTCATATATTTTAAATATATTGATTTCTCAAGATTAAATCTCTTAATTTGGAAAGTCATTATCTTGCTTTCACATGTAAAAACATATATCAGGAAAATATCAGTATTTTTGTAAAACAAAACCCCAAACTTAAAATTAAGTGTTAAATTTTAAAACTATGTAAGAAATACATGAGTTAAAATTATTTCTTTTTCAAAATAAATTTGACAGGTAATTATTTTATAAGAATGACAACCACTATAATTGTTTTTATCATTCTGGAAAAAAACTGGAAAATAATGAGCTTAAAGAGGATAATGAATTAAAGAAGATACTGGGCATTAATCGAGTATTATAATCATTACAACTGATAGATGGAAGTTAATATTTGGACTTGTTTCAGGAATGTGTGTGGCTTTGCAGCCACTGGGACTACGGACTAATGTGCCAACATTCCTGTTGAGATTCATTAGTAATCAGCATTTCACATCAGTGTATTGTCTCAATGGTTAATGGTTTAGTAGGCAATTTATTCTCAACAGTAAGAAAGTGGCTCCATAGATTTTGATTGGCTTTTTCTCCGGAAATCTACCTGGGCCTGACCATTTCAGCCCAGGGGGGCTGGTAAAACCCATGACATATGTATTTCTGTTATTGACACAAAATAATTCAATTGCACAGTTCAAATATAGTATTGCAGAACATCTTTCATAGATGGCTGTGTCAAACCAGACCATGGCAGGAGTTACATATATACATTAAATATACATTTTCTTATCGCACTTAAGAAGGAGCTGAAACATTTCAAGGACATGTAAATTGATGGCTGCAATAAACTCCACCACTGAGTCTGCAATACACAGAATAAACCCTATGTATCAAGAAATTGATGTAAAAAGACCATAAATGCCACACAGGGCTATTAAATCCTTAGGGTGAAAATCATTGGCAGCATACACTATGAAAGTCCAAAACGTTTTTACAGTACATTCAGTAAAAACAAAAGCCTGCAGTTCACACTGTGACAGAACTAATATTGCCCTCTAAGTTTTAAAATACATTTTGGCTGAGAACTTAGAAGTTTTTTAACATATGTTCAGATGAAGAAACAGGATTATGTACATGTAAAGAACATTATTTAAATGCTGATGAATTTGTGAATGTTTTGGCTCTCGGTACAAAAATCCAATATTACAATATAATTATGTTTTCAATTATAAGTATATAATATAAACATGTTTACAATGCATTATATTCAATATAATTACAAAACATATACTTAATGTTTTCTATAATTGTATATAATTGTTTATGTGCATAAATATAAACAAATCTTTTAGTTTCCTGCATACTCTTCAATAATGCTCTTAATTAAGCATTTCTCTAGGCCTCTAGGATCACTTTTCTCCATTGAAAGTATAAAGCCAAAGATAAGAGCAGGACAGGATCAAATCCCTTCTTTAACAGACACTTTATTAAAGTCCAAAAAAACTGCAAGAAATTTAGGGAAGCTTGATGTTTCATAAATTTGCCAACTGTCTGAAAAATTTGATTTTATGGTAAGTTATCAAAAAGGAGGCATCACTACTCCACGGAAACTTATTTAATAAAATTATACAAGATAAATAAATAAGAAATAAAAATCAGTCAATCAATCAAATAAATAAAAACTCAAATTAAAAGCCCTTCATTACAAGTACATTTTTAAAACTCAGTAAATGAACTTTTGCTAACTTTAAAAATGTTTTCTTTCCTTCCTTCATTAGTTATGCTTTTTCTTTCCCTGGTTAACAAGTGGATGTTCTATTTCCTCCTCAGCTTCATGTATTTTAGAAACATAAGCCAACCCAAAAACAAGGAGTGTTCCTGGTTTATTTTCAGAAGTGAAGGCAGAGTTCTATGGGATTATAGATGAAAAGGTCTAATTAGAAGTGACCTCCACAGTTAAGACTACAGAAGATTTAGCTGTTAACTTCATGTAAGTGAAGGACATTACTGTTTAGAGGCTCCAAATCTACTCAAAACGCAGAAAAACTTTCAACTTTAGGCCTAAGATTTTAAGACTGGCTTAGGCCCTGCTCCAGTTGACCTGCTCAAGTATCACTTCTGTGGCCCAGCTAGGGTATAACACTGTTCAACTAGTCCCTATGTTATTATCACAACTCTGGTATTTCTGGTGTTGAATTTCCATTACCCTGAGGATCTTAATGTGCTGTTTTGTACAATGTAGATGAATTCTTATAGAATAACATGCTTTAAATTACCTGCTATCCCTTCAGGAAAGTGATGTTGGAGTTCATGTAAATGTGAAATGATGTATGTGATCTGCAAACCATCTTCCAAAATTGCTTACTTTGTGCTCAGCAGAGAGAAAAACCAAGCAAAGAGTATCAGAATTATTAACAAAGATCTTGGAACAAGCTGAAAACTTCACTGCACCATATTGTAAATCCAAATCTTGAATAATGCATTTCTTTCTGATCATCCCAGCTTAAATGTATTTAACTGGATTACAAAAGTCTTAGAGAAAGTAAATCAGATGGGCAATCCTCCAGATTCCATGAATGTTGTGGTTTCTGTGTAGTTCTTTGCAGTAAGGTCTTTCCTCCCTTTGTGACTAGCTTTATGTCAGTTCTAATTCTAATCTTCATTTAAAACACGAATGATATCCATCCTGTTCTCTCTCTTCCCATTTTTGGATGTTGGTCTCTGTATGAGGAAAGGTTAAGCAGCCTGGGAACTCTTCAGTTTGAAAAAGGTATGACTAAGGGGAGCTATGAGAAGCCTACAGAATCAGGATTGGCGTGGTACAGATTATGAATAAGGGATGATTATTCAGAATTTGTCATTAAAAAAAGGGACAAGAGAATATCCAGTCATAAGAATATTAAAAATATTTGAAAAAATGTATGATTAAGTTATGAACCCCATTGCGTTCATAAGAAATACTCTTAATAAGAAGAGTATTTCAGTGTTTAAGATTGATAGATTTGAGAAGAAAATTGATAGAAAACTGTTCTATCAATGTCTCCTAAATATGGTGATCCCAACCCAATCTCCCAGAGACATGCTGAACAAAATTCAGTTTAAATGTTATGTTCAGGGGTGCCTAAATATGATCTCTACTGTAGCCCATTTATTAACAGTGTATTTAAGACTGGCTTAGGCCCTGCTCCAGTTGACCTGCTCAAGTATCACTTCTGTGGCCCAGCTAGGGTATAACACTGTTCAACTAGGGAAACATTCCAAGGATGTTTCAGCTAAATGTAATGCAGAATAAGATGAATTTCAAAGGAACAAATCCACCCCAAGTTCCAATATAAAAACAGATACACAAAACCACATACTCAGTTATTTTCAAAGAGTTACAATATATCAAGGTTTAAATGTGAAATAGACTACATTTTGGCATAGGGGTTTATTTATTTATTCACATTTTTAAAATTCCTCTCTTTTTGGTAGAACACGTTACCTATCTTTTGTACAGTTTTCCCTGTAAAGCATTTAAAGTTTGCTGCCTTTGCTAGTAACAATAATAAAGATTTCCTGTTATATTTGATGGTTTAGTATTGAGAACTTACTAAAAGTGTAAAATTTTTTTTCTAAATTTTTTTCTTTTGTTTTCAGAATCCCAGAATCATAAAATGATCTTTCAGTTCTTATCTGCTACTACTGATAATTTTGGGTTATGCCTCAATCAATGAATAAGTCATATTTCTGAAAGCAGGAAAAATAATATGTGGCACTTGGCATGCACGTAAGTGTAGAAACAGATATAGTCATACATTTGGCATGTAAACTAAATAGATAATATACACAAACATTAATTTAAGGACCCTGGCTAATGTTTATTCAAGCTGTAGAAATATTTGCCATTGAGAAACAGTATAAAAATAAAGAGAAGGGAAAAGATATTTAAATATTAATTACATGCTGAATGGAATGTAGAGAGATGGTTCATGGAAACCAGTTCCTTACTAAATGGTACATTAATTTTCCAGAAAGGCTTTATAGATACCAGTGAAATAGTAATAGCCATCACAAAGGTAGATACCTTAGACATTATTTTTTCACGTTCATCTTATAGTAGTAATAACAACCTTCAGGCATTTCTAAGATGCTTATCATCCTGATATGCATGTACTTGTTATCCGACCTTGTCATAAAGCATTTAGAAATGTGTAGAAAAGAATAAAATCATCAGAACAGTTTCCTGATAATAAGGACTATCTGCATTTATTTTATTCCTTGTGATCACTGAGCCTCAGGAAATACCTCATAGCTCAATTGCTATTGTTTAATTTGCAAAGGAACTTACTGCATCCCACCTTCCACCAAGATCCTGATGTATTAGAGGGGCAGCTGCTGTATCAAGTGTCTATATTTAATCTTAACAGTGACGTGAGAAAGATCCTGGGTTTGTCCCTGGACAATTGTCTCACATCATGATCCACCCTCTCTGCCAGATTGACAAACACATTGTGACCTGTTCCTGGATCCTATACAGTTTGTATATACAGGACTCTTCTTCCACAATCTCAATTATCCTGCTTGTTCAAGAGATGTTTGTCATCCAGAAGTATGTAGTAGGTCCACATATTAGATCTTTACACGATGCAATACAGTAAATTTAGCAGAATTTTTTTCTCTGTTGTGGTTTGAACTGATATCTTTCTGTTCAATTGATATTTTGTGTGTCAACAGAGGTGTCAAGCAGGCAGCAATGCTGTGCCAGTGATCAGGGGATCCATCAATGTACATATGCTTGTGAATCTGGGCAGTGCGGTGTGTGTGCTGTGTTAGTGAACTTCTGTCTCTGCCAGCTCAAGGGGAGTAGGCAACATGTTCATGTGTGCCTGAGTGAGTCCTGAGTGTGGGGCTGCTATGAGCAGCATCTTATCTGTGGCTCTCTCTATGACCCTCCATGTCTCTGTCTTCTGTGTGTGATACACATTCAGCCTCACTGCCGGTTGAACCTGCAAGCAGAAAAGTATCAGCTGCATCCATTTGTCTTGGGTGGAAATCAAGAGTTCTTAGGGCTGGCTGTACACAGTGGCTGGGCAGAAGAAATCCCTAGACCCAGAGCTGCTGGAGGCAGCAGATGCTTCTAACATCCATTAACATGTACAAATTGAAATTGCAACATTTATATCTATTATTACTTTGTACCAGATTGATACATATTGTATGTCGATGTCACTTTTTGTTGCATCTGTTATGTATTAGCTGACAGCACTCAATTGACAGGATATGAAAGTCACATTAAGTACTGAAAAGTTCAGAAAACATTCTACCTGTGCAAAACTAGATAACAAATTTAATAAAAATTATATGCAGTCATAGATTGCAAACTAGAAGATTTTTTTTCAGACTGTACTATTAGAAAATTCCATTTGAACTGATCAGAAGATTTTTATTACACAATAATTTGATGCGGAAAAGCAATATTATCTGACTCATAGAAAGTTAAAAGAGAGATTAGAAATCATGACTCTCTTCTCTTTCCTAAAATACTGTTAACAATTTCAATGTAAATATTCTTTTTCTGTTATTTTATGTTGCTCTGAAATATATTCTTACCATTCCACAGCCTAAAACATATATATATAAATATATATAATTTTATATATATAAATATATAGATTTTTGTCTCTTAATTGGAATCAAACAATTTTGTATAGAGCAAATCTGTAGTAATGAGATTCATCTCCACAAGCCTTTTTATTTCTGTATGATGCTCTACTAAGTACCAATTCTCTACCAGTCTATTTTTCAACTATTTATTACTACAAAGCTAAAAATTCTGCAAATAGATTTGACTGCTTTACTACAGTAGGCTAATTGAGTTATATAAGGTTCAATCTAAGGAGGCTAGAATAATTTAGCTCTTTCTTTTTGGGCTGTGTAAGCAACTGATACAGACACTTTCATATTGATAAAAATTGATACATTGCTCTTTCAAAAACGAAATTATTTAACACATGATAAGCAATGCTCATTGTCTGTAAATGCTGTTCCTAAATACACAGTGACATTTTGTGTAAATAAACTTGAAAATTAAATTCTAATAATGTCCCCACCCTGAAATTATCTTAGCTTGTTTCAGAGGTAAATCATGTATGGTGTTTGTGAAGAAAAGAGCATTTCATCTCCTGAGGTGACAGACATTTGCCAGATGTTGGTGTTGAATTCACAACATCATGGGAAGCATCCCTGGTTTGTACATGAAGGACAGTGTTCTGATGCACCTGCACTGGTTATCACAAAGTATATCCTTCCAAAGAGGACCTCTTGATATGTAGTCATGCTATTAAAATGGTGTTTTCAAAGGACATATTTCTCTGCCAACACAGCACTTGCATCTTTCACTTTCCTAAGTTCCTACCCAGCTCCTTCCATAAGTCCAGATAAACTTCATCTAATGTAATTGATTTTATGCTACTGATACATCTGTGTATGGACTTATATGAATAACCTAAAGATAAATATAATAACTAGTGAATTAATTTTTCAGTTCTGATTTGTAACTTGAAAAGTTGTCTATACTTACTCTGAAAGATGTAGAGTTATATTTTATGGTGCCTGTATGATTGATTTTACCTGAATCTAAAATATTCTTTTTTTCCCCCCCCTTTATTGGTGGAATTTGTTTCACCTTTTAAGGAAGAGTTAAGCAATGAATCTTAGTGAAGCATTGTAATTCCCTTTATCATCAGTGGAGGGATACCAGCATCCAGAAATGGCAATTAGTCATACCCAGATATATATTTTTCTTTGAGAAATGATCCACTTGGAATTATATCCTATTTATTATGTTGCAATCACTCTTACACAGGTTTTGCTCCAGGCACTGGAGGCCTCATTGCAAATGTGGCATGGGAAAAAGTGTAGGGTGGTGTAATCAGCAGTGAAAGAGAAACCAACTACCTTAAATTTCTCCTCTGTAGATGCTGTACCCCTCCTGATGGTACCAAATCCTTCACAACATGCCAGAATTATTGATTACTCTCATGTAGTTTGTTAGGCACAGAAGTGTGTAAAACAAAACAAATGATTCAACCCTTACAAACTGTGAAAATGTGAAGAAAATTAGGAAATGAGACTTTTGTTCAGAATATTTTATATTTGTGTACCAACTCTGAAGATTAATAGAGTGATGTTATAATTCTCTTGCATATGAGTGAATGCAATAACTGTTCTGAGTGGTGACTGCTCATTTCTGTGTTCAAATCAGTATCTATCTGAAAGTATTTCAATGCATTGTAAATCATTTTCTCAAGCAGTATAGATCACTAATTTCCTCTGGAAGAAAAACAGCCAACATGTTATTAGGACACACCTGGAGGGCAATTTGCTTGACTCAAGTTCGTGAAGCAGAAATGACACGATGTTAATTTGGTTTTAAACTCCTTGCCATGTCTAGGACTTAAATAAGCAATTGGATGAGACCAAACAGAATGCATTGAGATATCAGCCATGCAGTCTGCTTATTTTGCTTGATTATGATGGAAAAGCCTTTTATATGAGCAGTTAACATGTTCACATTTTCCACACTGGGCCTTTTCAGAAATCCCAGGGACAAATTCTTTGCTGATTTATATTCCACTTGCATTTGAAAAAAATATGCCCATGGAGTTTAAGTTTAAATGTTTCTGATTCTTTTTGTCTCTCTATTGTTACTGTTTTTATTACATTCAAATCATGACTTTAGATATATGTGGCATTGGGGGAATATGCAGTTCTATAGAGAGATATATTTGTAAATAAAACCTATAAGAACACTCAAGCTCAGGATCTGTTTAATTTATGTGTTTACAAACATTTATATTGAAATATGAATATGAAAATTATACTATTAATTTATTAATTGATCAATTAATACATAGCATCTATTTGCATAAATAGGATCTCAGTCTCTATCATCAGTAATGCTAGCAACAACTATAATCATAATATTTAATCTACCTTTCAGTTAAGCGTACCTCAATTGATTCAGGTGATTGGAACAGCCTCTGGAATCCAGTCTTTTGTCATAGGGGATTTCCTTGCAAAAGTTAGTAGTCTAAATTTAACTAGGATACACCCGCACCAGATTATCTTTCCCAAGCCAATCTTAATGCTAAGGAATTGTAGCTACCACCTCCAGCAGCTCCAGAGCAAAAATTTCTCCTGTACATCCTGGTACCCAGAGACCTGGGATCTCTGGTCAGACTGAGGGATGTGGCTGCCACTATCATTTCAACCAGTGGTGAGTTTCACACAGAGGACATGGACATGGACAGTCACACAGACAACTACAGACAAGGTGCTGGCCCCAGCAGCCCCCACACTCAGGACTCACACCAGACATAGGCACATGCAGACGTGTCCCCTCCTCCTCTTGGGCTGGCAGAGGCAGAGGCAGGTCAGTAGTGTAGCACACACATCACACTGCCCAGGTTCACAAGCACACACTCACTGGTGGATCCCTTGAGTAGCAGCACGGTCCCTCTGCCTGCCTAGTAATCCTGGCCAGATTCCAGTCCCCTTTACCTACCTCATGTGTCCCTGACTCAGTGGCTGGTCCTGTTGGGTGTTTATTGCAGACATACACTCACACACTTGTCCCACACGTATCCTACACTGTGGGTCCCCCTGAATAACAGTATAGACTCTCCATCCACTTGATAGCCCTGCCCAGACCTGGGGTTTTATACTCCTCAGCTGGTCTCAGCTTAGAGTTTGCCACCCATGCAGACTAGGTTTGGGGGCAGGAATAGATGCACCAGCAGCTGGCACTTAGCACACATGTTATGACTCACAGTGCCTGTCCAGCCCCCACTGCTGAATCTCTCACCCTCCTCACACATGTCCATTCCCTTGGTAGCTGTTTTTGGGACACACACCACTTCCATCTCAGTGGCTGGAGCTTAATGACCCCACTGATTCCACCAGCTAGCACCACAGGCCAGGGAAGCCTACTGTCAGTGCACCCAGCAGCTGGCATTTGAGCCTTTACTGCACTGACACACATGAGATAGGGAGAGAGATTGCTCAGAGAGGTTGTTAAAGAAGATTTAATAAGAAGATAGGACAGACTGAAGTGCTCAGGTACAGGGTTCTTCTGGACAAGCATGTTGACCAGCCCTATTTTACACCCGACCTGCCCCTTCTATACCCTCCTATTTGTTTCTCCCCAGTCTTCTTCCCATAATTTTTCCGTAACAAACTGTGCATAGTCCCACAATTTCTCCCTGTGATATCCCTATTCCTCATGTTTCTCCTGTTTCCCCTCTTTGTACCAATTATCAAGGTCAGGTTGGTCCCCTCCAAAGCTTTGCCTGCAGTTTCCTAATGACTTATTAATTAATGATAGGAAATTTGGGGGCATGGGAGAGGGAGATATATGTTGCCTCTGTTAGCCCTTGTCTACTCTTTTTCTGTCTCTGTGTGTTGTTTACCACTTCCCCCCTTAATTATTATCATCTTTTGAATGTAAAATATCCTGTATCAGATAACCTAAATGAAGCTGACGTTCACACTTTCCCTATAACCTTACAGTGTGAATTAGATGTTTTATTCTAGGTAGGAAAAATCTATCCCTAAACATAGAAAAGGTTCAAATATAACAAGCTTATCTGTATTTCTCAAATATTTTGTTATAAATATCATATGGCATGATATTTCCCACTGTCCAGGTCAAGAGTTGGATGCTGCTTCTTGTCAGTAAAGACTCAATTTATACAACCTGAGAAAATGCTATAGAATACATCTTAAAGTAGAAAATGATAAATCAATGTATTTCACCTATTGTCTTATATAAGGTCACTTTGGCTTTCTCACTATAGCAAGAAAGTGATTAACTTAATGGCTCTGAAAATGAGTAACTTTATTAGAGTGGTAACGTAAAACCTGTGTGATTAGATTTGTAATTATAATGTGCCAAATGCATTTAGGAAAATATTCTTTAAAAAAAATATATTTTTTTACTAGAAACATATCACTATTATCACTATACTGTATTTTTTATTATTACATATCCTTGATTGAAAACTTTGAAGTTGAAGAAAATGTGTAGAATTAGTCCTCCTTGTTTCACATTGTGCCAGCCTCTAGTAGGACAATGTAAACTGCCATGACATAATGCAATTTAACTTTTAACATAGCAGTGTATCACTAAAAAGTAGTCTAAGCTAGTGTAATGCTGGCAAAAGCAGTCTATTAAAAAAATACACACTCCCTAGTCCTGCGAGAAGATAATCAACTTAAAAATTATAGACTACCTCTTCTGGTTGAACACCATGGATTAATTTTGTCTACACCCTCTGTGTATTTAAAAAGTGCTTAATAGGTTTATAAAAAGGCATTCAGCTCTATGTAGATTTGCAGTTACTCACTCAAGACTAAGCGTTTAACAGCACACCAGTGTGCTCGGTTTCTTAGGCAGACAGTCTAGCATGACAGGGGGTCTTACACCTCGTTAATATGTGGTCTTCAAATATCTGACCAGCTCTTACTTCTACATTAAGTCATTGATTCAGTACTTGGTTATTAATTTCTACTTTTGTTTGGATACTTGGTTTCATTATGAAAGATCTAAACTCAATGAACAAAACTTAGATCTTACTTCTAATTCTGTTACCTCCTTGTATTGCCACTACTGAAAATAAACACTATGGTTTTCTAATACAGGACTTACAGTGCTGGGAAATGTTATGGAAAACCAGGAAATTATGTATTTCATAAATATAAGTTCATGGAGGAAGAATATCTAATTCATATATTTTAATTTGGTATTGGATTATAGAAGTAAATTCAGATAAATTTCCCATATGAAGGTTCCAGAACACAAATCAATGTATCATGATACTGGGAAAAATGAATTCCAATCTACTAGCTAAGTATCTGCATGGCAGTTAAATAAGACAAAAGACCAGCTGTAATAAAATATGTGCATATCATAAATACATGTTAATTTGAGATAATAATAAATAATTACTTTGGTACACAGCTACATTCAGTAGCGTGGCAAGAAGCTATAACTCATTATTAGGTGAAACTACAATGAGGACCAGTACTGATATTATATCTTCCTAGACATACATTTTGGTTTGAAACAAACAAACAATTTTGGTTTGAACCTTTGAACCTTTCCCTTGAAACTCAAGGAAGATTTATGTAAGAAAACACAAATGTTTCCATTGAGTGGCCTAGAAAGTTGTCTAGAAAGCACCAATCTGTAAAGACACATAACCCAGGGAAAAAAGACATACTATATCATGTATTATTGTTTGTGAGCCAAACATTTAAATGTCTGTGTACCTACAAATATGTAATACACAGAAACACAAATTATGTATGATTTTATGTCTGTATACGTGTGACATATATTTATAGATAGGTGGATAGATAGGTCGATAGGTAGGTAGATAGATAGATAGATAGATAGATAGATAGATATACATACAGCTAGTTAGGTGGTTAGATAGCTAGCTAGAGAGAAAGATATTTACAGGTATATGGTTCAGTAATTGATAGATTCTCAACTGGACATCCGAAGACATGAATGTCAATGTTGTTCAGGTCTTGAAACAAAGGCTATGTCATTTCCAGCATGCATCATTGTAAACAGAGAGGAAATGATGCCTGGAGGATATGCTACATGTTACTCCTTTTTGAATCTCTATTCGCTACTTATCCTACTCAGAATGATAAGAGACTTTAAGGTTTGCAACAGAAATACAAATTGAAGTTTAAATATATGTGGCTAGAAGGAGAGCAAGAGAGTCCACTGTTTTAGAAATTAGGAAATGTAATAGGCAGAATAGCCACAATTCCTGAGCAAGTACTACATAGGGTACAGAAAGATTATTAGAAGAGTAAGCCTAAATTCTCTATTGTAAAGCGAACAATTTCCTGACAGTTTATATCTCAACTGGCACTTCTCTTGAGGATTAGTGGCACATCATTTTCTCTTTCTATTCAGTCTAGCTGTCTTATATACTGAACATAAACATAGACAAAAAAATTCTATTATTCTCTCTACATCCAGTCTGTCAGCCTGCTGTGAGAAGCAATAGTAACTCTCTCTTGGCTGTCTAAGGTAATTCTGGAGTGTCCTAAATATGGTGTCATAAATAGTACTTTGAACTATTTCTATAGGTTTGTGAGATGTAAGTGTTCCTAAGTTCAAGCGAACAAGATTTCAAAAACTTACAAAGGAAAAAAAAAGGTGTATTTTTCTCATAAGGAAAAAGTATTAGACAGTGTTGCAAGATAGAAGCAGGAAATACATATTCAGACATTATGTTTTTCAGCCTATTAACCCAGAGACACAGTCCTAATCTACCTGTGGAGTTTTGCTCTGTCAGCTATAGATCTTGAACTTGCAATACCTTCAGGCTATAAAGCTTGGTATTGAGCTGCTTTGTTTTACAAAATTTTCAAGACTTTCTGTGCATATATTGTTTAATTTATGTTGACTTCTCATATCATGCTGTCAACCTTTTTGCCCTGGCTTTTGGAATAGGTCAATGTACTAGATACAGGTAACATTCAGGATTCAAACTACCTATGCAGACAGTTATTGTTTCTTTATTGTATATATGTTATGCTCACGAATATCTATGTGTATACGTAGGCATGTATTTATTAAATGGCTAGAAACTAAACAGGAGCATAGGCTACAGAGCAGGGAATAACGTCAGTCCAAGTCTTACATTTTATTTTGATAACTGCTAAAAAATATTCTACATAACACAGGTTTGTTCCCTCCCTCTCTGCCTCCTTCCCTCCTTCCTTCTTTCCTTCCTCCCTCCCTTCCATTACTATCCTGGAACAGTTAGCAGAACAGGACATGTACTTCATTTATTTCTGTTCTTTACTGTCAATGACAATGTATCTTTACAGGTTAGTTCATATTCCAGAATATTACAGTTCCTATTTCGAACTATCACATGCAAAGATTAATAACAGCTTACAATTTATTTATTTATTATTTTTTATCTGTCTATCACAATTTGGAAGTACACTCATGAAACTTGGTGTAGTCAATAGCAACAGTATAAAAAGATTGCTGTTGTTGTCAATTGTATTCTATTAGTATTTAGTTGAATATTAAGTTAAAGGAATTTTTATTAATTTATATAGGAATTTTATTAATTATCATTGTTCCAGGCTGTTCTATTAATTGGAAAAGATGGGCTATATAAGTATCCTAAGCATAAATTGCATTTTAAAAGTTAAGAATATATGGTGATCTCTTGTGATTAATCTAGTAATTTAATACTTTTAAAATACTAAATTAAAAAAAGGAGGGTATTCTGAACACATTTGTTTTTATGTTAGTTTATGTTATCATTAAAAATTATATAAACAGTATATTATATATTATTACCACCCCAAAATTTCATCTTCTCACCTTTTCTCTTTCTTAATCTTTGTTCTCCTAACTATCATTTGGGAAATCATTATTGAGAGCACAGAAAATTTCAGTTTCCATCTGTCATTTGTGGCGTGCATTGTTAATTCAGCCCATAAAGTTGGAAACCACACTTGAAAAAAAGATTATTTAGCCTCATAAATAGGGCAGAAACAGCCCACAAACATACCTTTTAATAGTTTTGCAGTGAGTCTTTACTCATAATGAATTCAAATTCTAACTGGCAAAATTCAGTTTAACACAATTTTGTCTCAGTGCCAATGAAATAAATTTAATTTGATCATTCAGCTAATACCCAGCAACTAGTTAAAACATAAAACCTTTATTATGTCTCTGAGCCTTTCGGCTTTGGCTTCATTCCATCTAAGTTTAAAAATTCAATGTTGCTCCTAAATTGATGAGTGTTACCATATTATGTCCCATGTCACTGCACAGACATGACTTTAATAGGAGATTTGGACTAGACAAAATATGTTGTCAACAAACTCCATAACATTTTACTTGACTTTACATTTGAAACAAAAGCACAAAAATCCCACACTCAGAATAAATTCATCTGTGTTAGGAAATGCTAAACAACTTTAAGCAACTGAAAAAATGTGCACAGAACTGAAAGATCTTAAAAAAGGCTAAAAAGTGTAAACAACCAAAAGAATAAATAAGAAAAAATAGTCATACTCAGAAACACTGGGTACTGTTGGTGAGGGTCTGTTACCTCTTTAGCAATGTACCATGAATCTTAAGATTAATACAGCAAATTTCACATATCGTTATATAACCTCTCCCTGAAAATCATCATAAGAAATTAAAAAATCTCAAAAGTATATTAATTTCCATTACATTTCATCCTGTTAAGGTATTTAAAAAACAAAGATAGTGGGAAAAAATCTTACTGATGCAACTTTTCATGGTAATTAATGAATATTACTATAAACAAATTATAAGTAAACCTTTTATAAGAATAATATTAATTAGAAAACTTAATGTGTTCTAGTAAAATACTTTAGAATAAATTAATTTGTAGAACCACGTGAGAAGAAAAGTCTCTCATTAGTAAGAATGTGTTAAATGTCTCTTTTTTTTGTCAGTGACAATACTTTATTAATATTATTCCTCATGTTTTTGTTCTGTTTAGTAGAGGAGATTTGAGTAAAAAAGAGTATTTACTACTACCATAGGAATATTGCTAAGTTACCTTACTCTACATATTACTCAGAACACCCAAATGCACTGCTCAAGGACATAGATCCGATTCCAAATCAAGTCAATGGAAATGCAAACTAATAAGACAGAATGTTTATATCTCGCTTATATAGCATAAAGGATCTCTCTGCATTTCTCTGCAAATTAGTATTTTACTTTGTTATTCAAAGTACTTTGCAAACTGAAAGGGTTTTTTCCTGTTTGATTTGATTATAGTGACCCAGCACAGTCACAGTTTTTCATTCTTTGGACTAATGAGAATGTCTTGAGATTTTAATTTTTCACCTCTCCTATTCCCCTTATGTTCAAGAAATCATGTCATACTGATTTATATTGTGTCAGTTTCTTTTCTCATTATAATCTGTATCTAAAAATGAGGTAGTGGGATTTTTCAAGGCCTAGTCCATTATGTTAAGTCAGGTACTATGTTCATCTATTGTACCACTGTGACCTATTTTGAATTTTAATTGCTTGGCAAATTCTGTGTTTTTTTCTCAACAGGTTACCAAGGTATAAACAAGAAATGTCCAACTGATCAAAATGCAGACAGCTACCAGAGATGGTGTATGGTTGCGGGTCACAGTGATTTAATTTACATATTGTATAAAAGTGGAAATCATATCTATTTCATACAAAAGGCTTCTAATGAGGATTGATAACAGGGCACAGTTATCTCCTTTTTATGCAAAACTCTGAAATAATAAAGATTAGTAAAAATCTAGCGATATCACTATAGTCTTCTTCTAACTATGTGAGTGATTTTAGTATTTTGTTTTCCTGAATTTTACATGAAAAAAATTGTTCCACACACAAAGACAGACAATACTGTGTATTTAATTACTGTCCATTTCAATGAACACAGATGACAGAATTTTGACACAAGGTGATGAACAGACATGTTTCAAGGGTGAAATTTTAATAATAAAATGACACTTATTCCTTTATATCTATATTCAAACCTTAAATCTGTTTTGTACTACTCATAACAATATTTTACAGTAAATTTACATAGTTTCTTTCATGCTAATGAAAAGTGGATGGCAATATTTTATATTTATTCCAGCCACAAATTCAAAGAATTGTTAGAGTTGGAAGGGATCTCTGGAAGTCATCTGATCCAATCGCCCTGCTCAAGCAAGGTCACCTGGAACTGGATGTCCAGGACTTAAAAGACCATGCCTAAAGAGCTTCTGAATATTTCCAAGGTGGGACAATCCACAGCCTTTCTGGGCACCCTGTGCCAATGATCAGTCACCTTCAAAGGAAACAAGTTTCTAACACTCTTATGGGACCTTCTGTCTACGTTTTGTGCCTGTTGGCTGTGTTTCTGTCACTGGTTAACATTGAAAAAAACCTTTGTTACTTCTTCTTTAAAACCTGTCTCTAGGTATTCATAGACATTAATGACAACTGCTCTGAGCCTTCTCTTCTCAAGACTGAACTATCTCAGCCCTCTCATCTTTTTCTCATATGTGAGCTGCCCTTTTCTCCTCCATTCATATGCCCCTTGTTGGACACCCTTCTACTGAGGATCCCAAAACTGGGCACAGGGCTCCAGATGTGACCTCACCAGTGCTGAATAAAGGAGAAGAACCACCTCCCTCAACCTGCTGACAATAATTTGCCTAATGCAGCACAAGATACCATTTGCATTCTTTGAGGCAAGGACACATTGCTGGTTCCTGTTTAAGTTAGTGTTCACCAACCTTTCTTGAGGGTGTTTTCTGCCTAACTGTTTTTCAGCTAGGCAGCCTCCAGCATATATTATTGCATAAGGTTGTTCCTTGTCAGGTGCAGGACTCTGCTATTTCCCTTGTTGAACTCCATAAGCTTCCAGTTAATTTCTCCAGCCTGTTTAGGTCCCTTTGCACAGTATCGTGACCCTTTGGCATATTAGCCACTCCACATAGTTTTGTGTCATCAAGAAGCTTTCTGAGGGGTACACTCTGCACAATCATCTGGATCATTAATTAAAATAATAAACAGGGCTGGACTAAACGGTACTGACCCATGGGGTACACTGATAGTTAGGAGACTCTGATTAGACTAGACTTCATGTAGTTCTTTGATCATACATGGACATGCTTGTCTATGAAGACCTTATAGGAGACAGTGTCAAAGGCCTTCTTGAAGTCCAAGTAGACAATATCCACTGCTCTTCAACCATCTACCAGACCAGTTATTTCACCACAGAGGTCTATGAAGTTGGTCAAGTATGACTTCCCCTGGTTGAATCCATGATGACTATTCCTGATGACTGTCTTGTCCTTTACGAGACTGTGATCAATCTAACCTTTGGAAAGTCTGTTGAAGTGAATAAACTCACTTCCATTATCTTAAAAAAGATAATAAGGCCAAATCATCAAAGGGAAAATTGGGCATAAAATAAAATTGTATGTGTATGGTAACTGAATAGGCAGAAATATCAGGGAAAGTAAACCTTCAGATGCATGAGGTATTAAGGCTATCACTGGGGACAGGTAAATTTCATAGTATTAAAGCCTATGGTTTTTTTAGCTGGTCTTTTGTTCTAAGCAACTTCCAAAGGCACCTTACAAAAGAGTAATTATAATATTAAAATCTGGCTACCTGAGTTTATGGTGAAGACAAAACTGGTACATCTAAACCCAGAATGAAATGATGGCCCTTGAGGTGGACAGCATGGCAAACCTACTGTCTCTTTCATTAGCACTGATTCATAATTCATTTAGTTACACAATGAAAGTAGTAGCCAGACAGTATGTTTAAATTATTTTCAGTCTCTCCTTAATAGTCAGAAAATATATGAAAATCATTGTGGTTAATGCATCGGACTTTGTCAATAACTCTGTGCTTCAAAGAATGGAGCAGGAGAGAAACCCTACACAGGTTTGCTGTATGCTACAGATAAATTGCTAGACATGAAACCTGGCTGATTTCTGCAACCTAAAAGCAGTATTTTGGATCCTTCATCTTGAAACATTACTGTACATTACACCATGAACATATAAAACCTTTCAAGCTACAACATGAGACAACTTTACCACCACATCTCACATATTTCATGAAACATGGCATGTGAGAAGAGATAGTGTCTTTAGGAAAACAAACAAACAATCAAGAAAAACAGACAAAACCCCCCCACAAAAACAAAACAAAGAAACAAGCTTTCTCTGTACAGAGACAAGATCAACATACTGAAAAGGCAAACACTAAACATGAATAAGAAATAGTATATGAAAAAGTCTGGTTTTTTCCACTCATAACATTTTGTCTAATAAAGGATATTATCTTTCTGTGCAGACCTTGTTTCACATCCTTCAGCTGTCTTGCTTACAGCAGGATTAGCATTTGCATTTCAGGGAGTACATCATAGCAGCTAAAATGTTAATATTTTATGGTTTTAAGCCCAGAATTCATGTCCTATTTTCTAAAAATGTTTCCAGGCTTTTTAACACTATCTGGATGTAGAAAATCCTGAGTCAGTTATATGATATAAATTTTCAAATCTAGCCATGGAGAAGACTTTTAAACTCGTTGAAATTGCATATTCTACAAGATGGTGAAACAAACTTTTTTTATATAATGGTCTTAGTTGATCATTACTTTAAAAAAAAAGTAATTAATGCAGTTCAAATGTTTGACAGCAGTCAAAGTTCTGCCATCTGGTGAATCATAAGATCATAGACTCATAGAATGTTTTGAGTGTGGAATGGACCCTTAAAGGTCATCTACTCCCCTCAATGAGCGGTGACATCTTCAACCCGATCAGGTTGTTCAGAGCCACATCTGACACGACCTTAAATATTTCTAGGGATGGGGCATTGACCACCTCTCTAAGCAACTTGTGCCAGTGTTTTACCACCCTCACAGTAAAGAATTTTTTCTTTATATCTAGTCTGAATCTCTTTACCCCTTGTCCTATCACAACAAGCCCCACTGAAACCTGTATCCTTTTTTTTCCATAAACATCTTTTAAGTAGTGACGCGACACAATAAGGTCTCCATGAACCCTTCTCTTCTTTAGGATGACTAATTTCAAGTCTCTCATCCTGTCTTGATATGGGAGGTGTCCCATCTCTGCAGTAATTTTTCTGGCCCTCCTCTGGATCTGCTCCAACAGGTCCATGTCTTTCCTATGCTTATGGTTTCAGGTGTTGAAATCTGTGATTATTAAGAGAGAATCAAGTCTCTGAAGTATTGTGTGCCCTATATCTCAAAATTAAAAGGGACAAATTATTTCAAATCAGACCCAGATAACTGGATTGTTATTGTTTTCAAGAAAACCTGGTGTTCCCTTTTACAGTAGACAATTTAACCAAAAAGTACATCACAAAAAGGAGGCCCTCCAGAAACCGGGACATACTTAAAAATAATTAATGTGAAAGTACCATTTTTAAAAATTGATATGTACAATTTTTTTACTTTTATGATTTAAATATCTTTATCCTATCCTAAAGATTGCAAATTTCTGTCATGTTGAGGGTAAACTCAGTTCTAAAAACAAAGATTTGAAGATTTTGATATCCACAGTGAGCTTTAAATCAATGGTTCCTTATTATTCTAGTACACTCATATATCATGGTGATAATTTCTAGATAGACACAGACCCTGAGAAGCATACCTTCTAACACCTTGCTAACACCAGAGGAAAAAAGAATAACACAAATACCCTCAACCAGTTAATGAAAGAACTAATTTTTTTAGAAAATATGGCATGCTGAGTGATCTTAAATGTAGTTTACAATAGTATCTGCTGAAACCAGTATCACTTTGTTCATAGTAAATGACAATTATATTGTGTGACTAAGCATAGGACATATTGTTAAGAGAGTGTCCTGGACACAATTTAAAATGTCATTTTGTTCAGTCTGAGAGACTTAATCAGTGTTAAATTAATATTCCTTTCCTTAAATCTCTTACTGTCATGTTTACCTTTTTACAAGGTCTGAATGTTTTACTAACTTCATTAGGATTTTTCATTTATATTCACTCATCTCCATTTAAATAATTCTGTCTGGTTACTACTATTAAAAAACCCTCGAAACTAAGATCTGACTAGATATATGGAAAACAATGCAAATGTATTACAGAAATTTGATGAGATATTTGACCATCCACATTGTACATTGGCAACCTAGACAGTCTATGTGTGTACCCTTTCTGATTAGTGCAGAAAAAAAAGACTCTTCTAGGACACAGCTAATCTGTCCGATCTTGGACATTTAATTTGGGATAAAATGAATTGTGCCTGGAAGTGTTTATTTCTCTGGACTGTGAATGGAGCCTACCAGAATGAGCTCAGGCATAGCCAACCACTAAAATTCTTTTTTTTTTTCCCTTTTAATCAGATCAATGTCACATTTTTACATGATTTTGTGAGGATCATTCTGTTCAACCACTGCATTTTTCTGTTCTTATTTCTTTCTGGAATGACTAATTCATGTTTCTGAAACTTTTCAACTAAAATATGGTTAACGCAGAGACAAACCTTCATTTTAGCTTTATCTGCTATTGTTTATATATAGTTACTTTGCTTGTCTATTTACTGTAGTTAATGTTTTAGGAAAGGGGAGATGAAAGATTTTTAAGAAATTCAGTGTGTATTTCTAATTATCTGATTGTCATAAATAATACCATTTGTGCATGTTGACTTTTAAAGTTACAAAATAAGCTGCATTTCAAATATAAGTAATAGGGTTTTTCTCAAAAATCTATCTTAAGTATTCACTCTGAAACTCAGGAAGGTGTTCTTAGTCTTGTTACAGAAAAGTTATGTTTTAGATACAGTAAATAGATAATTCTCACATGACATCTTTAAGAAAATTATTTTAAAATTTCACTGGTTGAGGTTATTATCCAAGTTTTCTACAGAGCTATGGTTCTCCAAAAGTACCTGGTACTATTTATAATCAATACTGTGTGCATTTTTCCATTACTTTATGTGCATTCCATTAACTAAAAGGTATTCAACTAAAAATAATAACAAACTTCTTAAAGAGAGAAATTGAAGGCTAGGATCTGTACAATTGCAACTATAAAACCTAATAATACTACAAAGAAGACGAAGTCTGAGAATCAAACAAGGCAGGTGAATTTGAAAAAGCTGGGCTGCAAAAAAATCTTGAGAAAATAACTTGTGTGATATTTTTTTGGCACCGAGGCTTTGACTAAAGATAAACATAAGAGTTGTAGAAAGATATGTAAAGGTATATGTAGTAAATGTGACTAGGTGTGTAAGTACACATACATATATGTGTATAGATATACGTACATACATATTTGTATATACACACACACATACATGCATATATCTCTCTATATAGCTGTATAGATGTATTCATATGTAAATATAAATGGTTGAAAAGAAGCTTAAGGTATACCAGATATATCATGTCATGTATTACACCTGACATGTCTGTATATGTTATAAATACAAATCTTTCTTTTAAAGCCCACGACAGCATGATCTAGATTTCTTCTGGTGAGGTGGAAAAACAAATTTCTGAGTCAATTCTTACTTTCCAGAAAACATGGTGTTGAACAAGACTAAAAAATGAATATATATAATTTCTTGAAACTGGAAATTTGTAAGTATTTCACATAAAACAAAAAATAAAAAAATAATTCCTTGGAGTTTTTATACCTAAAATCTTTTCTTACGGACAAAAAAGAAGCACATGTTACTAATCCCTAAATATACATATAAATGTACAGTTAAAGATTTCCTAGTAGTACAGTTTGAATCTTATATTTGATAATGATCCGCAGTGTCAGGTTCATCTTGCTTTTTCAGGGTTAATGGCAAGGGAAGAAACACTGAAAATTTTAATTCTTGTTAGATGATTATTTTATTTTTTCTTTGATGAAACTACATCATATGTGAGAAGTATCAATTACATGATAGCAATCTCAAAAGTTTGAATATGAACTAGAATTCATATCTTTCTAAAAACAGTTTTTTAACAGCAGATAAGATCCTCTGTAATTCTTTTTTTTTTCTCTGCTTCTGTGTTTTGGAGGGGTTTTTTAAGCTTTTCCTCACACAGTAGTCCTCTTATGCACTTTTTGTTATTATGTGCTCTTAGAGGTACTAAAGATTTGCCCTGTCCAATCATACATTTTGTGATCTAATGATAGTAATTTTTAAAGTGCTTTTTATCATATTTCTTTAGAGAATATGAAATCTAAGAATCTTATCTTGTAGCTTACACTCAAATGTGAATTTAATTTTACAAATACTGAGATGCTAAAGAAAATGTGGATAACTGTAAGACTTTCATTGCTCAGATGCTTACATTTGGGCATTCTGATTTTATCTTAATCTGGAATAAAATCTACCTCTACTATGTAATTTCCATAAATACCACCAGTGCTCTTGACGGCCATGAGGAGATATCTTCAGATATCAGACCAGATATCTTCAAAGAGGACAAGACAGCTCAGACAGGACTACTTATTAGTTGTAACAGGAAATTCCAGGAGACTTAATTTTCAAATAAGGAATAGAAAATGTTTACTAACATAAAAAATCCCCTTGTCTTTTCCACTTCTAAAGGAATAATAATTACAGTAATAACTCTTCTTATCAAATCCTGCCAGTCTTCAAGAAAAGAGGCCACATCTGGAGTAATGTGCCCAGTTGTGGAGTCTCTCTCACTGGAGATATTCAAGAACAGTCTGGACACGATCTTGTGCAATGTGCTCTAGGATGACCCTGCTTGAGCGGCAGGTTGCACCAGATGACCAACTGTGGTCACTTCCAACCTTTCTTATTCTGTGATTCTGTGAAAGGTGTTATTGATTTTATTTGTTTGTTTTCACTAGAATACACTTGAAACAAGAAAAACTGTAGAGAAAAGAGAAAAGAAAGGGGGAATAAAGTTGCAGGACACACAGAAAGTGGAAAATCATGGTCATTTCAACCCCTTTCTTACACACTTTTTTTTCGTTTTGTTTTTTGTTTGTTTGGGGTTTTTTGTTTTGTTTTTTTTTTTGGATTATTTTTGTTTGTTTGTTTGTTTGTTTTTGACATCTAGTTGTCCAGCAGGATAATGCAGGAACTTTTAGGCTTCATGTGCTATTTTTATATTCTTTGACCACTATGTAGGAGGAAAACATGTCAATTAGTCCTAGGAATGGGCATTTAATCAACATAATATCCATATTTTCTAGTATTCATTGTTGGAGTACTAGTTGCCAACTAAATATCAGAACTGCTAACTATGTGTTTATTTTATATAATTATGCAATATGGTTGCCCCTTCTTACTTGACATGGCAATATATCTTTATTAAAAATTAGAATACTGGCACAAAACAATGATAAGCAAGTTGAGGAATCACCTAATTCTAGTCTCCCTGATATTAAGGGTGATCGCTTTATTTTTCCTTTTGCATAAATGACAACAGTTTTTATTTTTAAAGATAAACACAATCTCATGCACTGTATAAATACAGTTACCTTAGTGGCTAAGAAATTTACAATTCCTGAGCAAGAAGAACCATGGCTAGAAGAGTCCATTGCAATATGTAATGTTTTTTTGATGTTGTTTTATAAGATGTGTGTTCAAATGACCCACCAAAGCTGTTCTTCAAGCCCGCTGTATTTTCAGCAAAAGAAAGACTTTTTTGGTTTGTTGAAAATACAAAAAGGATAAATTGTTGATGACACTACCTAGTGGGGGGGGGGAACCCCAAAATTTGAAATGTATGCATTAAAAATAATATATGTACTAATGTGATTTCATTCAGACTCACACTAGTAGTAGAACAAAAATTCAAGAATTAATTTGCTATATGAAGATCTTAGGGAGCAAATGAAGATAATTATTTGTTGTTTGCTTGATAATGAGACGCATATTCTGTTCTCTAGGCAGAATCATTAAGTACAGACTTTTCAAAGAACTATAGACCATGAGAGATAAGATTTGTAGAATATGGAAGAGAGTAAAAGATGTACATGCAAAGAACACCAAAATATAGACTTGAAGTAGAGAATTTAACAGTTGTTAAAACAATTTTTTCCATTCACCATAAATTTAGGCTGATGCCATTGTTAGGACTGATATCTTCAAACAGAAGATACTTATGGAACAAGGGCCTGGACTTGAGAACATCTGAAAGGAGACGCTATAAAAACATTTGATTTTCAGAAGGTCAGTACCTTTCTACTGTCATTGAATATCAAATCCCTTGTTCCTCATCCCAAAATTCATCTCCAGGATTTTACATACTTCAAGCCATAGTGGGCTCTACGAAAATCCGCTGTTTCCTGTTAGTATGTTATGAGTGGCTGCTTAAAATTTCCTTCTGTACTGAACAAATGCATAAAAATTCAAGGAATTCTTTGTTAGTTAGATCATTAGTTTCCTTCTGAAGTAGGTTCTTATTTTTGTCAAAACAGGAAAACATACATTTTCCACCTATTTTTCCCAGTCCCACACAATTTTTTGTGTTGTCATTTTATATTCAATGCTAAAGGTACATTGGTACTTTATGTCACTGTTTGGAAAGTTAGTTTCGGAAAAATTCCTGAACTTGATTTTGGCTTCATTCCAGTTCAGTATATAGCCGAATAGCTCTTGAAAGAGATTTTATTATTTGGATATTCAATATATACTCTAAAGAACTGGAAAGGTATCAGACAAGTTCATGAAAAGAGTCATTGCAAAGAGTTGAAACAGTAGATCTTACTGTCATGAAATGCGAGTTCTACTGGCAGCATATAACAAATATAGTTAACATTAAAATTCATTTTTAACATTAAATATCTTGTATGGTTGGAACTTATGCACTTTACATACAAAACACTTTAAAGGTCAGGAAATCAATCACCCGTGTTTTACTTGTCATGTCTATTAGTTTAAGCCAATATAAAATAATGAATACTTCTTGGTATTACAGTTCTGTCTTGGCCCGATTGATCCTCTATAAAGCTATTATAAAGGTCACAATATGATAAGTCAAAGACTATTGGGGAACAGGAGGGCACAAGGTAAGATAAACATGTCACCTATCCCGGAATGGAGTCATGCTATTTCCTATATTTGGAGATAAATGTTACCTGAAACCAAACCACTGTGGTGTTAAAGTTTTTCCTTTATTTTAATTGTGTAACTTTATTTTTCATGACTTAAACAACTTTATAGCAATATTATTTTTGGGTTGATCCTTCTAATACATGAGACATTGTTGAATGTTAACACTCTTGTAAAATTACTTACACAATATGACTGTATATTGGATGCTTATGCAATTGTTGCTCTAAAGTGCATAGTGGGTATTTTAAACATTTGGAAAAAGTAGGTTTGAATTTAATTTTACCTCAAATCATATAATTATTTATCCTGTACAAAATCTATGTGCAATACATCGAATAACTTTTGGCATTTACATGAATACACATGTGTGTAAAGATATGGCACATATGCACACAAATATAATATTTAAATCAGTTATATATGAAGCAGTGACTGAGTAAATAGGGAGAATAACAGATACCTTATGATTGTAGCATCAATGAAGCAAAAATTTAGATTTTTATGATGTTATTTTAAAACTATTAAATTTTTTTATGTCAATAACCACAGATAACTTTTAGTATTTTTCATTGCACTCCCCATGAATTAGTTTAGCAATCTATTCATACAATTCTTTAATGTAATTAATTGCTATGAATTATATGATAATATATTAGTTTTTGTGTTGTGGGGTTTTTTTCATTTCCTGAGACTACTAATATGTTCAAAGGTGTGTACTCAATAAGAAACATAAAAATAATTTATTAGAATCATAGCTGAGCATAGTAATGATAAAAGTCTATTTTAGGTTCTGTCTATTCCAAGAATGAACATATCTATTTTATGATCACAATGAAATACTGGAGAAAAAAAATTATATAAAATTTAAGTTTTGAACATTTAAAAAAAATATTTTTTAGATTATGTGAATAAATATATACAAGTACACGCACTTGAGTGACATTATAAGGCTTTACTGAGAAGTTTAAAATTGTATTACTCTCTTTGAAAAATAATCAATAAAAATAAAGATTTGGAAAAATATACTTAAAAAATAAATTTTAAAAATGTTGCAGAAATTTCTTTGATATTTCTGTAAATCTGTATTTCTTGTATTTAATTTGAAAATGCCCAAAGAAATAATTTTGAGATAATTATATTATTTTTCTTTTGTATATCTCCCAATATATTCTCTACAGAACTTGTGAATATCTTCAGTTCTAAAAATTTATTTCTTATTAAATCCATATTTCTTAATTAGTCTGATAAATTGTTCTATTTTGTATATGTATATGATTACCAGAATATATGCATTTGTTTACCAATCTACAGGAATAATTGACAAAGAAATATTTCTTAAGGTTTGGTTTCCCAAGTTATACTATAGATATCTAACTACTAAAAGTAAGTAATCAAACCATTAGAGAAAAAATAAAACAAATGAAATTGAACTACGGCAAAAAAAGGAAAAAAATGTATTTTTCATCATGGTCACTGCATGAATTTTCTGTCCTTGTCATCAGGTGGTAAAATTTTAAGAAAAACTATTTCACAGAAATAATCTTTCTCTGCTTTTCAATGATCGAATAATATTCTTACTAGGTGTTACGAAAAAGCAATTATTTTCCCCCATATTTATTCCATATAGTTTAATGTATTTGTCTTATTCAGGGAATTTTTAACTTCTTTACGGAGACTGAACAAGAGTGGAGGGAAAAAGAGAGAGGAGGAGAGAGACAGAGGATGATGCAAAGAAGTTGGTTAGATATCCTCTTTGGCTTCTAATTAAATGAATTTATTTCATATCCCGGTAGAATTTATCATCTTCAATAAAACTTAATTTGGAGTGAAAGCAAACCTTAGTTTTGTGGTTGAACACCTTAAAATAATTTTCTCTAGGAAAATATTAAACTGAAAGTACTTAACTCTGAAATGTGGACTTATTCTGCAATGCCCTGGTGTCCTTTAAACTGTATGAAGCAATATATACTATTTGAGAAAGTTCAAAAATAATTTTATAATTTTTATTACTTTTTTCCTGAGCTGTTATTTCCTCAACTCCACAGAAAATATCATTAAAATAAAAAATAAATACAATCAAATATTTTAAAAGCACCCAAACCAAAGTAACCCACAACAAAAAACCCACTCACCCCAACAAAAAATCTCAAATGAAAGATCCCTAGGAATTATGGTAAAATTGAAGATCTTAGTTTTGGTGTCCTGCTTTTGGAAAAGTTAGAGGTGTTAGCCCCTTAATATTATGACATACTATTATAACCGCTTTTTTGTTTTAACTAGAAGTGACTTTAGAATTACAACAAATTTCTTTTAGTGTCAGAGGTAGAAAAAAGTAGATAGGCAGAGACTGGAATTTCAAAATGGTGCTTAATATGAATCTTCTCGCAACGAAATGCACTAAGTGTACATGAACATGTGATACAAACATGAATAAGAAAAACTTAACAGTTTTTTAAGTTTTCTATAAAATGTCACTATCTTGATTTATATAGTAAGAGAATGTATTTTGTTTTGCATCTATATAGGTTCTGCATATTTTTCAATGTTTCTAGAAACTAATTGAAAAAGGATATTTTATTTACGCTTAAAACAAAAATGCTTGATTGCACCATTTATTATATGTTATATTAATTAAACTATTTTATGTAATTTTCAATGAGTTGCTGATGAATTAGGTATTGTTAACTTCCTTCTCCAAAGGAAAAAGCTACATTTTTTACTGAAGAGAATCTAATTTGGTTTTGGACAAGCAAAACAGAACTCCTCCAGTTATTTTAGTTCCTTTTACCATCATATCTCTTTGAGTACTTCCATTATCATTTGTTTCAGTTTAATGAATATCTGAACCTGAGTAAAATAGGAAGAGCTAGTCCATTTTCAAAGAAAAGCATATAGATATAGATACATTTTTCTCTCATTATAGCGTCCTCTTTTTCTACAGTTTGGAATTAATGCCAGGTGAAAAGTTTCTGTTTTAATTGTATTGATATTATTGCTAGGTACTAATGGAAGGTAACTTGAGAACTTCCTTGAACACAGTCATGGGCAAAATGGACATGGGCAACTTATGGGGAGAAGCCGTAGAACTGTATGAGAAGCAGTTTTTATATTTACTTTCTGAGCACGCAGCAATTAGAGGTTGGCATCTTAAAGCAGAGGTCGTGAGAGTTGGTTCATCCCTAAGAGCAGAATGGAGGTAGCAGACATAAACACTGGAGGGAATGTATTTCTGAGGTACTGAGTGCTTGAACAAACAAACGACCAACTCCAAAAACATACCTGGGAGAATATCTTGAAAAGCTTTTTGGGATACTTAGATGCACAGGAGAACAATGCTATCGTTATAACTTGGTGCTTGGAGTTTTAGGCACTCCTCTCATTCTACAAACAAATAAACTGCCAGAGGTCTTGATAATAATTCAGATCAGATTGAGAATTTAACCTAATAGTAAAACTCTGTTAAGGAGATATTAATCATTTGATTAAATATTTTTCTAGTCTACTAAACAATCAAAATCAGGCATTTGGAATTATGGTGTTAAGGGTAATTAGTATAATATATACAAATATATTATGTTAATTTTGGTAGAACTATGATCACTCAGTACTATACAGATGAAATACCATTTTGGGCAGGAGATTATTTAAACTTCTTAAAAAGGCAAAAAATTATCTCAACTGAATGGATATGGTCATTATGAAATAAATCCTGACACTGAGATACTACAAAGGAAAGGCAGATCAAAACTTTACTGTGTATACTGCATCACGGAATTCAGAGCTTCATACTTTTTTGAAGGTTAAAATCTCATTAGTTCCAGGTTGTAAATCCACATGTTAAAATTAATATTTCTATGTAATAGAACTGTCTTTATTACATATCTCTGAATGATGAGAGTGTAGAATTGACCACATTATGGAGTACTACAAATTCCACAGATACCCCTAATCCATGCCTCAAAGTACTTATTTTTTCTAACATAATAAATGCAATGTAAAAAATTTATATAATTTAAAAGTGTATTTTCAAAAATGGAAACGTATCAAACATACGATTAGAAAAAACACCCTAAATCAATGAATGTAATGAACTTTGCAAACTTTTTAACAGATTGATTATACTCTGACCTAAAATCATACCCACTGTTTTGGTGAAATGTCTTGAATGATTATTTTGAAAGAATGAATGAATTCAGATTGAATTAGTGTCATGGTTGAAGCATTCATTAAAACACTCTCCCAAACAAAGACCTTGATGACATCCTCCGAGCACTTCCTAACTAATATGAGCTGGAAAACAAGCAAAAGACTTTTCTTTGCCACTGCTACAAACACTACAGTTAAACCACATTAAACAGCAGGTCCATGTAGGTTTATATCCTGTTTATTACAATGGCCAAAAGTAGATGTTTGGGGAAAAATCATAGAATCATTTAGATTGAAAAATACCTCTAAGATCACCGAGTCCAACTGTAAACATAGCACTGCCAGGACCTCCACTAAACCATGTCCTTATGCACCACATTTACATGGGTGTGAGATTAGGACAAATATGTGATGATAGTACTCAGAACATTCTCCAAGGTCAGACAGCTTTTGTCTCAAGAACTTCTTAAAATGATTTCTATGTAATTAATAATATTCCTTGAAATGTTTCTCTATGAAGTTTTCTACTTCCTTTTTGAAAACAAGGTATTTTTTTCATTTCCAATATCCTGCAGCAAGAGCTACCCCTTGGAAAGGGGTCAATTCTCTCTGTTTTAAAATGTGTGATTGGATGTGTTCATTTGAATAACCAGAGTTTTTGTAAAGAGAGTTGTTAATTGTACATCCTTCAGTCACTTCTTCCTCTGTGAAACTTCTTGAGTTCTTTTAAATAAATGGTTTCACTGTTGAGTATTAATTTCTATCTTCTGTTGTACCAAATTTCAAGTTCCTTATCTTCTGTAAAATAACACTAAACATGACCTCAGATTAGCTCAGTTGGTTGGAGCACGGTGCTAATAACACCAAGATAGTTGCTTTTCTTCCCTGTATTGGTGATTTAGTTAAGAGTTGGACTCAATGATCCTTGTGGGTCCCTTTGAACGCAGAATATTCTGTGACTCTGTATCTGTGGAATCTGGCACCCAACCCATATAAATTCCTTTTAATTTTCTCTACATTTTGAATATATTCTAAAATACATACATAATTTTGACTCCTCAGTGAAGGTGGTCCCCATAAAAAGATTCAGTTAAGATCAAACATTTGTTTTGGTTTTAGACCAAATTCAAATTTCAACTTCTTTTCTGTAATGTTTACCAAGAAAATTAATTTCAATCTCTACAAACTTGAAATATTATATTACATAAACTACTTGTAGATATTCCATACAGGTTAGCATATTTGAACCTGACAAGCATTATAAGAGTTAAAAAAAATTAATATGCTATATCACATGAATATATTACATGATAATATTCTAACATTTAGTGAAATGTTTTTATCCACTTAGTACTTAACTCATTCTTAGTCATATGACTATGTTAAACACATTAATTTTAAGACATCAATCACTAAAATTATTGGATTGTAGTTAAGGACAAAAAAGGAGAGAACAGAAAGATGATAAATGCTTTTAATTAGTTACATTTTAAATCACTTTTCTCGGAGAGGAAAGACATGCTCTTGGTGGTGATACTTTCTGACTGTTTTCAAAGTGCTTCTTTGAAAATTCAAGTGGTCATTAGAAAATAAAGGTCAAATGTCTGGATGCTTTGAAAATGAACAGTGATACTACTGTGAAACAACCAAAACACTGGTTATTGGCAGCACTAAATAAAAACCTTAATCTCTGGAACTTCATCTACTCTGCACTAGAGTTCTTGGGGTTTTTTGTCTTTCTTTTTAGGGGGAAATAAGATTATTTCTTTAAATAGTCCTCCTTTTTTTTTCCATTATGCTTTTTTTGTTCATTTGTTTTTCATGAAAACCTTTAGAAATTTGAAAAAGAACAGTACACCAACCAAATCTGAATCTTTTTTCCTGTTATAGATTCATGATTCAATGGAACTTAAAATTATATGTGTACGATTTTTTCTCCTATGATGTTGCAGAAAATTGTTTAGTCTAATGTACATACATATTCATGCTGAAATGCTGCATTCCTGTTGGGCTTTGCAGGGTTTTTACTGTTTTTCTTTTTGGGGTTGGTTTTCTTTATTACTCAAACGCCAGTTCTTCAAGAAATTTCTTGTACAAGAAGGTTGGAAAATTCTGAAAGGTTTTTGTTCTGTATCTGTTTAAAGCTTCTTCAGAATGACTACATATGATTTTTAAGTTATAATTATTGTAATTAGAAACAAAATCAATATAGTGTGGCAAAGTGCTTCTACAGAGTTGAATTTTGGAATGTTTTACTTACAATACACTCTACTTCAATTTTGGACTTGAGAAACATCACATTTTTGTGAGGACACAGTTGGCTTCTTGGATCTTGTGTTCTCTATTATTTCAAGAAAACTGATCTGAAAAGAAGAAAAAACTTAGTTTTGAAGGGTTCGTTTGTCTTGGGGGGGATTATTCGTCAAATTAAAAGATTGTTTTTAAAATAAAACTGTATGTAGCCACAAGTAAAGTTTTAAAAACCTGTTCAATATTCGTATCTTGAGAACAATTGCTCAGTGTGACTGGGCAATCTCCTCACCTTTCTGTATAACATGAACCAAAGGAAAAGGCATAAGTTTCTTACCCTATGACCTTTAATGGGAATTTTTGTTACATTTGTATTTTTACAAAATCCTGAAAAAGCGGAAACTTAACATATTTTGGTTTCTAAACAATATTCACTTTTTTGCCTTAATGTAATTCTACAATTAATTTAATTTTTGTATTTTTTTTTCTAAATTCCCACCCTTTATGCACACCCATAATAGGAAATGGGAAAAGCTGAGGGTTTCTTCACTCTCCTGTAGATTGGACAGTTATTTTTCTGAGGGGAAACACATAAGAATCAAAACTATAAATACAATAGAATACAGTTATTTTAAAATAATTAGAGTGACCTCAGCATAATATTTGAGGAAGGTACCTGATACAAGAATGCTTTTTAATGTAGTAGAGGAAGGATAAGTACAAAACAGTGTTACCAGCTGAAACAGAAGAAAATTAAATAAAAGAGAGTGAACTACAATACTTGAAGATTTTTTAGTTGGATAATTAGTCATTACAGCAGATTGTGAGGAAACATGGCATAAGCTCTATGTCCAGTAGATATACTCTATTTCAAATAAAATTATGTTACATTGACTTCAGGAAATCTGTCTGTTATTAGAAAAATCAAATTAAGTTTTTTATTACCCTGTCCTATTCACCATAAAATGTATGAAATCTCATCAGCTATATCTAGAGAAACCGGTAAAAGATAGAATCAAGTCCTAATATAAGCTACCCACATTTATAAATTATTTTAAACCTAACTGAATTATATTTTAAATAAAAAGAAATGTCATTTTTATATTATCTTTTTTTTGCTGCAAATTTTTATTATTTTTTGTGTAAGCAAGTATATCCTATGATTTTGCAATGAAGTTAATAGCCAAAGTGTAAACAGATTGCAAGTTATTCATTACTAGTGCACTCCTTTTCATGTCTACTTTAAGGTTTGGATTCTTCTCAGGAGTTAATTAGAAAATACTCCACTTTAATAAGCAGATTTGTATGAGCCTGGGAGGAAGATGTTTCTAAATAGGCATGTTTCAGGTATTGATCTTTATGAAGTACTTAGATAATATGTTCTCCCTATGTATACTAAATCTATTTGATGTGTTCTGGAGAGCGATCAGACAGAAAAATTATGAGTTTAGATGTCTTGAAATTTTGCATAAATACGTAACTTGATAATGTTGCTCAGAAACATTAGGTTATTTGCCAAGTAAATCACAAACATTCCATTAATATCAGGCTGACCCAGCTTCACAGTCTGGAAAAATTGCTCCTAAGATCACCCCTGGTACTATAAATAGCTCATTAATAAATCTTATAAAATAAGTCTGTACCATTAGACTTTAGTCACAAGGTCATTTGGCTTAATGGAAATGAGCAATCACGTTTTAGCAGTTACTGAATTTGCATGAAATCTGGGTATTGCAAATAAAATTGTACAACAAGGATATGTGAGGTTTGCACGTAACATGAAAGATCTATCAGATGCCAAGTAAGACTTCTATGATTTGAAACAACATCATATACACAGTCAAGCATTGAACATATCGAAGCAAACATGCATTGAAGCACATATTTGGTAATTTTGTCCTAAATCCCTCAGTGTTTGTAACCAATATGCCTGCTAAATAGATCTTTTATTGAATATATTAAAACACCTGCAGAACTTTGATAAAAAAGCTAACAGAATACAGATAAAGTGCTAACTTTATGGGGAACTTACATATATAAGGAAAGAAGTGACCTTCTGGACTTGTGTATATCAGAACCTGAAGTGACGTATCCTTCACCGCATAGGAACAAAAAAGTCTGTAAATTATTTCTTTTTTTTATATTGTGCTATAACACCTCAGGAACACTTTTCAGGCTAAATATAAAAGATGGACATTTTTATCTGTACTAAAACAGAATAATAGACAGTCTCATAGACTGTTCAAGTTCTGTTACCACAAATGGAATTAAAAATAGGTTTATAGAATAGGGTTATGTTGTTGTAGTGTCTGCATTAAGGACAATAATAAAAAAAGGTAAATATACTGGATTTGGTTTTGTCAAATATCAAAACTGTCAATAAGTATGTGCTTAACAAAACCCCATTACTACAGAAGCATCATTTCATTATGAAAAGGCATGTGAATTATGTCTCACTGAAACAACAAGATGCAACAATTATGCGTTTGACAAATTATGATCAATTTCCTTCTGGCTTCAATGAAGTAAAATATTAAAAAAGGAATGAAGGTGAGTTTCATCTGCTTTAACACTGGAATCATTTAGATGCAGAAGTCCTATTTAAGACAGTAATTATTTTTTTTTTTAATAGAGAAAAATAAAGAAACAGAAAAATGTTTACTCTAAGGTATGGTTTATCTGTTCTGTTTTAATCAACTTCTTTTGAAGGAGATAAACTGCATCCTAGAATTGCCTGTTCCTCTTTATTCGCTGTAAGAGGAGGCTACATGTCAAGATGACATACGATCTGCATACAGTAGGTGTTTAGGCAAGAGGAGTTCTACCATCAGGTATACCAGAAGAGCTTACTCTGGGAGTATTCTCCTGAATATAAACAGATGTTTAACTTGTTTCTACCTTGACTTGGACATGTGAAAGAATATAATTCCCCTTAATTCTTATTTCAGCTGTTGTGAATGAAGATAAAATTAGGACATTACATGATTCTCTGTATCACGTACCTGGAAACAGGATGGGTGAAGGCTATGGAAAAGGTAAGGAAAAACACTAAATCTTATCACGCAGCATAGAATGGACCAGGTCTGAAAAAGCTATGAAAATATTTGCTGATTCGCCTCCCTGAAACAAAGGACAGTGACTGTGAAGTTGCCAGAATCTCACTGAATTTCTGGATGAATTAAGGTGCCTTCAAACCAAGCAAGGAAAAAAAAAATTCTAATCTCTAGTCAGACTCAAAGTGCAGTGCTGTCTCACATATTTTAAATGTCAGAAATGTCAGGATGAAGCCAATGTTACAGGGAATTATTTCTTTAATGGTACGCAACTTTGATGATTGACTTTTATGGACCAGTGGGAGTGAATAATATATGTATAGACATTAGTTATCCTGTGCAATGCAACATAATCCCATTTTAAAAAAGTGCTTTGAAATCAAATTAATCCAAACAGTAAATAAACAACTCAAAGGGCAGGATGGGGAGACTCAAAATCAACAACATTGTAAAGTCACAAAGCCTTTACCTCTCTTGACTCAGTCAATGCTCTGAGGCACATGGTGTGATTATTGGGGCTGTGTTGTACAGGACTAGGAGTTAGACTTTGATGGTCCTTGTGGGTCCCTTCCAGCTCAGAATATTCCATGATCGTCTGTTTTAAGCATTTGCCAAGATTGATCTAGCATCTCTCTACAGCGAAGCTTCTCCCACTTGTGAGTCTTTAATTTATATATTGCATGATAAAGAGAAATATTCTGTCATCTTTAATTCAAATGGAGATTTGTGTAAATATCAGTATCCAAGTAATATATCCAATATCTGTCTTCTGGCATGATCAAGAAAGTGATTGTAACTGATCCAAATATCCATGCCTAGCTGTATTATGGGACAAATATTCAGTTTCAATCCAATGCTATGTTCCCATGTCTGTTGTTTAAATTCATTGGTTTAAAATTGATACAGATTGTAGTCAAAATTACATTAAAAGTATGCATCTATGCTCTCTTTACTTAGTTCTGCTTTCCTCTCAATGGGCAATAATGAAGGAACTGATATTCTTTTTGCCTAGGGCATTATAGTTTTTGCTTTGTTTAGAACCATTCTGCATACTATTACTTTAAAATACATTTTAAACTTAAAAGTAAACAGTGAGTTTTTGAAAACAACACAGTATTTTTTTTTCAGAGACTCTCTCTTTACTTCTTCCCCATCACCTAAATTGTAAATGATGCCAGTCAGAATAATGTAACAGTACAAAAATGAGAATTCAAGCCAAGCTTTTGCAAATGTCTTCTGGCACAATAAGAATATGAAATCAAATCAAAGGTAAAAATAAATGTTGTATTCCAAGCACTGGACTGGAGGCAGCTAGTTGCATTACTGAGGTGACACTAAAGATCCCTGTGGGAAGGTGTTCAGTGATGAGCAATAAAGCAGCCTTTCTACGTTAATTCCCAGAGCAGCAGTATCCTGACACTGCCCAACAGCAAAGGCAAAGAAGGGGATAAAAGAAAGCATAAGAGAATCAGTATATTCTTACTATGCCATAGAAATAGAAGGGCATATTAATAGAAGTTATAAGTGAAATCATGACAATAATTTTTTTTTTATTCCTGTTTTTATACCTGTTTTAAGGGAAGTGGTAATAGAAACCACACATCATGTGAAAACTGGAATTATAGGGACATGTTGATTTGCAGTGTCATTCCAAGTGATATTTGCTGTCCTGCTCTTGAAGACTCACAAAAGAATAGAGGTGACTTATTAAGTGTGGATGTCTACCTCTTATCTAGGTACTAGTTTCTTCTGGTTTGGCCCATCTCAGTTGTGCATATCAAATGTTTTGATCTATAGTCTCTTAATACAGCTCTCCTTCAGTAAATTACAATGAAATGTTTCTTACTACTTTTTTTTAAAATAAAACTGAATCATTTTCATGGAAGATTTAATTATCCATCTTCCTTTCAGGAAAATAAATCTATTTTCTTGATGTTCAGTTAAATTAAAGCATTGTGGTTTAAATAAAAAAAGAAAGAAAAGCGTAATACAGTTTGCATGCTAATCTGAGATTGAATGGAGAACAACCTTTTTTAAGGATTAGATAACCTGTTTTAAAAATTAATTAATGCCAGATTGTGAACCCCTTCCCTTTGGTGTCTGTGTTGGGTCTGTGTAGCCAGGTTTTGGTAGTGGGAAAGCTACACGGGTGTCTTCTGTGAGAAGCTGCTGTAAGCTTCCCCCATGTCTGGCAGAGCCAATGTGAGTTGGCTCCAGAACAGACCCACCATTGGCTAAAGCCAAGCCAATCAGGAATGATAATAACTCTGTGATAACATATTACAACAAGTCAAAAAAAAGTTTTTGCGTAGATATAAATGCAGCCAGAGAAGAGCAGACTGAGAATGTGTGAACAAGTCTGCAGACACCAAGGTCAGTGGAGAAAAAGGGGAAGAAGGTGCTGGAGTTGAAGCGTTGAAGTTGAGGTTCCCCTGCAGACAGCAGAGATCAGTGGAGGTGCAAAGATCCATCTGCAGCCTGTGGAGCAGCCCATTCCAGAGCGGGTAGATGCCCAAAGGAGGTTGTACCCATGGGGAATCCTGTGCTGAAGCAGACTTCTGGCAGGGACAGGCAGACTGGTGGACAGAGGAGCCCACACTGGAGCAGGCTTCCTGGTAGGACTTGTGAATGTGTGCGGGACCCATGCTGGAACGCCCTGTGCCTGAAGGACTGTACCCTGTGGAAAAGTGATCCACACTAGAGCAGTACACGCTCATCAATGGACTTACGTTGAAATTTGTGGAGGACTGTCTCACACAGGAGAGACTGCACATGAGATCAAGGGAAAGATCTCTCCCTGAGCAGTGGTAGAAATAACTGTGACTCCCATTCCCTGTGTCCCTGAGCTGCTGGGGAGGGAAAAGGGTAGATCATGGGAAGGTGTTTTTAAGATTTATTTCACTTCTCATTATCCTGCTTGGATTTTGATTAGTAATAAATTCAGCTAATTTCCCCAATTTAGGTCTATTTGGCCTGTGACAGTCTTCGGTGAGTTATCTCTCCCTGTTCTTATCTCAACTTATCAAACTTTGTTATATTTTCTTTCCCCTCTCTGGCTGAGAAGTGATAGAGTGGCTTTGGTGGGTGTTTGGCATCCAGGGTCATCCAACCACACTGTCATATTCTTTAGGTCTGATTGTGTGCCAGTGCACATGAAGAACTCTTGATGTAAAAAAAAAAAGAAAAAAAAAAAGAAAATTATAATCACAAAAGGAGTTGAAAAGAAAGAACCTTTGAACTACCAAGTCCAAGCTTTGCTCTTAACAAGCATCTTCTTTTATATGGATCTTCTTACATACCACTCACATAACATGTTAATTGTTATCTTTATATATAATTTTTAATTTTATTTACAGTGGAAAACTATTCCAGAGTCTCTCTACTACGTTGTTCTCTGATTTTCCAGTATAGTAAACTTAGACTGATCTCACAGTAACCCTGTCTTCTGTAGCCAAAAAAAAAAAAAAAAATTAAAAAAGCTTTTTCCTGGGCCTGTTTCCTTCCTTTGAAGTGTTTATACAATATTATACGAACTCACATTATCTTGCAGCCTACCTTGCTCAACTTCCTTTTTTTTTTGCATTCCCTGATTGCAAATTCCCTGTCCATTCCCTGATCAGCCTTGTACCCCTTTATGCTTCTTCAAGAAGGAGGCAGTCTTATTTTTCACCTTCTGGTATACACTTTTTTTGTCTACAGTTTTAGAATAAGAATTGTATATAAGATTTTTTTTTTTAATATTATGATATTGCAAATGCCCTTTGAGGGCCTTGTTCAGCAAAGAATCATTTTGTTTTGTGTAATGAGTGTACACCTTTCAGCTCAGGGATAATTTGTGCAATTATTATTATTATCTTGAAAGCAATAAAGTAATTCCAGTTTGTTAAGTTCAGATTAATATATCTTTGTATAAAAAAGAGCTTGAAAAACTGTTTTGTTTTAGAATTAGTGTCGTGCCGTCAGTTTCCTATAAATGTAAGGGTTTTTAGATTCCTCAAGAACTGTTCTAAAACTGTACATGTTTCCAATATACATTTATCTAAGACTATAAGGTTTTCAATCTAGAATTAAGTTTGAGGAAGGATCATGACTTGAAAATGAATGAAAATAGCATAAAAGAAAATACAAAAATATGTCTCTATGAATTAAAACTTAATGGTAAAGTGTAAAAAAAGAATAAGAGACAAAAGATATTCTCTTTTATATCAATGTGTCAAAAGGCAGATATGAAGAACTGTGGTAGGTTAGTCTTCATCAACAGCCAAACTCCCACCCAACTGTTCATTTGCTCTTCCTTCTCAGAGAGACTCAGGGATAAAACAGGATGAAAAGGCTTGTGGGTCAATAAAGAGATGTTTTGTCATAGGGTCCTCCACAAGCTCCAGGAGAATCTCTGCTCTGGCACTTGAAGCACCTCTTCCCCTTCTTTCTTCTCTCACCTTTGTTCTCACAGGGCTGCTTATCACATTTTCCCCAAGGCACCACCATCTTGGCTGAAGAGCTCAGCTGTGTCCTGTGGTGGGTCCACTAGAGCCAGTTGGAATGGGTCGTGTCCATACAGGCACATCTGGGCAACTGCTACAAGAATTCATACTAGATCTTTTTCCTTAGAAATTAAGTTTCTAGCACCAGATATAGCTACCAATAAAGAAGACTTCCTTTTCAGAATTACAACATGGTATATTGTAAAATGGCTTAAAATACTTGATTCAATACATATTGCTAAAGTAACCAAATATTTCTCATTGTTTTTCACCAAATGATTGATGCTCAACAGCATTTTAAAGCTCTATTGTAAGCTTGTCTTAAAACTGCCATATACTTACAGAATGAACTTAAAGTATAAATTTAGGTGGGATGTACTCAGAAATCAATGGATTTGATCACTTCTTCCTACCTGGAAACTGACAGAACAAGTCCAGATAATAGAAAAGGAAACTTTACAAGCATGTTTGAAAAATTCTGTAGTTTTAGCCCACAAGTCTGTCTCTTTGTGTTTTCTGGATCTTTTTCTGACATATGGCCATATATTTACTGGAGAATACATGCAGTCACTTGAAGAATGTAATGTGCTCTTGGACTGAGTACATAAAATTGAAATTACAAATTTGACAGAAATTCAGAGTGTATTGCAGTCCTACCCAATAAGATACTATTGCATTGAAATTTTACTCTGTTCCCTAAATATTAAGTGCCTGATCACCAAAGAAGTAATCTAAATGAGTGTAGCGTCTCTGCGAACTGACTGAGAATATTACAATTTGCTTAATTTGGGCAATAGTTTGAGTTCTTGTATTACCTTAAATGGACTAAACCTTATTTCTAACATTACTCTTTCAGTTGTAATGAAACAAAAAAATGTTTAGCCACAGAGAGATCTTCAATACTTCTCAACTGAATTGACCCCCTAACAATTTTGATGCATTAATCCTCCCCAATCATTTTACTAGCCGATCAACTGGCTCTTCTCTGGAAATGAGTGATGAGTAGTAGAAGAAAAATGCTGCTTTAAAATTTTTAATTTGTCAGGAAGAGATAAACTCCATCTGCACATCTGTGGAATGTCATAAGCATCATACCCAGGATATTTCTATTGACTATAAAGAAAATGAATATTAAATATGAGGTGCCTTTATCCACTTTGCATTTGGTCTGGCTCATGTCTGTCAAAAAGTGAAGCATACTAATAAGCTTTTCTCATAAATGAATACTGATTTCTGGGGGTTGGAAGATGGGCGTAGAAAAGGTTAAACCCACATTTGAAGAGAGTATGTCTAAATAAAGTTTGGAAAAAACTAATGTCAGCTTTTCTCTTGAGAGTATATAGCCAGATATATTGGAATTATAGAATGAAATGAGGAGCTACCAACAGGAAATCTGTCTAAAGAGCAAAAGGAGCAGATCTTAGGTTTTGGCCATAGCTGCATTTGACTATTGCTAGATTTAAAACCAGGAGCAATAAAATGAAATCTGAGACAAAAGAGCAGAATCTCACAGCTCCACAAATTACCTTCTGGACAGATTTAGTCTCTGTCTGACCAGTTTGCTTTCTTGACTGATTTAGTCAGCTCCATTTGAAAACTGAAAGATAAAAGAGGTTTCTATGCAGGGCATTCTCGTCATGAGAGGCAGAAACTCTTATGCCTGGGGCAGGGGGATGATTTCAAGTCTGCATAGGCTTGGATATAATTCTTTGAATTTGCACATGCAAACTGCTTAGAGTTTAGATTGTAAGATTTCTGTTTCAGAGACAAATGCTCTGGAAATTGTAAATGCTCTAGAAATTGTGCCAATGCTTGGACACTCCTCTCCCATGCTTTGCCTCTCTTATCAGTATCTTCTTAGACAGAAATTGAACACACTGAATAAAGAAAGTGTACTATTGACAGTTTGTTCCCCATAAACTCAATGAAAGAGATTCAGCTACTGAGATGACCAGCTAATGGGACTGCCTTTTCTCTATAGACAGGGCATGTCTACAATATAAGTACATGTGATCCCTAACTGCCTACCTTCTTTATTTTAGAAAATTTTGATTGCTTTCAGAAATAAATGCTTGCAATTAGATTCCTAAATAGTTTTTATAAATTTAAAGTGATGGCCTGAATTACAAAATTGCTAAGCAACCAAACGAATTAATTGTAAGGTTTTAGCAGCTGAAAATCTTGGTTTGTTATATACAGGCAGAGGAACCCACACGTAAATGTGGATACCCCTCCAGTTCACTTCTCAGAGAGACAGGATTATAAAACTCCCTTTGGGAAAAACAAAAAACCAAAGAAGTTCATAGTAAATTTCATTTACTCAAAATACAGTTTAGCTTCTCTAGCATGCCTGGATTGTATTCTGTTATGTAATGAAAAATATTTATTCATATTTTATTTTTCACAGGATCACAGAATCATCAAGTTTGGAAGAAACCTTCAAGATCATCTAGTCCAACTGCCAACCTACCACCACCATAACAAGCCCTAAACCATATTCCCAAATGCCATAGAGACATCTTCCAGAGACTCCACCACCTCACTGGGAAACTTATTCCAAAGCCTAACCACTCTTTGAGTGAAAATTTGTTTTCTGATGTTTAACCTGAACCTCCCCTGGTGCAATTTAAGGTCATTTCCTCTCATCTTTTTGCTTGAGGCATGGCAGAAGAGGCCGACCTACACCTGGCTACAATATCCTTTCAGGTCCCCTCCAGCTACCTCAGCTGTTCATCACAGGACTTGTGCTCCAAACACTTCACCAACTTCATTGCCTTTCTCTGGACCTGTTCCAGCACCTTAATGTCTTTCTTGACATGGGGGGCCCAGAACCAGACACAAGGTGTGGCCTCACCAGTGCAGAGTACAGAGGGAACAATCACTTTCGTGTTCCTGCTGACCATACTATTCTTGATGGAGACCAGGATGCTATTGACCTTTTTGCCACCTGGGCACACTGCTGGCTCATGTTCAGCTTTCTGTTGACCAGCACCCCCAGGTCCCTCTCTGCTGAGCAGCGTTCCAGCCACTTTGTCTGCAGGGCTGGATGAGCTTGTTGTGGCCAAAGTGCAGTATCTGGCCCTACTGAACTTCATGCTGTTGTTCTCAACGCATTGATTCAGTCTCTCCAGATCTCTCTGTAGAACCTTCCTACCTGCCAGCAGATCAAAACTTCCACCTGAGTTAGTGCAGATTTGACAGAGGATGCACTCAAGCCCCTTGTCCAAATAATCGATAAAAATATTACACAGGACCACCCCTAATGTTGGGCCTTGGGGACACTACTAGTGACTAGCCTCCAACTGGATTTAGTTCCATTCACTGCCACTTTCTGGGTCTTGACATCCAGCCAGTTTTTCACCGAGGAAAGAGTGCACTTATCAGAACCATGACCAGTCAGTTTCTCCAAGAGAATCTTGTGGGAGATGGTGTCAAATGCTTTACTGAAGTCTAGATAAACAACATGCACAACCTTCTCCTCATCTACTTAGCAGATCTCCTGGTCACAGAAGAACCTCATCAGGCTGGTCTAGCAGGACCTACCTTTCCTTAACCCATGCTGTTTGGGCCTGATCCCCTGGTTGTCCTGCATGTGCCATGTGATGTGGCATGGAAGATCTGCTCCATGACCTTCCTCGGGACCGCGATCAGTCTGACAGCCCTGTAGTTCCTCAGATCACCCTTCCAACCCTTGTAGACAGGTGCAACATTGCTAGTTTCCAGTCAACAGGGACTTCTCCAATTAACCACAACTACTGGTAGATGATTGAAAGTGGTTTTGTGAGCTCTTTTATCAGCTCCCTCATTACTCTTGAGTGCATCCAATCCAGGACCATAGACCTGTGGGTGTCTAATTTGCATAACAGATCACTAGTGTTTTCCTCCTGGATCGTGGGAGCTTCATTCAGCACCCCATCATTAACTTCTAGCTCTGGGAGCTGGGTATCCTGAGGACCACCATTTATTCTATTAAAGCCCGAGGCAAAGAAGGCAATAAGTATCTCAGCCTTTTCCTTTTCTGTTGACACTATGCTACCCTCTGCATCCAATAATGGGTGAAGACTATTCTAGTATAATAATAGAATGTATTTATATAGAGAAGATTAGAATATGTATATAATAAATCGAATCATAGAATGTCCTGAGCTGGATGGTACCCACAATTCTGAAGAAAGTGAGCATTGTCTTCTGAAAAATATTAGGAAAAGAACTTTAAAAAGGTAAGTAAGACCAGAGGGAGAGTTTTTGAAATCAATGACCTTATGTAAAGAATAAAGTTTCTCTCTTGGGATCTGTCTTAAGAGGTTTGTTATGCAGAGACTCTACATATGTAAATCAAGCTGAACTAAAGAAAACCAGACTCAAGAGAGAGATATCAAAGGACTTATCAAAAACATTGATAATTTGTTACTTATTGTACAATAGTTTGTGCAATAATTATACAATATAAACAACTGGAGAACATTTTTTGAAAGCTGTTTTCCACTGTCTCTTGTCATGGGTGCAAAAATTTTGTGTGGGATAAAAAGTGACTCAGGTATTTCGATTTTAATTTTTTTTAATGACATACTAATCTGTTTCCTATGGAATATGACTTCCTTGTGTTATTTGCATTAAAAATGGCTTCCTTATTTCTATAAAATAATTTCTGGTCCCTAGTTTTTTCTTTGATATCTCAACAGATTCTTATATGTATGATATTAAAAATGGTATGCTTCATATTTAGTGGTTTATATATTTCTTTTGAGTTTGAAAATCATCAGGTTGCTCTAGATGCCAGTAATTTCAATTGCTTTTTACATATTTTATGCCACATGTTTAAATTACCTTGGACAATGAAAGGCTGATTCTGCACAATTACCAGAATCATGCATTATTCAAGCAGTAGTTGCTTCCACTTAAACTCACTTAAAATAATAATTTTTACTAAGAGCTTTGCCGAGTATACTTGTTGGCGTTACTTAAAATAACTACAAAGATTTCCATTTTCATAATATTTTAGTTTATATTTCCCCAGTTTGGCATTTTCAGATATCGATCATGTTAAAATGCCCTGGAAATCTGTATATACTCATGATTACACATGACCTTGACTGCTCAAGATAAATCCTTATTTTAGGTTTTATTACTTATGGATGTAAGTACTATTTAATTTCAGTAGAAAGTTCTTAAGGACTTATTCAAAGTCTAGTATTAAAGGGAAGAATCTTCTTCTTGAACTCCTGCTAGTTTTTGCTGGGTTGTCATTAAGTACAAGTGAGGTGATACACTTTCTAAACAAGTATGCATGTTCTGGAAGACTTTTATTCATATTTTATTTTCAGGTTTTGTAGTTAAATGTCTTTTATGATATGTATCAGGCATTAGAGGAAAGCACAATCATGATTATGCAAAAAAATCACGAGAAGAATTGTAAGTGGGCTGTTTCTGCAGAATCAGTCTTTGGAGGAAGAGGGACGTATTTTTTCATATGAATTTACATGTATACAGTGGTTACACACTTCAAAGGTCAGTATTGTCTTTATCTGAAAACAAATCATGTCGCTGTATTCTAAAGTTCAGATACTGCCATACAGTTCAAGGGGGGGAGGAAAATTATGATTTATTTTCTCAAATTTCTCAACATTTGTCAAAAAAAAAAAAAAGAATTTCAGATGTAGAGACAAACACCTCTTTGAACCCCAGAAACTGAAGAATTTCTTGTTCAGAAGTATGCTGTCCAAAAAATATGTTTCCCTGAAGTAAGCATCAAAAGTGTACTAATTTATATTAGACTTCAAAGACTGTGTTCATCAGTTCCACTAGCTAGATATTTTTTTCCAAATACATTGTCAACAAAAAGATTGCATGACATTTCATGACTTGAAAAAAAAAAAGATTTGGGTCTTGCTTCTCAAAAAGACTATAGCATTCAACACTGAATATTCTAAATATGGAGACAGATTTAGAAAGAAGTTCAGCTCTCCAGCTGTTAAAGGATCCATTGGGAAAAGATTCTACAAAATCTGTTACAAAAATATATATTGGAAAGGAAAAGTAGAAAAGAAAAATAATAAAAAAAAAATCTTGGAAAAATTACCTGTAATTATAATTGCAAAATTCAGTTCCTTCTTGTGGAATGGAATTACAACATAACAGAGGCATATTTTTATAAACTCCATTCTGTGCTCCAGAATATGTTATTGTACATTTCAGATCAATTTATGTTTGGATACACAAGATACAAAAAGAATCATTGATGTTCTCACTATCAGTGTGAATGAATTAATAATAGACCAGTTTAAGACCAAGTAACTACAGAGCAACCAGAGATTTAGCCATGCAGCTATAGGATGATCTTAACATTTACCATAAGCCCTTTTAATGGTACTTGGAAGAATTTTGATCCAAGTGGCAGAATTTATAGTCCCTCAGTGTGATCTTTTTAACAGAGAGTGTAAAGAGTCTGTACATCTAGGTATTAAATTTCCCTCCAAATATATTTTAAATTTTGCCATAGCAAACTTGAAGAATGGTGCAGTCATTACAAACACTTGTGCCCAGTGTCAGATGAACGCCAGCAACAGAATGCGTGGTTTCATCTTTGTGAATGAGAAATAAAAGCCATCATTAGAGCCAGGATTGGGCATGTAAGTATGCCATGTCACAAAGTGAAAGAGTTTTATAACTTGGGGTTAACTGGTCAGTCAAATAAGGAGATGACACTTTTGTTTTTTGTTATGACAAAGAGATATTCACCTTTCTAAAAGAGAAGGTGAACTGGTGTGTATTTCAATTAAGGAGAACGAGTAGGCTGTCTCTGAGAAATGTAAGAAGTAAACTTCCCTTGGAGAAAAATGTTAAATAAATACAGACAAATGGAAAGACTCGGAATGGGAGACTTTGTCCCTCAGAATGTTGCTGTCTCTGAGATGTAAGGTGTACAAAAAAAGATGTTATGAATGGATTGCTACAAGAATTGTAGCAAAAAACCTTCCTTTTAAATCTTGCTCTAGTAGATTAACAATGTTTCTCATTCACTTCTTCACCTATGCCTCTATTTTGCTGTCGTGTAGCAAAACATCACAGTGTTTTTTTGTGAATAAATACCTTTATTTATCTATTTATAATTTACTTCAGTCTGTTCTGGGTTAAGGATTACTAGGTTCTTTACAAAATGTGCCAAGTATAAAATTCCCTGTTACAAGATACTAAAAGTTTTTATGTTTGCTTGAGAGAGACTGAACAAGTTAATGTGGAAGAAATCCATTGAGGATTACTGAAAAATGAAAACAATTTTTGGGTCAAGGAGTTCTTGTGTTGCAGACACTTGAAGGCTAGGAAAATGTGTGGTGGAAGTATCATAAAGTGTTGCCTGGTTCTCTGTACTCATCTGCTTTTTATTCTAGTGATATACATGACAATGGGTTTTATATTCCCAACTAAGCAGTTCATTTGGTCTTTTGGGGGGAGGAGTTACCCAAAATAAACAAGTAGTCCTTATCCAAAGGTTTGACAGATAAACAGAGAAGAAAGAGCCTTTATAATTTTTCAGGTACTCAAAGTGTAACAGCATGTGAATTCTCAGAAGCCGAACAGTCTAGGTAGACAGTTGATATCCAAGGCATCAAAGAAGTATTTTCTAGTAATCATTGCAATAAGCAAGACATATTGTACAGAAAGGTATTCAGGATAACTGCTGAACCCTCAAAATCCTCAACAATTTGTTACTTAGGAAGGTGGTCACCTGAATATTGATCCCCTGATTTGCTCAGGAACAATGTGATCTGGTGGAGATCTGGTTGCGGTTTTGTGCTCATCCACTGGTACCTTCTTTCCCTAGTGCATCAGAAAATGATGCCATGGGATTCATGGTGCTATGAGTTCTTAGTCCTGCTATATCTTAGGAGTCTTGCCTTAAAAGGATGTTTGAGAGTGATTCTGGCTATATAGTGAAACTTAAACACTCGTAAGTTTTTCCCATCCTTTGCAACAAAGTAATGTTTCTTCTGGATAATTTATACAGTAATCTTGTGAAGCAGCTGTATTTTCACCAGACGCAGTCTGAGCTATATGCTCAGTAGTGAAGACTCACAACTATAAGATATTTTCTACTTATGAAAAATGCTCATATCTGTAGAAATAGGATTGTTGCTGAGTAAAAGGTATGAAAGCTTCAGTCATATACAGGGTTTATATGACATTAAAACCCCTAAAACCTTGATAGGTCTGATAGCTAAACCTGACAGGTCCAAGTGGCTTGAGAAAAAGCTCACATAACCAAATTCTTTCATATGAGCAGTTCAATTTCCCTTCCCTAGCTCCAGGGCAATTTCCTTAACCAAGACTTTCATCAGACCTTTGGCTTTGTGTGGGCAAAGGAATCCAACTAAGTGGAGTTTCTTGCAGAAACAGAGACATGAAACTTCACTTATCTCAGGAGAAAGGCACTTATATCATAGAAGAATGAAGTGTAAAACAATCATGTAGCAGCAGATTTCACTCAAAACCTAACAGCTATATGACCTGTAGAAGTATATGCTTTTAAAAACATGTTCAACTTAAGACAATGTTCGACCATTTTGTGTTCAAATCTTTAAGACAGCAAGAACAAAATAAAATGACAGAGAAAATAATGTTCAAATGCTCATTTACCATATGGTTCCCACCCAAAAGCCCCCAAACTCTGAGTCAGTAGTTCAAATTTTAGGATTTTTATAATAGTTAATCTTCTACTAGTATTTGGATATATGAGAACATTACAACTGTGATTATGTATTATTTGTTTTGTAATTATGCCACAGAGTTCTTGCCTTTGCAAAGTTAACACAAATCATATGAAATGCAGCACATTAAAATTTTTCTTACTTCTTTTGAAGTCAGTGGTAGTATTACAAATGAGAATCTTAGGTTAGACCTGTAAATTCTTTTGTTCCTGCTTCTAGATTTAAAATACAAGAAAAGGAAAATTTGGTACTCTAGAGAATTGAATGGAAATTGAGACAAAACACAATTAATTTACTTGGTAGTAGTGTAAGAAACACAAACATCTAGTTACTAAAAAGACTTAAACAATGTACAGATTATCTTGGAAATATGGTACCATCAGTAATAGTTGAAATATCAAGGTATTAATTAGATTCAAATCATGTTTATATTTGAGGCAGTGAATATGGCCATTTAACCAACAACTTTGGTGGATGGTTTTAACTAACAAGTAAATAAAACCTATTGGTAAGACAGGTGAGATATTCTTGCATGAGTCAGGGGGTGGTGGTCATGTAGCCCAAGTACTGTGGACTATAGTAAGACTTCTCATGGATGACTGCTTACAGTTTTCATCACCTATCTCAAAGAATGATGAAATTGTGTTGGGACAGGTATAGGCTAAGATGATCAGGGAATAGTCAACTTTTCATGCAAAGAAGAAATGAAAATATTTTAGAAATTAAGCCTGAGAGAACAGGTGATATTAAACCCATCAGGGATAAACAGCAAGAAGACAGAGATCAAGAGATCTGCTTGAGCTAAAGGGCAACATTACCACAAAAGCAAGTAAAAATAATAAAGCAAATATTAACAATCTGAAAATTTTTAAAAAATTATTCCTGGAATAGTCTTCCACTAGGACTAGCAGGCAAAATATCCAACTGATTTTAAAACAGTCAAAAGTATTTTTTGGTATTGCTGCTTGCATTAATACATCATTAAACCTATCGACAATCTCCAAGTTGCTGGGTTTGACAGACACACAGCTCTGAAGCCACTGGAATGTCACACTGTTCGGTAAGACAGTGTAAGGCCAGATGGTTAATCATCACATCTCATGGGTACAGAGTTATGAATGGAGGAAAAGAACAAGGTGAAAGGTAGTTGGTCTCAGTCCTCATTTGCCTTCAGTAGTCAAGTTCTAGCACCTGTGAAAAATCATGTAAGAATGTAATTTACATGTTATATTGACAATGTCTGGTTAGGTCTTGGACAAAAGCTAAAAGAAACAGTCCCTGTCTAAATTAGTAGATTCCCAAAAGAAACTTAATTGAAATTGTGAATGAGTCCAAAAGCTCCAGAAAAGGCAAAATTGGTGCTGACAGTATCTCACAATCACAGACATGAGATATTTCTCATATAATTGTTCAAATTCACCTCCCATTTTCTCTCATTCACTTTTACACCCCAAATAGTTACCCCGTTTTTACTTCTGATGTACAAAAATGAATTTTAGAACAAATTCCACTGTTTTTATCTCTTTTTGCCATCTCATATTTGTTCCTTAGATTTTTTTGCCCTGCTCTTTCTTGTATGATTTTGCTACTGTGATTCCCTACAGGGCAATCATTTATGTCTTTCTTCCCACCTCGTTCGTATTTACCTCTTTAATTTCTGCTGTTTCTGAAGTTGCTTCTTGATACATAACCTTGCACAATTTTTTTAGTATGGGGACAGAGAAGCTTGCAACTTCCTTCCATCAGCACACACAAAAATGTACTCTCCTGGTATTTATCCTGTCACTGTTCCATAGCTCACACATTGCTCTTTGCCTCTCTCCAAAAAAAATGAAAAGTATTTGCATATTAATTATACCTCATCTAGTAAAAATGAAACAAACACCTGTAATTATGCAGAGGCACCACACACTTGTACATTGTTAAATCAGTGATGAATGGAAAAGAAAGCTCCTGAAAATGAATTTGCAGTACATGTTAATTATATGAGCCTCAAACGTGATATCGCATTGCATGTGTGGAGAAATCTTTATGACTGATTATATTACTCATACTATTGATATGTGCTTTTAACCATGCCTTTTGTGCAGCCAGTTCCTGAGAATTAGCTATTAAATAGATTTGGTATTTGGACAATGATCCAAACTTTCAACATATGTTTCCTGATTTCTCTACAGCAAACTCAGGCTCTCAAAAAAATTTGATTACCTTAAAACGATACATACAAAATACAACATAAAGAAGTATAAGTCACCCAATGTAAGAAATATCGAATGCTGATGAAAATGCATTTTAACCTAAGACTCTATAAAGCTACTAGGGGTTCTACTGGGTTCATAACCTTGAATGTTACTCGGGGATTAGACACTTAAAAGAGTTTCTTGTCTAGACCCTGACAGAAAGAAGTTGTACCTCTCTCTGCTCTCACAACCTAGTAGACAGAGGTTTCAGCAATTATATTGTATATTCATATTGCAGCTCTTATTTTGTTTGAAAATACATAAGCTATGTCTCCAAAATCAAATCCTAATTGACATAATATTTAGAGAGGAATGTTAACATATTCTTTCTCTAGTTAAAATTTGTCCACTTTGAACAGAGAAACAGTATGGAGATATAAAACAAGAACTGTTTTACAGTGCAGTATGGAGAGTACTTTCTTTCTGGACTCTACAGAAAATATATTCTTCAATCAACATATATATCTTTCTTTACCTAAATGATTCTGGGACACTGCAAAAGCAAAGTAGTACTTATTCCAGCTACATTTTACATAAACTCAAATGAGAACATTTCCACCTGGAGTAAGTACTAAACCAAATAATTTGTGAGTCTCTTTGTGCAATTAGCATGAGATGGCCATCTAGAATTTAATTTATAGAATTTTGAAAGAACGAAATGTTGGCAAACTCAAACATTAGCCCTCAAATAATTTTGAAAATGTGCACCAGAGAACAGAATACTCAGACCATAGGAAAAATAACACTGAAGATATTTACACACCAGAGAGATTTTACTTCAGAAATTAGAAAGAAATTAATCACCTTGAAAGGTAAACCTCTTGCCCAACACTGTATCTAGAAAACAGAGTATTCTTAACCACAATGTTTCTGAGGAACTTTCCACTTCCTTTGTGCTTGCACTTCCCTTTTGAAATTCATTTATGGCCAAGTTTTTGACAAAGGCTATCTGCTCTTGAAATTGGATGTTGTGGGGGTCCTCTGAGCGGTGAACAACTCTGGACTTTCTCTCTGCTGCATGTCAGTAATCCATGGAAGATGCAGAGTGCCTGGAACTGTTTACCTGGTAGTTTGGAACATCATCAAGGATAATCTAAGCTGCAGTACCTCTTGAGTCAGTGCCAACATTTCATGAAAGGTCAAGAGTGAAGGCCATATTTTTCTGTAGACAGCCTCCTAGTGCTGCAGTGGTTTGCTATTTTTCCTTCACCCTTCTCTCAGTCTCTTCACAACAGCTTCATTTTATGATGTTTCTTCTTTTTGACGTAGTCCCAACTTTCCATTTTCCTCCAGTGTTCGCTTTTTTGTTTTGGTTTGGTTTTTAATTTCATATATTCATCCCATACTAGGAAATCAACCACGTATTTTTGTTGTCACATAATTTATTTCTCCTAAACTATATTTTCTCTTCTACCTATTGGCTCAGACTAGAAGGTTTTCAAAACCCAAGACAACAAAGAAATATGCACTTACGTTGATAGGCTACTGAATCATTTCAGTACTTAATAAAGTAGCTACTACTACTACTACTTAAGTACTCAGTCTTTTTCTATGAAATGCCTTTTCTCATCTTTTAAAGAATATGCCAAGATAAGCACATGTCATATAATGTCAATTCATAAAATATGTGATGTTTAATACTTGGAATTACATGATTTAGGGTAGGAACAGATGGAAGAGCTGCTTTAAGCAAAAGCAGAAAGCAAGTGTAGAAAAAGGGAACCTGAGAAATGTTAGGAAGCTAAGCCCACTGTTTTGCAAGTACTGAGATGATATAATTTCTAGTTGTATGAATAAATTAAATAAGTTTAATGATCCTGAAACCTTTTATGTGGAGAATATTATCAAAAAATGTGACCATAACTGTGGTATCAGAAAACGATAAATAGTAAAATCAGTAAGATCTGATTAAAGAAGTGACTCAATTGTCATAGCACAAATGCTAGTTAACAGCTTATAATTATGAGAAAACACATTTGCAATACACCTGAAGAATCAGGGCATAAGTGTTAAATTTCAGATTTTAAGTAGAAGATCTTAAAAAAATAATTGATTGTTTCTTGTAATTTCTAGTCAAATATTGTGCTGTTCAGACTTTTGATTCTCTTCAAAATCAGATTGTCAAATTTGCTGAGAAAATTTCCTTAGAAACTAGCAAAGTTGTCAATTAAAGTCATCACTGAAAGAGAAAGAATTAGAATCTTATGTTTTGTGCAATTACTTGAATATTTAGCGAGTATAACATTCTGTGACTTTCAAAAAAGCAGAAGATTGTTTTCAGTCTTTTTCCCTGGAGATACTTGGTTCACAGAGAAGATTGTTAGAAGTGGCTGTCTTACTAATGTCTTGGTCTACATTAAAAAGCAATGAATTAAAGGCAGAAATGGCTCTTTGCCTACACTGCTTAATAAAAGTGAGTCAAAGATCAACCTCTCTCTTTGAGGCCAAGTAGTTATCAACTAGTTTTTATCCACACTTGTCTAGCTGATGGCTAGGCCTTTAGAGAGAGAGAATGTTATGGAAATTCACAACCTTGCCATGAAATGAGATAACAAAAGGCAGTGTATACAGTGAGGTGTCAAGAACTTAAGGTTCCTCTCCAGTTTTCTCTTGTCAGTTCTGAAGAGGTATGTCTCTAAGCAATATAACTTCTTAAGTCAGTTTGTGACACTTGGCATGAGGAGCAGAGATAGATAGGTCCCCAGTTCTTTTATTTAGCAGTTGCAGACATCATCAATTCTGCCTCTGGTCGACTGAGCAAGACATAGCCAATTATTCCTTGCTTTGTGCTTGTCCTCCAGGTTCCGTGTATAACAGAGATTCTAGTAGTCAGTGCTTTAAGGCATATTTAGCTAACTTCCAGTAATTTCAAACTAGGGATCTAATGCCAGTTAAAACATAATTGCTGGTGAATTGAACATTCAGACCCACAATTCGGCACTTACCGTCTTGAGCATAAATAGACTAGGTCTAAAGCATTTTTATATATGTCACTGAAGAGTAAAAAATTGCTGTAACTGGGATCTATTAGACGTCTCTTAAAAGTCTACAGATCAGTTGGCCACGCTGTCTTATGAGAAAAGCAAGAACTTCTAAGACACAGGCATTAATATAGACACTTCTGTTGATAAGATGAATTATACCTTAAATTAATTACTGAGACTGTTGTGACTAGCTCACAAGCAGATGTCTACAATTTTATTATCTGAAATAGTGCAATGAATCCCAGCACATATGACAATTAGTCTGAGATAAGTCATACAGTGTTAGCACGTGGCAAAGCTGATGTGGTTGATAGAGACCAGTACAATTTCTCTGAAGATTTTGGTGCTGAAAATCTAATAGTGCAGTGAATTCTACCAACCTGTAAGAGGTGAGATATTGTCCCAGGCTGTAGAACCCCAAATTAAGGTATCAGAACCTTATTTCTTCATGTGACTGAAATATTGCATTATATCACTCTTCTGGAGTGATAGACAGGATGGTTATGCTCCATGGTATCTCAAACAGCATTAGATATTTTTGTGTCACCACTGAATCAAACTTTATTGATCAGTTATTTGTTAATTATTATTAAGCTCAGACACCAAATTATGTGTAGGTATTTTAATGCTCTCATGATCTTTAACTGAACACATCTAGCCTTGATAAAGGAGCTAAGCCCTAAGTACTTTTTAAGATTGTAATTATAAACAATTTAAAAAATATATTTCTGAATAATAGTTTCAGATTCTCAGAAGTTCACATCTCCATTGAATGATTAAAATAATTGGTTAGTTTTTCATTTAAAATAGTGACTGGTAGGAGCTTTAAATTGCAAACACCTCACTTGAGAATATTTTTACTGAGTATTTTGTAAGATTCTATCTACAATAATGATAATTCAGTAATAATATCGAACAGTCATTCAGCTACTGGCCTGTCAAGATCTTTAAAATTTATGTGTATGTGTGTACATATATATAGATATATAGATGTCCCTGTATCTGTTTATATTATATATTGACATAGATATATCTATTTTTATATTTATTGAATGTCTTGGAAATCCTCCTTCTGGATTGTTCTTTTACGGGAGAAAAGGAGATTTAGTGCTTTGCCTGGTTTGATCTGAAATGAAACCTCTACTACCCAAGTTAAATTTTTACAAAATAGTTTCAGTGTTGAAAAAAAATCATATTAAATTCCCTTGAGACACCATACACCTTTTATTATGCTGAACTGCACTTCAAGGCCAAGTAAAGACTCTATTGAAATAGTTATAAATTATTATTTAGTTTGTTTATTTATTTATTTATTTTAAATCGACATTTTTAAAAATCTGACAAAGACTATTGCATTGGATGTTCTGTTTTAGGTGATTACATATACAGCTTGTGTGCTCACAAACAACGTAAGGAAAGTACATCATACAATCAGACCATTACTTTGTAGTGGGAGAAAAAAAAAATTAAAAAAAAAAAAGTAAGAAATTGCACAGAAAACTATTTGGTGAACTCACTTCTTTTTTCAGGAACGATTTATTTCCATGAGTATTACTGTAATAAAAATAGAAATTATAAGGCCACAAGACTTGTATGTAACATTAAAGTAAAAGTAATAGAGGAAAGTTGGAATCCAAATTAGAAGTCATAAATAAAATCAGTTTAATATTGACATATGCATGCATGAAGCTACATGTCTATATAAATGGGTCAAATCCAACAGGATGAGGTTCAACAGGACCAAGTACCAGGTCTTATACTTTGATCACAACAACCTCCTGCAGCACTACAGGCTGGGCACAGAGTGGCTGGAGAGCAGCCAGGCAGAAAGGGACCTGGNTGGGATTGTTTATCCTGGAGAAGAGAAGGCTCAGGGGAGACCTTATCATACTCTATAACTCCCTGAAAGGAGGTTGTAGCCAGGTGGGGGTTGGTCTCTTCTCCCAGGCAACCAGCAGTACCACAAGAGGGTGCAGTTTTAAGCTGCGCCAGGGGAGGTTTAGGTTGGACATTAGGAAGAAGTTCTTTACAGAACAAGTGATTGGGAATTGGAATGGGCTGCCCCAGGCGGTAGTGGAGTCACTGTCCCTGGGACGTATTTAAGAAGAGAATGGATGTGGCACTTAGTGCCATGATGTTAGGTCAAAGGCTGGACTTGATGAGGTCTTTTCCAATCTAGTTGATTCTGTGATTCTGTGATTCTGTGACAAATTATTCTCATATACATCAGATTTTGTTTCACATACATTTCTTTAATTTGAAAATTGAGAACAAAGCCTTTAATCCACTATGGTCACAACAGTTGTGCAAATGTAGTATTCCTCAAAGAACAATGTTCACAGAAGTTATAAAATATTGTTTTGCTAGCATGGTAATAATGATGTGTGTGTTGTTTTTTTTCAGATTTGTGACCTGCAGTTGACTGCAAGCATTGAGTGTTGCTCTACTCAGTGACTGGGGCATTTATAAAATGACTCTCTGTGGTTTAATAGAAAGCTGAAGAATTTACTGAATTTCTTTTCTTTACTGCACTCTTTTTTTTCACAGAACTTCAGGAAACTTCATTATCTTTATGCCTTTTGACTTTATTGATTCAAAACTGTCAGTAAGCTCAAAAATGTTTTTCATGGATGACATACAGAGAGACAGACAAACACATGTAAACATACAAAGATCACTACATGAACTGTTTTCTAAGAAAGCAAAGATAAAACCAGCTCATCAGATAGATATCTCTGTATATTGTTGTTGATAAAATATGGACATATGTCATTCAGAATGCTTTCACTATACTGTAATTGGTAGGTGGCATAACACTGACACCAAGTGCTTTCAAATTATCTTTCATATTTAGGCCTTCTATATCCATTTGATAGACAGTGCTGTATTAAACAGTTTCTCAAAACAAAATCAGACTAAAAAGTAGCATTTTTTTGTCAATATGTGGTTCTGGAAATGACAGTTCTAATCTTTCTGTGCCTGCAGATAATGGGTGTTTAAAGATTCTTTCATCATAAATGACCTCTAGAATCTGGATTCTGAGAAGGGAAAGACTTCAAAATAAAGAACAGTACTCTAAGCTGGAAAAAGTAATGAAAATAGTGACCATTACATCAGTCAACTTAAAGGGAAAAAAAGAAACAACAAGGAAAAGAAAGGTTTTCTTTTCTTTTTTTTTCCATATTTTTTGTATAAGTATAGTCTTGGTATGACCATCTCAGCTTTCTTTCAAAGATTTCAAACTCATTATATTATCGGATAGAATTTTGTTTGAGTCTCAGTTTTTCTGAAGCAATGTCCACTGTGTTACCAAAACAATTTTACAAAGCTTACAGATTCATACATTTAGCCATAGAGTAATGAGATAATATATAAAGTCAGCCAAATATTCTGAAGTAGCTTATGATCAATTTTCAAAACAATTAATCTTATTCCTATCTTTTGAGTTACCTTTTTCCAAAGTTGTAGCTTAAAAAAATGGTAGTTTTTGCAAAACCTGAGGTCAGCAGTATTTTTTCATGACTGATTTTTACCTGAAAATCCATTGGTTCAGATGCTGACACTCTCTTGTATCTGGTCTAATAAATTTCACACTTATATTAGGAGAGGCAAATAGTATCTTCTGATTTATAAACAAGGTCTAATCATGCTTCAAATAAATCATTATCAAATAATAATTTATGTATAATATATGTGAACTTTGAACCAGTTCACAGCTGATGAAAAAGATTTAAGATTTTTTGTAAAACTTAGCTTATAAGCAGTTCTTGTACTAATTGTGATTGGACTGACATTTCAAAGAAACTCTTTGTGATTCACACTAGAATACTGAAAGAGAATTTAGACTCAGAGAAACTTGTGTGTGTGTCCTGGACAAAGGAACCTGAAAACAGTGTTGCAACGTGGTTTTGGAACATGATTTCTACAGGATAGAATAGACAGAAATTCTGTTCAGTCAAATCATATGATCATGGCATCTCGTCTCTAGGGTTTCAGAGAATCCAAAACCAAGGGCTTTTTTGAGATATTATTCCTTACACTTGCTTTGTGAACATCGTGATTTAAAAAGATTACTTCTCAGTCCTGGAGGGAGATACTGTAAGAACCTTCTCTTCTATGAAAGATCCCTGGTCCTTTGTTTACTGGGATTGGTGTCAGTTATGAGATGCCCATGAGAAGAGAAAACAGAGTGAAAGTTTTCTAGATCGGCTGTATGCATCTGGAGAAAAAACTACAGAAGGTATTGCTTATCTCAGATTTTCTCTTTAACATTTGGATGACCACAAATTCAAGCTGAAAGGTGTTGAGCTGCTAGACAACGCGGATATGGGCAACTCATAGCACAATATAGATGTGGCAAAGTGAGGCCTGTAAAGAGAGAACATTCTTGAGAGGAGTTACACATATCCACACAATCTACCTGGTCAATAGGGTGCCTATGACTTTGCAGTCATATACTGCAAAAGTAAAATCAATGAATAAATAAATAAAATGCAGGGGATTAATATGCCATGTTTAAAATTCAAACAGCAGATAAACAGACACATTCTTTTTAAAGTAGCTGCACCCTCCAGTGTAAAGCTGTAATCTTAAAGTTGCTCTGGCAACAACAGGAACATTTCCATGCCTGACAACTGAACTGGATAAGCAAGCAAGGATTTTTATTAACATAACGCGTCTTCAAAAAAGTCTCCAAGCTATAAAACTCAGAACTAATGGTAAATATATGCATCAACAACAGTCATTATTAGTTTTATTGAAACCAAACAGTAGATGCTAAATAAAAATCAATACTTATCATGAAATCAGGTTAAAGGCATCATGTTAAAGTGAATTTAACTCACAATTAATGTACATCTTTAATTGAAAAATCCAAAATGAAATCTGCAGGAGTAGGAGGGAAATAGAACCAAAGAAATGTCTTTATGGTGCACTACAGAACGGAACTACCCCATTTCATCATCATTTTCCATATTTTAAAAAAATATATTTAATCTAGGTAGACAGATGACATTTATTATATCATGTTAGTAAAGTAAGTTTCTAAAAAGGCAGATTTGAAAATTTAAAAAATAATAGTTTTCCTTTTCCATTTATCTTCCCGTATCATTTGCAGATCTCTTCATTTAGACTCATACAAGCAGATGAACACCACCAAAGCCTTTGACTCTTTATATTCTCTAAATATAGGTCATTGTAGTTTCTGTTATTCTGTAAAAGTCCACAGAGGGAAAATTAGCATTTTACTCCCATTCTGTTAGGTATATGCTACATTAAATGATGGTTATAGTTTAAGGGATGGAATTATTTCTGGTATATTGCATACTACTTTATTGTTTTTAATGTTGTTTGCATTAGATCATGCAAGGTTTTACTACCATTGGACAGATGTATGTGATGGAATATCATTTGGTGGGCTTCTTATTCCTATGAATTGCTGGAAATACTCATATTTGTAATTCCTTGATGACTGCAAATGAAAGGATTTCAACCCAGAGAAGAGATAGTTCTATATGAAGAAATATCAGAGAAACATAGAATGATTTGGGTTGGAAGTGACCTCAAAGTTCACCTAGTTCCAACACCCTTTCCAGGGACATCTTTCACTAGGCTAGGTTTCTCAAAACCCTGTCCAACACTTCCAGGGTTAGAACATCCATAACTTCACTACATGCTCTTGTAAAAATTCCCTCTCCAACTTTCTTCTAGCCCCCTTTAGGTACTAGAAGGAACTATAACTACTGTTATAAGGTCTATCAGACCCTTTTCTTCTTCAGGCTGAACAACCTCAACTGTCTCATCCTATCTTTATAGGAGAAGTGTTCAAGCCCTCTGATCACTTTGGTGACCCTACTCTGGACTTGCTCAAGCAGGTCCATGTCCTTCTTATGTTTGGGACCCCAGACATGGATGCAGTAGTCCAGGTGGGGTCTCATGAAACAGGAATAAAGGGGCAGAATCACCTTGCTTGATGTGCTGACCACACACTTTTTGATGCAACCCAGGACACAGTTGGCTTTCTGGGCTGTGAGTGCACATTGTCAGGTCATGTATAAATTCTCACTCACCAACACCATGGAGTCCTTCTCCTAGGGGATTTGCTCTCTCTCACTCCAGTCTCTGCCCAGTCTGTGTATGTACTAGGGATTTCCTTGAACCAGGTGTAGGATTTTGCACGTGGTCTTGCTGAACTTCACAAGGTTCACAAGGTTCCCACCAGTCCACCTCTCAAGCCTGTGGAGGTCCTTCTTTATGGCATCATTTCCCTCCAGTGTGTCGACTGCAACCCTTAGCTTGGTGTCATCAGCACACCTGCTGAGTGCACACTCAATCCCACTGTTCATGTTACTGACAAAGATTTAAAGAAACCTTGATCCCAATACCAGTCCCTGAGCTGTGCCACTTGTCACTGGTCTTCACTTGTACGTCGAGCTATTGACTCCTTGAGTGCAACCACCCAACCTGGTGAAGACTGAGGGAAAAAGGCATTGAGTACCTCAGCTTTCTCTGAGGTATCTCAGGTAACCAGATTTCTCATTTCCTTCTAGAGACAGCCCACACTTTTCCTAGTCTTCCTTTTATCACTGACATGCCTATAGAAGTTTTTCTTGTTGCCCTTGACATTTCTGGCCAGTTCTAAAACTATCAGGGCTTTAGCTTTCCTAACCTGATTCCTAGCTACTTGGACAATTTCTCCGTATTCCTCTCAAGTTATCTTTCCCTGCTTACACACTTTGTAGGCTGCCTTTTTTGTGTTTGAGTTCTCCTAGGAGCTCCTTGTTCATTCATGAAGGCCCCCCAGGATTTTTGCCTGACTCCCTCTTTTTTTGGGATGTATAGCTCTTGAGCTTGGAGGCAGTGACCCTTGAATATTAACCAGCTTTCCTGGGCTTCTCTTCCCTCATTGGTTTTATCCAATACTCTGCCAAGTGGATCCCTGAAGAGGCCAAAATCCTCTCTCCTGAAGCTAAGTGTAGTGAGCTTGAAGTGTGCCCCTCCTCTTCGCCCTAAGGATCTTGAACTCTAGCATTTCATGGTCACTGCAGCCAAGGCTGCTCTTTAGCTTCACATTCCACACCAGTCTCTTTCTGTTGGTGAGAACAGCATAATACCTCTCCTTGTTTTCCTCTCTGCTGCTTAGAGAAGAAAGTGAAATGTATCTCTATCAATCAGTGAAATGTATCCTCTCTCACTTGCAGAAGGAAATGAAGTATATATATATATATATATGTATATATATATGAACTCATGTGAATTTATTCAGATGTGATTGGGAAAGGCCAGGATGAACTCAGAGAATTCAGTCCTTCAGTAAAGATTTTCAGAAGACTTTTAGGACTGATAACAGTTTTGATTTCTATGACATTATTATCATCTATTACCACTTTTGTTGCAACAGGATTTAGAATAACCAGCCTTGTTGAAACTAATGTGTGTGTGTGTGTATAAAATTGTGCATACACACACACATATACTGTTATTTATATGAAAGAGACATGTATATGACAGATGGGAATACCTTGATTTTTGCCAAGTACTCATTATTTCACAAGGGGCTCTGCTGAGTCTGTTCTTTTGGTAGAGGGTATTATTTGGCACCAAAATGATGCTGTACTTACTGACCCATTCATAAAACTCTCTTGCTCTACAGACTTTAAAATTTAAAGGCTTCATATTACAGGAGGATTAAAAAAAAGAGCAAGAATAATAGGCTATTTTAATACAGACACAATGTGTACACAATTTGTCGATAGCTGTGGTTTAATCTTAGACAGCTGTTCAGCACCACATCACTGCTATTCACCTCCAGTATGGTGGGGGAGAGAATCAGAAGAGAAATGTGAGAAAACTCTTGGGTTGAGATAAAGATGGTTTAATAGATAAAACAAAAGGCATGTATGCAACCCTCAGACTATTTAAAAGATCATATAGTGACAGAAGAGGGAATGGATTCAAACTGAAAGAGAGTAGGTTTAGATCAGACATTATTTGCTGTGGGGGTGGTGAGGCATTGGAAGTTGTGAATGCTCCAGAGAAGTTGTGAATTCCCCATCCCTGGCAGTGCTTAAGGCCAGGTTGGATGGAGCTCTGAGCAGCTTTGTCTTGTGAAGCTTGTCTTTGTGCATGGCGGAGGATTAGAACTACTTGATCTTTATAACGCCTTCCAAACCAGGCCATTCTATGATTTTCTGGTGCCATATGGTGTACAATATCCCTTTGGCTAGTTGGGGTCAGCAGTCCCAACTGTGTCCCCTCCCAACTTCTTGTGTACCCCCAGCCCTCTTGCTGGTGGGGAGGGATGAGGGACAGAAAAGGCCATACCTCTGTGTAAGCACTGTTTATCAGTAACCAAAACATCCCTGAATTATCAACACTTCTTCCAGCACAAATCTAAAACACAACCCCATACCAGCTACCATGAAGAAAATTAGCTCTATCCCAGTCCAAACCAGAAATATTCAATAGCAGTAATCACAGTAACTACAAGTCATCATCTCGTTAACTGTCAGAATGTGGGGAGATTTTATGCATTGACATAGAGATGACTTTTAAGGATAAATTTGAAGGTACAGAGAAAAAGGCATCTGCCCCAAGAACTGACTATTCTTCAGTATCCAGTCTACACAGTATGCAGTATTGTAAGGAATATGTATGCTGGAGACCATGCTATTGTGGTCCTTAAAGAAGAGTTTGAGTATCAGAAAGTCCAGAGAAGCATAGTTAGAGCTTTTCCTTCCCACGTATGAATTGTCACAATATATATCCAAAAGAAGGACTGTGCTCGTCTGCATCGACCCTGGCAACTACAGGCCTGTCAGCCTGACCTCGGTGCCTGGGAGAGTTATCATCCTGAGTGCAATCACACAGCACTTTCAGGATGGACAAGGGACCAGACCCAGCCAGCACAGGTTTAGGAGGGGCAAGTCCTGTCTGACCAACCTGATCTCCTTTTATGATCAGGTGGCCCACCTGGTGGATGAGGGGAAGGCTGTGGATGTGGTCTATCTAGACCTCAGCAAAGCCTTTGACACTGTCTTCCATAATATATTCCTAAAAAGCTGGTAGCCCATGGCTTAGACAAGTGCACTCTGTGCCGGGCCCAGAGAATGCTGGTGAACAGGCTTGTATCCAGCTGGCGGCCGGTCACTAGTGATGTCCCCCAGGGATCAGTGTTGGGCCCAGTCCTGTTTAACATCTTTATTGATGATTTAGATGAGGGGATTGAGACCATCATCAGCAAATTTGCTGATGACACCAAGTTGGGAGGGAATGTTGACCTGCTGGAAGGCAGGAGGACTCTCCAGAGGAATCTGGATCGGCTGGAGATTGGGTTGATTCTAACGGGATGAAGTTCAACAAGGCCAAGTGCTGGGTCCTGCACTTTGGCCTCAACAACCCCCTGCAGCGCTACAGGCTGTGCACAGAGTGGCTGGAGAGCAGCCAGGCAGAAAGGGACCTGGGGGTGTTAATTGACAGGAAACTCAACATGAACCACCAGTGTGCCCAGGTGGCCAAGAAGGCCAATGGTATCCTGGCCTGTATCAAAAATAGCGTAGTCAACAGAACAAGAGAAGTGATCCTTCCCCTGTACTCTGCATTGGTGAGGCCACACCTCGAGTATTGTGTTCAGTTCTGGGCCTCTCAGTTCAGGAAAGATGTTGAAGTGCTGGAGCGGGTCCAGAGAAGAGCAACAGGACTGGGGAAGGGACTGGAACACAAGTTCTATGAGGAGAGGCTGAGAGAGCTGGGGTTGTTTAGTCTGAAGAAGAGGAGGCTTAGACTACCTGAAGGGAAGTTATAGCCAGGTGGGGATTGGTCTCTTCTCCCAGGCAGTTAGCAATAGGACAAGGGGGCACGGGCTTAAGCTCTGCCACGGGAAATTTAAGCTGGATATTAGAAAGAAATTCTTTACAGAGAGAGTGGTCAGGCATTGGAATTACCTGCCCAGGGAGGTGGTTAATTCACCATCTCTGGAGGTTTTTAAACTGAGATTGGACATGGCAGTGAGTGCCATGATCTAGTAAATGGACTGGAGTTAGACTAAGGACTTGATGATCTCTGAGGTCTTTTCCAACCCAATCAATTCTATGATTCTATGATTCTATGAAATCAAAACTAAAGAAAAAAATTGCTGTCCTGAGAGAAAACCCCAGAGTCATGAACAAAAATTAAAAAAAAAAGACTATTTTGTTTTCATCTACTCCTGATATCCTTCCAGGTAGAAATTATTAATTGTCATGTTCTTAAGCTCCGTTGTCCCAAAAAAAAGAAATCTAAGACTTATTCCAAGTTATGGATCACCTGCTGGTTTGTGCATGGTTCTATCTGCCAATTCATGAAGCCTGTTTGAGTTTTGAAATGCCCTCCAGAGCTCTGCTCCCAGAGTCTGCACACTGGAACAAGGACAACACATGCTTAGCAAATGTCTGCTGGTTGGAAAATTGATCAACTAAGCTGTCTGTGGATGTATCTATCTGTCTTTATCTTCACCATTCTAACAAGAAATAGGAACATTAAACTATTGCTTGTGGCTCTCATTACTCTTACAGTAGCTTAAAACTAAAATCTGAAAGTATAGTTGTAAATGCAATATATTATTTGTTGCTTTATTTTTGTTTTTATTGTTAGTCCAGATTCTGAAGTACTTAATGTTATTAGGTCATTACTTCAGATTTCAACCAAAATGAATAAAGAATTTAGGACTTGGCACCATCAACAGCCTTATAATTAGGGTAGTTTTAATGAAAGACATTTTGCATGTCATAGTCCTTGAAGACCTGACATCATTTATGGCAACATTATTGCTATTGATTCCACTACAACCGGGATTTCACAAGTGTCTTTCATTTTGATGAGTTGAAGCTTAAGCTTTAACTATTAACAGGCTTTAATAGAAGCCATAAGCTATATTTACTTAATTTGCTGCTGAAAATAGGCCATCTCAGAGTAAATAGCTACTTAACAGTATGTTGTTGCACTTCACATGAATCACAGAATTGCAGAATCACAGAATCGTAGATTGGTTGGGGATGGAAGTGACCTCTAGAAATTGTCTAGTCTAACCCTCCTACTAAAGCAAGTTCAACTGCAGCAGGACATTTTGCACAGGATCACAGCCAGGTGAGTTTCCTCAGTGGAGAAGGAGACTCCATAGTCTCTCTGAGTAGCATGTTCTAGTGCTCTGCCACCCACAATAAGGAATTTTTTCCTAAGATTCAGATGAAACTTCCTGTGTTTCCATGTGTGCTCATTTCCCCTTGTCCTGTCACTCACTGGACATCACTGAAAAGAGTCTGGCCCCATCCTCTTGACACCCTCCCTTAAGATCCCCTCTCAGTCATCTCTTCTCCAGGTTAAACAGGCCTGGACACAGCACTTCAGATGCAACCTCACAAGGACTGAGTAGATGGGCAGGATCACTTCACTTGACCTGCTGGCAATGCACTTCCAAATGTACCCCAGGATACCAATGGACTTCTTGGCCACAAGGGATCGCTGCTGGGTTATGGTTGACTTGTTGTTCACCAGGACCCCCAGGTCCTTCTCTGGAGAGAATGAAGCAGCATTCTTTATAAAAGAGCAACAAATACACTGCCCATTAATATTTCAGAAAAAGAAAAAATAATAATACACACACACTCCTGCCTCCCCAATTTTCTTCAAGCCGTCTCTAGCATTTGTGTGACAAGATAAGTGTGAATATGAAGTTCTGGTATTAGAAAGATAAGGCTGAGTACTGTTTCTACTTCATTGATTTTCATGGTTGTGGGTCAGCAGTTCTGTGTATTATGGTTAGATAGCAGATGTGTAGCAGAGTGAAGAAATTATTTAGCTAGGTATCATATAAGTATTTGGTAAAAATGTTAATAAACAGCTTAGATATTGTCTTCAGAATGAAATACTAAAGATCAGACATTTTACAGCTACATTACACTACAGTATATTTGAGAAAATAGCCGAGTATAAAAATGCCCCATGACTCTAGAGGATATTGAAAGTTATAAATGGTGGCCATGATATCACAAGATTTGATGGTCTGCATCAGAAGGAGTGTGGTGGTAAGGGGTATCATTTTTATAAAAAACTTTCTTATTAGCTTCCAGAAGGAAATAGAGCAAGTCATTGAGACAAGCAATGTGTCTGTTCTCATGTGTGCAGATATAAAGGAGATGTTTATGAAATTGGACAGATCGTTTTTTGACCATTTGTTGATGGTGAAATATAATGAATTGTTAATTTGAGGCTGAACATATATGATAATGGAGCTAAAACTACATTTTGAGATGTAGACAGTCTGTAAGCCCACAATTTGTAGTATCGTGGGCAGACTGTAAATAGGCAGACAAAAAACTGACAAGTGGTTTTTTTGAAGAAATGTGCAAAAAAGTACAGTGTGACTATTTGGAAGTCAAACAATGGCAAAAATTTGCCAATATCCGGCAGTATTAAAATTAAGGACAAGGAATCATAAAAGCAGTAAGGGAGCTAGACATGATAATGGCATTTTTGCAATGGTTCCATTTAAGCAGTATTTAAAATTTGGAAATATATAATAAAAAAAAGTGGGTTTTCTCTTAAATATAACCAAAATAACACATGTATTCAATGTGTGTCAAATTTTGTAACTGTATTGTTCAATGTTGCAAGTTAAATTGCAGTGTATCACTGTATGGTACAGTGAGTTTAAAAAAACCCCTCTATTAATCTTCCAGTAGCACAGAAATCCCTCATATGGCAACAATGGCCCCTTCTTCAGTTAATAGGAGATTCCCTACAGAAAGCTTGCTTGTTTTGGACCTGTTTACTGTTTATTAACCTGTTCTAGAAGTCAGATAAGTAAGAAAGGTTGTATTCATACATATCCAAGGCCAAGATGTAGGGAACTTGCTCAAGCAGATGATTTTTGCATAGCTAGGGTGGAATCTAAATGTGAAGTAGTTGTACATGTGTATAATTTCAGATACAATGCCATAAATATGTATTAAACATGCCTTTGTGGTCCTGCAGATGAGAACATCAACAGCTGACTATGCATATTTGTGTGTGCAAATAACAAGTTTGCACACTCTTTTATGGTACAGAGACCTGCTGTGAAACATTAAAGCATTCAGGAAATCTGGTATTTAAAATCATCTGCAAAATATTTTATTTTATTGTAACTTAAGTTTCTTAAGAAACATCATAGTCAGACTCGTCAGTAAGCACAAAGCTGTGTGTGCATTACGGGTTTTTTATAATGTAAGCTCCACCTATGTAAACAAACACTGCATAAGAAACAATATCGTCTGTTTATAATTTGTTTTGGAAATAAAACAATACACAGGCAGACGGTAGCTAAAAGGACATACAGAGACATCAAATAAACAGCATTTTTTGCCATCAAAAAAGAATTTTTAGATTTCAGAAATCCTTTTAAAATACTAAGAATGGGGTGCTCATGTACAGGAGAAAAATGTGTTAAAAATATAATTTAATGTATCTAAGAATCTTCTGGATAGGTGGTAATGGAACCCTGCGCAGATGGACTTCAGCACTCTGGGATCTGGGCTGAAAAGCTCAGAGATGTCACCTAACTTAGTCTGAAACAGCTTTGATGGCAACTTACTTATATAAAATAAAGCTTAGGGGTGGAAGAAATACCTTGGCACTCAAAAGGGAGAGGGTCAATCTCAAGAATCTGAATTTGCTACAGTCTCAAAGTGTGCCTGTTTTGTGTAATGGAGGAACCACCTGACAGTCTTATTAATTGTTGGCTTCCAGCTATAAATAGAAGGTGGAGGTTTTTTCTGATTAACTGCATAATATTTTGGCTTGGAAGGGAGCTTTAAAGGCCATCTAGTCCAACCCTCTGCAATAATCAGGGATATCTTGAACTAAATCAGGGTGCACAGAATGCCGTTCTCAGTGTAAAACATTTCTTCATTATATCCTATCTAAATCTACCCTCTTTTAGCTTGAAACCATTACTACTTATCCTGTTGAATCAGGTCCTGCTAAAAAGTCTGTTCCTGTTTCTTTTAAAAGACCCTGTAGGTACTGAAAGGCTTCAGTAAGGTCTCCCAAGAGTCTTCTCCAGGTTGAACAACCCCAGCTCTCTCAGCTTGTCTTCATAGGAGAGGTGCTACATCCTTCAAATCATTTTAGTGGCCCTTGTCTGGACTTCCTCTAACAGTCTGATGTTCTTCTTGAGCTGGGGATGCCAGTTTCTGTTTTTCCAGGCAGGTTCTCATAAGGACAGAGGAGAGGGGCAGAATCACCTCCCTCAACCTGCTAGTCACACTCCTTTTGACATATGCAGGATATGATTGACTTTCTGGGCTGCAAGTGCACATTGCCAGCTCGTGCCTAGCCTCGCATCTCTCAGAATCCCCAAGCCCTTCTCAGCAGGGCTACTCTCAATCCCTTCTTCCCCAGCATGCATTGATACTTTGACTGATAGTTGCCCCAGCTCAGGGGCAGCACCTTTTACTTGGTCTTGTTGAACCTCATGAGTTTTACATGGGCCGACTTTTCAAGTTAGTCCAGGACCCTCTGGATGACATTCTGTCCCTCAGATATGTCAATTGCACACCACACACTGAAAGAAACAGGAAAATTGCTGAGGTTTCCCTTTATTGTACTGTCTATGTCTCTAATGAAAATATTTAACAGTTCTAGTCCCTCAGGTACAGACCCCTAAGGGACACAACTCATCATCTCCTTCAGGAGACATTGAGCCATGAACCACTACCTTCTGGATTCAACCATTCAATCAATTCTTCATCCACCAAAGAGTTTATTCATCAAGTCTCTGTCTCTCCAATTTAGGGATGAGGATGTTGCAGGGGACCCTGTTAAAGTCCTTACAGAAGTCCTGACAGATGACATGGATAGCTCTTTCCTTGTGCACTCCATTGTAGAAGGCCACTAGGTTGGTCAGATAGGCTTGCCCTGGGTGAAGCCGTGCTGCTTCTCTCAAATATATTCTATTACAAAATGACAGAGAACTCCTGTTGTTAATGAAATAAATTACTATAAAATATAAGTAGCAAAATTCCTAAATCATCTTGTTCTTCTAAACAAGATCAGGAACCCAATATACAAGAAAAGTCCAGAAACTGTATATTGCAATTGACATTTTTTCTGCCTTAAAGGTAGGCAAAACAATGAGAAAAAAGATTTATTGATTTCTCTATTTTATAGATGGGTATTTGAAAATAAAAAAAGTTTTTTAAATTATTATAGTGATAATTGAGAAAAAATACTTCTATAAGACCTGTTTTTATAAATTTGAACTGGTTTCTTAGCAACTTCTGTTCAAGCGTAAGTATCTTGGCCCCTTTAGCTGTATTTTCTAGCTAAGAAATCCATCTGACTTGATCCAGTCTTCAGGCAGTGTTGATGATCACAGTTAAAAATTGACTATGAGCAGCAATATATATGTAGCTTCAAATTCTGTAATGATGGAAGAGCCAACACCAGCAGAAGTAGCTGCTGAATTCCTGGCTCTGCCAGCACAGCTCAGAGCACCTTGTTCCAGAGGTTGTCTCTTCACAGGCTGAGAGTTACCAGGGAGAATCTGCAACACAAAAGAGCTGAATGGAGGTTTCTCTACCTTTGCCAATAGGAATACTGGGAATCACACTTGAAAATGTCTATGAGACTGGGTGTACATGTCTGCAGAAAGCTACTTCTCAGCTAGGCTCCAATGGAAAGAAACATGCTTATTTGTAGCAAACATTATAGCATTCTAAAGAAAACAGCAAAAACTTTTTAGATCAATTTTATGCTGAAATATAAATGTTTCATTTTGTTACTCCATAGCCTACAAAGGCAGTATGAATACATCAGACTAAGTTGACATAAGTTTCACACTGGACGCCCCTGTCTCTCATTTTTCTCCCGGGTCAAACTTAGCAGTTAAACTTGACTACACCAAACATGCATATTTTTAGATTTATAACCTACATGACTGCATACTATTTTTCTTACTGACTTCCCCTGGATTGCATGGGGAGACATTATAGCACTACAGCAGTCAATCTGTGCTCTCAGTTCATCAAAATCTTAACCAGTGCAGTGAGCACATGGCCAGTGTTTTTCTCTATTGACATGAAAGGAAATTGCATTAAGCCCATATTATGTACAGTTTAATGAACTTTGTATAGTGCTAGAAAGGCAGAAGTGACATGTCTTTGAACATAATTTATGGTTCATAAACATATTCATGTTTGGAGGCTCAGCTTGAGTAATTTGCAGCTAACCAGCTCTAACATTGCTGCCAAGAAAATGATCAAAACAATAAAATTGGCATCGTTACAGGGATTTGGATTATATGGGATTAATGATGTAGAGGGAAATTTACTGCCTTGTAGGGAGGTCAGAAGCCTTGAATACATACTACCCATACTCTACCTACATCCAGCTTAAGCTACTGCCTTTCTGCAGGCCTTTTCCTAACAAGCAGCAGAATCTAAGTTTGACTTTTATCCTGAAACCTAATGTTAGGTTCAATATTCCCCATGATTTCTGTAAGAAATTTTAAAGCATTTTTAGTAACACGTAGGACCAGAACAACATTACTATTAAGTTATGGTTGACTACATGCCCTGTGCCGTCTGGGTTTAAAATCCCCTTCGGCCTTTCATAGGGTGTTTTGTTTTGAGTATGTGTAATTTTTGGTTTGGGTTTTTTTGTTTGTTTGGTTTGTTTTGTTTGGGGTTTTTGTTTTGTTTGGGTTTTTGTTTGTTTGGGTTTTTTTTGTTTGGTTGTTTTTGTTTTTGTTTTTGTGTGTGGTTTGTTTGTTTGTTTTTTCTTATACTCCTCTTTCTAAATAAAGCTCTAGAATAAGAGAGTTCTGTGGTTTGCTTTATATGGGATTTTTAAATATTTTCCTAGACATATGGATTGGGTTTGTGTGGCAAGGTTTTGGTGGGGGGAGGGAGATTAAGGTTATTACTTCAGTGAGAAGTTTCTGGAAGCTTTCCCCTGTCTTATAGAGCCCATGGCAGCCAGTTCCAAGATGGACCCACTTCTGGCCAAGGTCGAGCCCATCAGTGACAGTGGTAGCGCCTCTGGGGTATAACATATTTAATAAGAGGGGAAAAGACAACTGCAGCTAAAAAAAGGAGTGAGAATATGTGAGAGAAACCATTCTTCAGACACTAATGCCAGTGGAGGAAGGGAAGGAGGTGCTCCAGGCATTGGAGCAGAGATTCCCCTGTAGCCTGGGGTGAAGACCATGATTAGGCAAGTTGTCTCCCTGTAGCCCATGGAGGTCCATGATGGAACAGATACCCACCTACAGCCTGCGGAGGACCACCTACTGGAACAGTTGGATGTAACCCAGCTGGAAGCCTGTGCTGGAACAGGCTCCTAACAGGACCTGTGGCACTGTGCAGAGAGGAGCCCATGCTGGAGCGGGTTTGCTGGCAGGATTTGCAACCCTGTGGGGGACCTATGCTGGGCAGTTCATGAACTGCAGCTCGTGGGAAGGACTCACATTAGATAAGTTCATGGAGGACTCCCTCCCATGGCAAGGAATGCCATGATAGAGCAGGAGAAGAGTGTGAAGAATTCTCCCCCTGAGTAGGAATGAGCAGCAGAGACTACATGTGATGAACTGACCATAATTCCCACTCCTGATCCCCTTGAGCTGCTTGGAAAAAAGAGGAAGAGAAATTGGTAATGAAGCTGAGCTTGGGAGGGAGGAAAGGAGGCGTGAAGGAAAGGTTGGTTTTTTTTCAATATTTGTTTTCTCATTATCTTACTCTGATTTAATTGGTAATAAATTAAACTGATTTCCCCAAGTCAAGTCTATTTTGCCCATAACAGTAATCAGTGAGTGATCTCTCCCTGTTCTTATCCTATAAGCCTCTTGCATTTTTTGTCTCACCTGTCAAGTTGAGGAGGGGACTGATGGAATGGCTTTGTTGAGCACCTGGCAAATAGACAGGGCAGCTCATCATCTCTAACGGTATGATATAATCTTACCATTTTATAAGTGATCCATAAAGGCCTCCACATTTCCACATCAGTTGAATTGTGTTGCCTTTTGGGAAGCTTTAAAAGAAGAATATTTCAATGAGGCAGAGGTTTGCTTAACAAATAGAATCACGGAATGGTTACTGTGCAGTAAGAAAAAACAAACCCCCCCCCCCCCCGAAGTCAATACCAAAAAACAACCCCAAACCAAAATACAACAAAAACATTACTAGCTGCATATGTGAGAGCTAGGTCACACTAAACCAAATTACAGGCTTTCCTATTACTGATTAATTTATCACATGGAAATGTGAATACTTCAGTGAGGTTATTTCCTAAAGGTCTTGCTTTCAGCAAGGAAAAGACTAACTCAATGAGTTTGTCTGTGAATGTGGGTGGGAATTTTTAAAGTAGGTTGCATGCCTACATTACAAACCAGGGTGTGCCCACAGGGAAAGACTGCTATCTAGGGCAGCACCTGCCTGATCTGAGCTGGAACATCATGAAGTGCAGTGCTCCAGGGGTATAAATACTGATAGCACATTGATGTGAGAGGGATCTTCTACATGGGAAGTAATTTCAAGAAAAAGTTGTAGATGCTAAAAGGGGAAGGGAACAGAGAATAATAATAAATAAAATTTAAAAAATTTACCTTTTATTGTTATATAAAGTTTGTATTTTTGTATTTCCTATGAGAGAAATTGCTAAGGAAGGATTACTAGTTTTAAGGATTCCTTTGAAAGCTCTCCAGGTGAGATGTTTTGTTAAAGAACATCTTAATGGCAGCCTCTGGGAGTAGTTACCATGTCTTTTTTCTCTCAAAATACCCAACACTGGGTATTAATAGTGTTCTGGTAGTACATTTGCTAAACATACCCCTAGAATATACTTTTATGTCTAGGCACAGACGTGAAAAAAGCACTTATAATACTTCTCTCTGCAGAGCAGAATTATTTTTTAAAAAATCCTATTATAGAAAGAGAAGTATATGATGTTGCTGTAAGTCATGAGTAGATACAAGGAAAATAGAACATTTTGTTGTTATATTATACGTACTATTCTCTCCTCCTCTCATTTCCCAGTCCTCCCTTATGAAGAAAAAGGTAGTGAAAACAGTGAAAGAAGGAGATATTGTCAGTGGAAACACTGCTGTCACCGCTGTCAATTGCCAACACAGGACCAAGAACTAATCACAAATCTACAGCCAGTAGGGAGAAAGAATTGTAAGGTATATAGCAAATTATTTTATCTATCTGGGTAATAATTTACTAGCTTTAAACTTCTTGAAATATGAATGTCAAAGCCATACAGTCTGAAATTATGTTGGATATCTCTACTCCAGTAGCCCAGTCTCTAAATTATGTGTTAAAAACATAGTAGTTATTGCACTAGGGACTTTTCCCTTTTGTATCCCCATATTCTATTCTGTGCTTCAAAATTTCAATGTTTGTCAAGAAAACACTTTAAAAAGATTACTATTTTCTGCAAAGTTGACATTTATATTACACAGGCAAGACAACTGTCTTTCTAATAAAGATTTTGCAGATGATTACAGGCTATCAGGTGCTGGTGGATCATCTTTGTGCAAAATTTCTTGAATATGCTTATCTTGGGAACATAATTTAAAATGGTACCTTTTTCATCTTTTACAAGTATAACTGAACAGCAAGTAGGCCTGTTGTTGTCAATGCAGATTTTACCTTGATAGTCTAACAGCTGCCAACCCCATTTTTGCCCCCTTTCTCTTTACCAGTGGTACCATCCTGCAAAACTATGATTTAACAAGATAATTGCTTGAGATTTGCTCCAAAGTAGGTACTTATCTTTCCTCTAGCTTCTCTGAGTATTCCTTGATCATTGATATAGTTATGGGATAGAAAAGGAGGATAATTTGGATTTAGTGAGGAACTAAAGCTACCTGAGGAACTAAAGCTACCTGAGGAACTAAAGCAAGAGATTACAACTGTGCCAATGAACAGTTTCTCTATACACAACAGACCTTGTAACTGTTAGAAAGTATTTCATAGAATCATAGAATCATAGAATCAGACAGGTTGGAAAGGACCTCTGAGATCATCAAGTCCAACCTTTGATCCACTACCATCACAGTTGCTAGACCATGGCACCAAGCGCCACATCCAGCATTCCATAAATTTAGAGATACTATCTTTGTGAAGGAATATCAAACACACATATCTTATCATATTAATACAAACTTCCTAACTTAAAGGGAGGAACTGAATAATTGGTCTTTGATTCTGCTTCCTCTTCTTACTGCTAAATACTTTTCCTTTATACCAGGTTAAATTTCAGGGGAAAAAAGCTGTTTATTTTCTATTGCAAAAAAAAGTGAGGTTTTTTAATGGTCAACGATTTCTGTAAATTCTGTTGATTTGTTCAATATCTTTGGCTATGGAAAAAACAATAATATAACAAATAAAAAAAAATATTCCAGGAAACATAACCTGGGAGTTTCAACAATATCAGTATTTCAATACATGAGTCTTTTGGGTGGACATGTGAGAGTTCTTTTTTTGAAGGGTGCTTAAAAATACTCCTTCTGTTAAAACATCTTTGTTTTATGAAAATCAAATACTAGAATTTTAGATGTAAAAGTGATTTTTTTAAAAAAATATTTGGGTATTAAAGTGCATAGAAATCTGCTAGTGTATTATTTATACTTTTAAAGTAATGTAAAATATATAAATTTTGGAATAGAAAATCAACTGTTCATTTTAAATGAGCCTTTGATTTTTATGCATTATGACTGTAGCTATTGAAACTGCCTGAGTTTGGGGCTAGATTGTTACCTGGAATATATATGTTGCAAGACCAGAAAATAATTGCTCCGGTAAACTGCTGTAAAAATAATACATAATTTTCATGAAGGTATATATGAACAGGCTACACCTTGGTGCTTCTTACAGATGACACCAGGGATAGTGAGGCTCTTCATTTTAGGCTTCTCTCTTTTGCTTCCCTATCTAGCCAATACAGTTAAGAAACTATGAAGACAACAACACATAACACAAAAATTGCTCTTTTTTTTCAGTAGGTATAAGAATAAGCTGAAGGAAATGGATTTGCATTACTTGGGCTTTCTTAGCTACTATAGTTTTCATACACACTGCTCATCGGTTTTGGTCTCTACCTCAAAATCCCAATTTGACCCTCAGTGAGCTGCTGACTGAAGTTAATTAATTCAAACAGTACTGCAGCCATTCAGCATCAGGTCGACTAGATGCAGCTGAAACTGGCATTGGTAGTTCATACATGCACAAAATTTAACCACAGTTCCTCAACTCAGCTTATGCCTCAGGGCCCTAACAGTTTCTGATGTAGAAGTCTTCCTTTAAACAAGGGCCTAGAGTTTTACACTGATTGTGATAAGTACAGTGAAGATTTTGCCATTAAGGCAAGCTGAAACTTTCAAAACATGTTGCTGAGCTCTATTCAACCATTTTTCTGTTCCTTTTAACCATGTTGTTGCCAAACCAGGCCTAGGAACTCCATGACAGCACAAATAGTGTTCATCCATCTATTTGCATTTCACCTGACAGTCGTTCTCCCCCAAACTTAATTTCTCCTCTCTGTGTAGATGGCTGCTTTGTGCTGTCTCACTTTTGCTTACCTAAAGCTTTTGTGATTTTATGAAAGAATGTTGTATCGAGAGTCCTAGCCTCCAGTTAAGATGAGCTGCTATCTCTACTGCAGTTTTCAGCAGAGCTCTTCCCAGAGCCATTCTATTTTAAACTTAATTAGATACTTTTAAAAAAAGAAGCAAGAAAACTGACAATTGGGAGACTGGCAGGTGTAATGTGGCTCAGTGTCAGGAGGCAACAAAAATTTCTGTGTTAAAGATGGAATTTGAGTCTTTAATGGCATTACTGCAGAGGATGAGTCAAGCAGCATTTTACCTTATAATTGCTCTGACTTCGTCTTTTCAAATAATTGTAGTAGAGAGTATAATAATAAAAAGACATAAAAATGTTTAAAATCTAATAAAAAAATAGTGAAATCTTATAACTCTCCTCAAATTGTTGCCATTCTAGAAGTGTCCTGAGAGAAATGTTATCCATCTTGGATCTGCTGTTCTTTTGTACAAAAACAGTTCTGCAGAGGGGTGTAAATCTCAAGTGCCACATTTGTAAGAACTGGGTCATACCAATTTTAATTTGTGAACAGGAAGCCAGAGGGAGGAATGGTAACTTGACCTTGGTGAATATCTACCGAACGTAGGGCCACAGTTTGCAGATGCACCTGAGAATTCCGATTATCCAGCATGAGAAACCTTAAAGAATATGTTGTTCAGAATTAAAAGAATATTCAGAAAGTGAAAGATAGCCTAATGCCTTGTCCCCAGCTAAACATGCACAGATAACTGAAACATAGAGGTCACTTTTGAAAATCATGCCAGGGAAGTTCTGGTTTTAGACTTAGAATCAACAACAAGGCAGACCAGTTTGTGCCATACTTTCAGGTTAACTGTATTTATTGTGGGTATAATAAAAGCATAATCTTGTCCTCAGTAGTCAATCAAGTTACACCGTTTATTGAAAAATGGTAAAAACATCAAGATATGGGCAGAAAACATCTGGAAGTGTTGAGCACTCCAAGGTGTTCATAGGAACAAAATGTTTAATCTGTCAGTTACCACTTAGGACAGTAATAAGCTGTCACACAGGTTGTTTCTGGTCAAATCTCAGTAAAAACTATCTGTGACAATGGAAGGAATGGCAAATTCACTTTCTGCCTGAATATCAAAATAATTCTATAAATACACAGACCCTAAAAGAATGTCCTGAGTTATTAAGTTCAGAGATGCTGATGTGGCCACATTCTGCCCTCTTTTATTTTTAATTTGTTCTCTCTCAGTTTTCTTCCTTCTTGTGTACTTGTTGTTCCTTTCATTTCTAGAGGCAAGAAAATTAACTTTTATTTTCTCTTTCTTTTTGTAACCTTTTGCCATGAAGTTAGGTTCTACGTGCCTTAGATGTTCAGAATAGATTGATCAGAATTTGTCAGCCTTCCACTCCTGCATGCAGAGAAATCAGAATGGCTTTAAAAAACATAATGCAGATAATATCTGCCTGGAGAAAAAGGTTGTTGTAGGGTAAGTCTGCTTCGTTTTGGCTTGAGTTTATGGCAGAAAAAGGAAACTGTCACAGTAAGATCTATTTCTGATTAATGTTTACGTCAGGAAATAAAGTAATACTTGCACCTAGTTCATCTAGGAAATCTCAGTCTGCTTTAATAACAACATCTACACTTAGGTCTTTTGTTTCATTTGGGAACAAGAATCTACTTTCTTAACCTTTTTTAAACCTATAGTATCTTCCTTAGGATTCAACAAACACTTAGGATTCTGCAAACACTTTTTTTCTTTCTAGCCTCCACTGTTCCTTCTCAGTGTCAATATCTGTCCCTGAACCTTAATTTTCTAACCAAATCTGGGTATTGATGACCTACTTTTTACAGTAGACTGTCTTATCAATATACCTCAGTTACAACAAGAACATTTTTGTCAACTCAGAGTTTCAAGTTGCTCTTGAATACTGTTTATTTCTAACTTTACGTGGTTCTAAACAAAGGAAACTCCTGTATTGTGTGAAAAGTTAGTATTCAGTGAAAGTTAGGTTTCAAAGTTCTAATTTTCAAATATTAAGATTAAATAAGGATCATCATGTGGTATGTTAAAAGCTATCAGAAATTACTAAAAAGAATTTTTAGGTTTTGTTATGAAAATTTAGCTACAAAGAATTTTTTGATGTCTTATCTACAGCAGAGAGTACATTCACCTACTAGAACTGTTATTTCACCAGTATCTTCTAGTAGCCACTCATGTGCTTCCTTATCTGAGAAATTTTTAGGTTGTCTCATTGACTGATTTAATAGTTACCATGTTGTACTTTGAATACTGAAACATACTATTAGAGGCTCTGAAGAACAGTTCCTTTTTATCTACACTCAGAACAATACAAACTTCAATCTACTGGTAAGTAATTTCTCCCTCCAAGTCAAGAGGCAAGTGAAAATGTGAAATGAAGAGTGAATAACAGGTAGAAAGACCACATTAGAAAGATTATCCTCAGAATATTTACTGGCTGAAAGGGGAGAATTTAAGTCACTCAAAGGAAAAAATAAATTTAGGAATGATTTCTTATTGAGAAGATGGAGAAAAATCTGGATTATTCAGAAAGTCAGAGTGTGAGAAATTAATAAAAAAAAAAATCCTCAGTGAAAGACATGCAGAACAATTTGGCAAAAGTTGTGTTACACTGAAACAGAATTTAACTGCTAAATTATATGGCTGTATATCCAGGGATACTGTCTATGAGGAATTATCCTGTTGACTATCAAGCTATACTTTCATTGTCTCTCCATGAATAGTATGCAATGGAATATTTTGCTTTGAAGGGTGTATTTTTGTCTCCTTTGGGGTCCTTCTTCTTCTCTCCTCTTTCTTCTCCTCTGCCTCCTTGTTTTTTTTTCTTTTTCCCTCCTAATATTACTCAATGTTTATGTGAAAGAAAGCAAGTTGAAATGTGCCCTTCATTCAAAACAATGGAGATTCTCAGTTTCTACAAGAATTTTTACCACACTGTAAAGAACTTTGTTTCCTGCACAGACGAGCTTTGTGCCAGTTATAAATGTTGTCACCAAGACATAAAAAGGACAGTCAGCAATGAGATATTTCATTCTACTTCATAAATTGCATGTCATTTGCTTTATTTATTTTAGCATTCTTTATTCTGCCTTCATTGTTTGGTTGATAAGAACCCCATTTTACCCTGATTAAAATTTCCTTGGATAGCACAGAGAGGCAGGCCTCATGTTATGATGGTATAATGAAGCATTCACGTGCACTGCTGTGGGGATAGAGCTCCAGCCTGTGGCTGTGGGTTGGAGTTCTGAGTCATCCTTTTGCTTTCCATTTGGGAAATTTTTCAGCATCTCTTATAGAACTGTTTTGCACGCTGGGGGAGTGCAAGGAGAATGTGCTTCAAAAAATGGCTAGACTCTCATACTTTTCCTAAAGAACATCTCCTGGGCTGGATGAAGCTGGGCATTTCTTATGTCCTTAGGATCACTTCAAAGCATTAGATGAAACTGAGCAGGACTGAATAATGAGTGGCAGTAAAGACCGATCCTTTAAAGAGGTGTAAGGCTTTGTGGATGAAGATGTGATAGAATACCTCTATTTACCATAAAATCAATAGAGTTTTTAATTTATAAAATGTCCTTGAGGTGTACATATACCTTTGAAGAACTTTAGAAAAGGGACTTTTGCTTTCCTCATTCAAGTTGCTCCGGAGATTCTTGCACAATTGTTATCAACCTCTGCTGCTAACTTCTTGTTTCAATAGTCGTCATCAGCAACTTCAAAATTTTTTAACAGGTTCTCACTAAACTGAAAACTATTTCTAGAAGTTTTCTACACGTGTTGATCTGCTATTAAAGGAGAAAAATATTCCAGGTAGGTCATTGGTCCTAGTCTAGCCCATACCATTATTAACCAGAAACTATACAACCTATAATCTCTTTGGTGGAAAACGCAAACTTAAATGTTGATTTTAATTTAATTCATAAGAGACAAGCTACACATCCCATGACAATCATCTAGGTGGAAAACTGATAGAACTGGATTAACATATGCTTTGCAATGCAATTCTCTTAAAAGTAAAGCTAAGTTATTATTTAAACAAGAAAAACCTTATTCCCGCTCCAGTGTTATGGATTTTTTGTGCCTGTTTCTACTTATGATAGTGTCAATCTATTCTCTATTATAAATATTAGTATGGCTTAAAGACAAAGCTAAAAAAAAAACATTTAGGAATTCTTAAGATACAGTGACAGTAAGTTTATTTTGGGGGTTGGAAAATGTTTTATGAAATAATGTCAGGTAAGACACTGAGTCTTTCATATTCAGTTGGGATATTCCATTGTAGGTCAGGCATGCTGAATTAGTCTTTTCTTTCCACTACTAAAATTAGTAACCTACTCCAGAAACATAGATAGAATTGAAAAAAAAAAGAGGTCAAAAGTAGCACAGCATACATCAAAGGGCTTTGGAATGATAACAAGACTGTTAATCAGCCCCTGGTTGTTTACTGACAGCAGGAGATCTGAACCAGCCATTTAGCAGGTTAGGAGGTAATCATGCACAGATAATTGCTGCTCCTAGAACACCACTTTTCAAAGATGTAGATTTCTACCATATGAGTGTGCCCTGTTTCAGATGCTTAGAGGCTGAGTTGCAGGAGACTGGCTGCTGTAACTTAGAGAGCCTTCAGGAGTTAACAGCAAATCACCAAAACAAAAGAAAAAATAAAGTCCTTAAAAGCCAAATACATCAATAACAAATCAACAGATAATCCAATCTTGAGATATAGAAAAAGTCCTAAAGCTCAAAATGTGTGTTCCAATTACATACTGCCTGCAGGTACTAAACAAGAGATGAGAACAATAAACACATCAAACCATTGGAACATTTAGCAAATCCTATGTCACTTCTACAAATACTACTACTAAAAAAAATTTGTATCTCAGAACTGAACTCCTAAGACAGCTGATAGGAGAAAGCAAAGAATTAAAACTCACACGTTTCAGTTCCTCTGAAAAAAAAAAGTTCAAAAATTGCTTAACTTCTTCCTGCTTACAATGCTGAACTACTTAATGCGCATGGTATCTACAAGTTGTATGATCTTTAAAATTTTCACTGGCATAAAATAGGATATGTTGCATGACAACAAAAACATAGCTAAATAAATATGTTTCTTGATTAAAAAAAGGATAAAAGTAACAACAACAAAGCCTGAATTACAAATGCTTGTTCTATGCAGACATTTAGTTAGATAGCCAGCTCATCTTTATATATGAGTCAGTCACCTTGTCAGTGCATGAGACTGAGTTTTCAACTATGCTTAAAAAGGGGAAAAGAGACACTTTTAGAGATCAAGCATATTACAATTTGTTTACATAATTTCCATGGGTATGGGTTCTGTGTGTATGGTTCTGTGAGAGCTTTTCTGTAGAGGAGCCAAGCTGATAGAAATAAATGAAACAAAAGCCACATAAGAGTTATTTGGAGAATTTGAAGTATAAGAGGCCTTCAAAAAAACTGTAAAAAATGTTTTACAAGAAATATAAAAGTATCAAAATACATATCAGAAGAGTTTTCTTTTACTGATACTATTTTTATTCTTTTCTTGCTAAAATGAAAGGTTTAGATATCATCTACATACTGCAGAGAAAATAATTTACTCTGAAAAAAAATTTTAAAAAAATACATCACAGAATTGGATTGTACTAAATGACAAAGCTTAATTTTTCAGCACCACAAACCTATATTTATGAACTGAATCGATACTCATCAGCTCTCCTACTCAAGGGACAAGCTTGGCAAAAGAGAAGCTTGGTCTGTTTATAAAACATATGAGAGAGAGCGACAGAGTAATTTTAAAGTAAATTCTTCTCATTGCTCTTAATTGTGATTATTTGGTTTGGATTTGTGTGTGTGTGTGTGTTTGTGGTTTTCAGTTGTGTTTTTCCCCTAAGAAAAATGACAAACTTACGGAGGAATATTGACTACTCAATTTTTTTATTCCAAAATCAAAATATACTGTCTTTGTGAGTAATATATCGGCTAACAACTGAAAGCTTGGAGCTTTTTTTTTTAATTTCCCATCTTCTGGTGAAATTAGTGGAAATAAACATTTTAAGGTGTACACAAAAAAAAAGTGGAAACCACAATTTTCATTTTAAAGTTAAACAGAATTTTTAAACTAATCTTAGTTGTCTTTAATAAATTCCATGTAACACTAGATATTAGTTCTGGTTTTTTATGCATTCTATCAGACAATGTCTTTGAATGTGCATTTTTTTAAATGTATTTTCTCTTTAAAATTTGTGATTTCAAATCATTCATACATTGCCTTGTTTTGTAGTGTTCTTTTGTATGATTTACTGTGATCTTTCGCACAGCGAGAAAGCATTTCCATCTTGATTATTTTTATCTGAATTAAATGTTTGGCCTCTGCAAACACTCATGACTTTTAACTTCATTTTCTGTGAGCATTTGTTCCAATAAAATTTGGTTGTTCAAATGAACATGAAAAGCAAATAACAAAGAACAGAGATCATGGCCAAAGCAAGTCCATTAAATAATGCAAATAAATATTTGTCTATTTTTTTTTTAACTCTCGATGCTTTAGTGTCAATACTACATTATGTGGAAAACTCATCTTGCTTTCATAGAGACATTCATAGCTGCTCAATTGAATTCACCCATCTGAGAAGCGATAACAGAAGAAAAAAATTCGAGAATCAGTCTCTTCACACTGAAAAAAATCTTCCACAACCAGATAAATATGATTATGCTTGTGATAACAAAAGAGAATTTGAAATAAAAAAGGTATAATTAGAGGTGAACGAATCTCCTACAATGGTATCCACCATGATCTCTCTGCTAATCTGCAACCTATAGAATGAGATTCCCTACTGAGTTCTTATTCTGCACCAGTAAGTCATGTTTTAGGAACAGGGATTAAGATGTAACCTTAACAGGTTTTCAGTGGAGATAGTTAATCACTCATGCACAGACTGGGATTTCGCAGCTCTTGTCCAAGGTTTGGCTCACACAAGCATCTATTCCACATAGGTCTGATGGGGCACACTCCAGCTCCACCTCTGCCTCTGTACACAGATTTTTTTTGTGTGTGCCTAATGCCTGTTGTTCATCTAATTCCATCATGCTGGCAAAATGAAGCCAGAGTGTGTTCAGACCAGAGATATGGAAAATTCTCAAGTCCCACAACAATAAAGTTGCAATGGAGGGTCACATACTTCTTCAGTACTTCACTATAAAAATACAGCTCAAAATGTTAAGGTTGTGTTTCTTGTATTGTAAGACTGTGGAACAATGAGTCCTGTACCTAAATAGTAATAATGATAGTGATCATGATAATAATGATAATGATGATGATGATGATGATGATAATGATAATAATAAGCAAAAACAACAATAAAATGTAAGGATCAATTACTACTACATTGAAGCCAAAGGAAAATCTCCTATTCTTCTGTTTTCCCTGTGTTTCCAATTTAGATCAGCACCAGTGTCTTAATTATGCTTGTAGTAGAACATGCCTAACACTGAGAATTTCATTTTTTCATTAAGAACAAAAGTAGATTGTTGAGCATCACTCTTCATTGTTGTTATCAGATTGACTTGCCTTTTCATGGAATTACTGCACAACTGAGATTGAAATTTAGTTTTTGTTTGAATGTTTCGCACATTTAATTTCACTTCAGATTTTCTCTCGTTTTTTTAAACAGAAGTATGAGTTTAATTTACTAACTCTTTGAATAGGATAGTATGCGGAGCAGCATCTTGGATGACAGAACCTTAAGAAGGGTAGAGCTACTGAGAACTCTCTTAGTTAGCCTTGATTATGTTTGGATGAAGAGAAACAATGGTTCTGTAAAAGAGAGCTAATCAAACTATGGGATGGTAACTGAAACTCCTGCTGTCTAAGGTCTTTGGGAGTCTTACTGCAGGAGAAATGTTCCCTCTCAGCAGTCCATCTCAGGATAAAAAGAACAGGTGAAAACTTGAGGAGGGCGATATAGAAGTTGTTATGATCTAGTTCTCTGAGTCAGTTCACAGCTACCTTGCCATTTTTAAATAAAATAAATTCACTTTTACTGTCCAAAAGGATGGCCACACTTTTCTTCTTGTCCCCAGCTACACATTCCTATTTATCAACACAAGTATTCATACAGCTATGCAAATTGATCTCCATGACATATAAATCAAGAAAACAAACAAACAAGCAGTTTTGCACCAGATTAGTGACATAATCTGTTTCTTTGACCATCTGGTTGGAAAAATGTGCTTACTTTGTGTAGATATGGGAATCAGATGTCTTCTTTCAGCTGCAGAGCAGATTTATGGTGAGTTAGAGTGATAGAGTAGTCATGGAGTCAGCATTCTATTACCTCGTCAGTCACTCAGCAGTTGCAGGGATCCACCTTTATGAGTCTCATGTTATCCAGACTTAGAGGATCTCACAGACACAAATTCCCTCTTTAATTTCTCAAAGAAGATACTAGAGTCCTCAAGCTCCTGGGGTTAGAGACCGAGGAAAAATTAAACATCAAAAATATCCAACAAAGACAAGTGTCAGCATGCATATTGGGATGAATAACGTATATGTAATAATGTTAAATAATGTACCTAAACAACAAATGAATCTTAAATTATTTGAAAAGAAGGAGTGCCACCAAGGTCACATAATTTCATGGCCAGGAATTTCAGCAGACACTTTTTTTGTTAAGAAAGCACTAGAGACTTGTAGACCTTTGAAAGTAATGAAACTGCTAAGTTGCCTCCACTTTCATTTCACCTCTTTTCTGATGTGAAAGTCTTCTCTGAAGACTGAGGTGTTGTCTATTTAGGTGTAATCTGTCTCTGGCATGAAAGGTCAGAAGTAAAAACTTGAAAATATAAGGTACTACACAACAGAAGGAGCAGTGGTATGAGAAAATTTTTTCCTATGAACCTCTTTATGAAATTGAAAAAGATATCCAAGTGTTTTTAGCTATGCAAAAATGTAAAGGAAAACAAAAGCCCTGGAAACTAAGTTATTACCTTGTATAACACTGAAGGGGGCTGTAAAGTAGTTGGACAAATCAGGAAGCAGAATCTGGTCATATAAGTGCATAACCATACATAGCTTGAACAAAACAGTGTCAGTTTTGCAAAACTAAGCTACCTTAACTCTTTATGTAAAGAGGGCTGTGAAGGAATTATTTTAATGCCCATGAAGACCTCAGGTGCACAATCCCCTCTGAAAAACTATGGACTTGCAAACTTAATTTGAAGATATTTTTTGACTGTTTCTTTTGCAATTCCCGTATATAGGACAAAGAGAAAGTAACTTTCTGTAGAAAGCCTTGGGACTTATGTCAGTGAAATTCAGTCAGCCACAAAGGATCCTCTTCTCCTATCTCTCAGAGAAGAGCTATCCAGCCCAGTCCTTTTCTCACTGCTTCTAAGTTCTGTTCCTCCACTTATCTTTGGCCACTTGACTTCACTTTAGTCCGCTGCAATAATGAGACACTTCTTTGATAGAAAGCAACATAAAAAAGACCTCATTTCCTTTTTTCTTGATTAATTTTACATCCCACAGTACCTATTTGCCTTGATAGATCAGAAAATCATTTTCCAGGAAATGAATGAATTTAAACAGCACTTATCCTAAAGAGACAGTAGCAGAATTGTTGCAGTGTTTTTCAGGGTTACATTGGTTTTGGACAGGTTGTGTATCTGTTTTAGTGTTTGAACACAAGGTTTAAATCTTTAGAAAAAGTGTGCCCTTATAAGATTGAAAAAAAAGAAGAAAAATTGTTTTGTTTTGCCTGACTCTTGAAGGTTAATGCAGTTAAATATCCATCCTACTTTTGTTCCAGATTGACACACACAGACATGTCCTAATATACTCCCAATTTTATTTAGTAAAAGAAAGCAAGAATTCAAATAACCACTAGAGAAATTACAAATCAGAAGGAAGAAGGATTTTCTTGTTTTATCAAGAAGCAGAGTCTCATGCAGCAACCAAAAAAAATTAAGAAGAAGGAGTCAAGAGAATTACTTCAAGCTTAGGCATAGATAACAGGTGATAATAATTAATTGTTAGGAAAGGAAGACAGAATTAGGTTTTTAAAATTCCAAGGAACTGAGTCAGGTACTCAGGAGAGATCACAGTCTGAGAGGCAGAAATTAAATGAAAATACACAGACTGGGGGGAAAAAAATGGAAGGAGAAAATAGTATTGACCAATAGAAAAAGTTGGGATAACATCAGCTCTTGCTTGCAGTCTTTACTGTGTTACTCATTGAACTACACATGTAATATTTTTCAGTGGGTCATATGTAGAGGACATGAGCAGAAAACGTTATTGTCCTTTGCATACTGCTATAAAGGTCATGAATAATCTAAAATGTCTTGCAAACAGCTGGCTAAATTTGTGAAAACCATTTTTAAGCAAATACCCCTAGAAAAAAACATTCATCTCTAGCAGTCAAATTGCATTTATTCTATATTATTTTATTTTCTTTTAAATTTTTAAAGAAAATTTCCAATACCATTCACCATCAGAATAAGAAAGAGCACGAGTTTGCAGAAAAAAAAGGCAGAGGTAAAGTAGGTTCTTTTTCAGCAGTAGTTGAGCAGTGTCAAGATTTCTAAGAAATGAATGGCAGAGGGTAGTTTGGAGCTGCAAAGAACTGGGAGCAAAAGTGATAATTTTGACAGGAAAGTGGTCATACTGACATTGAAAACTGTTGCAGTCTTCTGTTTTTAAGAAATATAATTAGGTAATAAGTAAATCAATTCACATCACACAATGGTGAATGTGTGTTTATTAATTTTTTCTATTTTCCTTCGGTAACATGTGTGCCAAGTGATGTAATTGTTACCATGGGAACTATTCTTGTATAATAAGAAATTTATAATAAAGCTCTGAGAGCTTCTAAAACCCCACCTGGCATGCACATATTATTTTACTCCTTAAAAAAAAAAAAAAAGTATAAAGAAATAGTAAAAAAACAATAATGCACTTCCACTTGTATCCTTGAGTAGCACATAATTCTTAAAATAGACCTGCTGATAGTGGTGTCATTGTTTCTGAAATAGGTGTTACCTAGTGTGAGCTCCAGATACATGGTCATTTATTTAAAACAGAAATAAAAAGGAAAATGGTAAGACAAAAGTGGAAACTGGAGAATTGCTTTAGAAAAATGGATATTCTAATGGGCTGGTTTAGAGACAAAGGGATTTTCTAAAGTATTAGAGTTTAAATATACTGCTTTTCTAGTGACAATAAAATTTATATATTAGCATCAGAAAAGTGTATCCAATATTCCTTCTCCCTTTAGACTATTAATCTTACAATCTTTCTTTCTAATTCTGGAAGAGAAGAAAAAAACATTTGCTGTAAAAGCACTTAAAATACTCTTTTGGGAATCTGAATGTTTCACCAAGCCTAATATTTTGTAAACATTGTAATTTTGTGGTAAAATAACATATTTTAATTTTTTTCCAGGGGAAATGCTTAAACTATGGTCCTTTTGCTTTCTGTTTTTATGTCAGCATACACATAAATCACATTTCTATAACTGGTATTGAGAACCAGAGGAAAAATAGTAGTCCCTGATGTTTCTTTTTCCTTCTTTGTGTTTATATAGCTAAGTGGAATCAGATGTAATTAATTCATCTTTAAAAAAATCCGACTTCACCAAATAGTCCATTAGATGAAAGGATTTAAAATATTTTTTAGAGAACTTTTATAACACTGCTCACTATTTGAAATCTTCGGTGAATCAAAAATAAATGCCTTTTGACACAGTGCTCAGTAGATTGCAATATAAAAGGATAGACTGCAAGGTCTCCTTCAGGCAACCTTAAGCCATCAGTTAACATTTTTCAACACTGCTTTATTTTTGTTTAAAATATGGAATACAAAATTTAGTATAAACATAGTTTATGTGAAAAGAAATTTTTCTCAAGTTTCCAAAGTTCTGGAAACACTGATCTTTTGCAAAGTCCATGACTAACTTGTGGAAATAAATCTGATGTTTTAATTAGAATCCGCTGTACTCCCATAACATCTTTCATCATAAGTACTTTACTGACATTTATTAATTAGTGGTCTGATCCTGCAAACCTTACTCATCCACATATTTTTACTTGTGATCATTCAGACTTTTTGCATGACTAAGATTTACAGAGTCTATGCCTGTTTGGCAGTAAATGAATCTCAAAAATGTGTAACTAAGTAGGGCTTTGGGAAACTAATTGAACGTTGGCTTGATGGGGGCAGCGATGGGTAAATAAGGCAGTTGAGTGTCCCAGAATGTACCTGGATGTAGCAAAAGAGGCTCAGATATACTTTCTTTGTCCCAGAGCCCTGATGAACCAGAGTGGCTCCTAATGTTGTTCAGAACTAGTTTTTAAGAAAACATGAGGTCTCCCCGAGGACGAAAGAGGGGAAAGGAAAAAAAAATAAAACAATGAGGCTGTGGGGAAAAAATAGTAGAAAATAAGGAACAGTATGTGTGTCACAGGATCAAATGTATAAAAGTTCCAAGGGGTGCTCTGTCCTGAGATTTGACTCCAGCCAGGAAGGGGAAAAGGCTCCACAGTGGTTGTGACTCCTGACACAGACCCCTCTAGTCAAGATTCCTTCCCTTCAGGGGGTCAAGCAGCTTGGATGGTGTCAGGGAATCGGATGAGGAGATCCTGCTACTCAGTAAGCACTTGGAACATAAGAGTGTAAATAAAAAAGTGAGGGAAAAGAGCAGCTACCACCTTGATGACAGGGACAGGATCCTGGCGTACTTGGAGCCTTTTGTCTTATTTGCCCTCTGTTGCAGAGGGAAACAGGTACAGAATCACAGAATCACAGAATATGCTGATTTGGAAGAGACCCACAAGGATCATTGAGTCCAGCTCTTAGCCCTATACAGGACCATCCCCAAGAGTCACATCATGTGCATGAGAGTATCATACAAACACTTCTTGAAATCTGTCAGGCTTGGTGCTGTGACCACTTCCCTGGGGAGCGTGTTGCCCTGGGATGAAGAACCTTTTCCTAATATTCAACCTAAACCTCCCCTGACACAACTTTGGGCCATTCCCTTGGATCCTGTCACTGGTCAGCAAAGAGAAGAGATCAGTTCAGGAACATAACAAAAAAAACCCATACTATGAACACACTTATGCTCACCACTTTGTTGTGTAGTTTCCATCTGATGTGTGTCCAGTGGATCAGGGAATCAAATCTGAACATAATGTGACCCACTGGGTTCTTATCCTTTCTTCATGTTGTAAAAGGTATTTTTACCCTGGATGAGGGAAGGACATGACTCTGATGACATGGAGCCAGTTATGCATGAGCTTGCAAAAGCGTTTTCATGGTGATTTCCTGGCCTGACTGGATATTATGCAGCCTGTTAAGGCACATGGAAAGGCTGTGTAGAGAAGCTAGATACAAAGGGAAGAGACCTGGAAAGAAGTATGATATATTCTGCTTCAGAACATGCATGATATAGGAGAGGATTCCTGTATTCAAAGTGCTCTTTACTCCATTGAACAATTTGTGGGGAAATGCAGCAATCAGACCACCCCATGAATTGTACAAGTAGCACAGAGCCAACCTCTTTGTGCCTGCCATGAACATCTTTGGTACGCGGAAGAAAGTGCTAGCCCTTGCACAGAGGGTTCATGTGGCAGGCGTTTGGCCAGAAGATTTCTCCTTTTATCGGTGCAGAGTACCTAATCTCTGCCAAGCACTTCTAAACCATGAGGAGCTCCTGGCAGGAGACAAGCAGTTCAGTGAGATTCAGAGAAGACATCTGGGGCTGATGGCCAAAAGCTGCTAAAGCCCTTGCTGCCATAAGTGGTGCTTTGTTGTGTGGTTTGTGATTATGTATCAAGACCATGTTATGCCTTCTCTCAGCAACATCCCCCACCATGTATGCCAGAATTCTTCACATCTCAACTGCAGTAATAAGACTGTAAATTCAACTTTACAAGGCCCCTAGTTCCGCACTGGGACAGGAGTTTTAATTCTTAGGTTTGTGTTACAGCCTTTACAGCTCTTTATCCCTCTCCTTCCTGTGCCTGTGCATCTGAGAAGCCTTGAGTTAGTTATGTGCTTCATGAAATATCAGCAACAGCATTGAATCTTGAGTTCAGAGCAAGCAGACTGAGTTATAGCCTTTAAAAAGTGGTTTGGATGTATTTATGTGACATTTCTTACTTATGTAAATAGTCTGCTTGATTTTAGCAGAACTACTCAGGGATAAAAATTGTTGGTATGAGTAAAACTTCGAGCCCCTATTGTTAATCAGTAAATGTTGTGTAAATATTTGTGTTTTTTCAATAAGAAGGTATTATGAGCAAAGACCAGGGCTCATCTTAGGGAGTACAGAATTGGTACTTACTAAATTACCTAGTTTGGATTGTTAGACAAATCTTCCTCTAGGGAAGGAGGGTTAGGAGGGAAAGGATGGCATCTACAGATATTTATTTAGGCCATTAAGGTCTAATTCTCTGCCTGCAGAAGCTTCTCTGTCTCTCCTGACAGGAGGGAGGCTTCCAGTAATTAAGCATCTAACTTACACACTGCTGCAAAGAGGGCTGAAGCCAAGTCACTGTGCAATCAATTCTATTCCATGTGTCCAGGCCAGCCATGGAAATTCAACTCTTGTAAAATCTGTTCTTACTGTAACCTCTGCTGTAACCTCCCCCGCCTCTTCTGGGGCTCGTCATCTATATTGCCCTGGTCCAGCTCTGATGTAGCTCAGCAGCACAACCTTTGTCCAGACTTTTGAGGAAATTTTTAAGTGGTTGTAATATCCTTCAGTATCCTATAAGGTTCTAAATTCTTTCCTTATGTTTTCCAGCCCTAATTTCTACCTGTCGTTCCAATTCACAGTAATTGTGGACGTGGCTTTTCTTTTTCCTACTTTTTTTGAGATTAAAAATAACATGGATTCAAAATAGTCAGTCACATATTTTTCTTTAATATTATAAAATCAAATCATAGTTCACTGCTCACAAAGACAAATAGATTATTTAAATTCATTTAATACAGTCCTTATGGAAAATATTTTAACAAGTTCTGTCATTGAATCAGCATATATTAATAAAGTTATTTAAGAATCTCTGTGTCATTCTCTTTTACCTGACTTTTTGTATTTTCTTTTAAGACTCTCCTCAGTGAGTTATAAGCAATACTGGAATATGTCTTAGCCCACTAGTCTTTTTCTTCCTTAGGAGCTGTAAGAAAGATTTTCATATTATAGTGGTCCATTACATTTTTGGTATTGTATTGAAAAATACAGAATCCTCCTGATTTATCTTTTTAGTGAAAACCAGGAACTCACAATTTTTGTGACAGAGAGGAAATGCACCTAAACAATTAAATTCGTTAATAGCCCCGAGTTCTGAAAATGTCGTTTCTTTATGATTATAACTCATTAATTTCTCCTGTGTTAAAACCTCAGTAGGAAACATGACTTGCCTAAAGTCAGGTAAACTGGTTAAACAAACAGTAAAAATATGTTTAATGACAACGTGAAACCAAACAAAATTATCTGAAGTTTCAGTTTTACCAGAGGACAGCAAGGAAGAAAGTGGTCCTTCCTTCCTTCCTTCTTTTCTTCTTTTCTTCTTTTCTTCTTTTCTTCTTTTCTTCTTTTCTTCTTTTCTTCTTTTCTTCTTTTCTTCTTTTCTTCTTTTCTTCTTTTCTTCTTTTCTTCTTTTCTTCTTTTCTTCTTTTCTTCTTTTCTTCCTTTCTTCCTTCCTTCCCTCCCTCCCTCCCTCTTCCTTCTTTTCTCTGTCATCAGTCAGGCTTGGCTGGGGGTTTGATCCATGCCTCTGGAAATCCCTCCTGCTGCTTACATCTTACGTTTTCAGAAAGCTTTCAAAACCATTGTCACTTTGGTGCTGCTGACACCTTTTCCTCTTCCTCTGTCTTGTCCTCTCATGGTCTGGCCTAATGGACTTGTCTAATGCTTTTTTGCAACAGGAATAATTTTCAATCCATTCAGCAATCACTTCTGGCTCAGATAATGTCAGGCAGCTGCATTCAATGCATCCAGCCTCAGCTCAGTAAAGCTTGACCACAGCTGAGGAGTCAGTGAGTCTGAAGTCATAGTGCAGGATCTTGTGTTGGACGATTTCTCTCTATTTGCCCTGTACTGCATTCCAAAACCACCCCTTTGGTGAGCAGACAGAGGTGCTCTAGAGGAAACAGCAAAGCAATCTTTCCTCCTTGGCATAACATCCTGCCTTGCCCAGGATAAACCGTACAGCAAAGGGTGACCAAGCACCATATGCCACTGGCAAATTGTATTAATATTTAAAAAGATATAAAATATGATATCTTGGTAATATTTTATAAGAAACTAGTTAAATACAATGGGAAATCCAATTTGGAACACTTTTCTTCCTTTCATTTTCTCCTCCTTTAATGGAAAGCATACAAAAGAATTTAGTTTTTTTTTGTAGTGAAAACTTAAGGTCAACAAGTGCCAACTCATTGGTTAGATTCTCATAACAACAATTTCTCAGGGTAAATCATTATTACTTTCATTGTGTGTTATTTCTTGGTGGCCTTCCTGAGAGTTTGTTTTGGTTTTGGGGGGTTCTGTTTGTTTGTTTGTTTGTTAAATAAAGAGTTTGAATAAGTTCTACTAATTTCTTCCACACATCAGACAAAGAATAAATCCTTAGCTCAGTATATTTGAACCAATGTTCTACTGAAGGTTAGGAGTAATCAGAGATACTGTTACATTTTTTTCAAGCAGCATATAAATAACAGAAATCGAGAATGATTTCTTCATCTATAGTCTTAACCACTTTCTTTTAGTTTCTTTTCAAGAAAGGTGAAAGGATTTTAAGATTAAAAACTTTCAAAGCTATAGTTTCCTGTATGGGACCTCACAGACGAGTAGCATGTAATACCTACCCTATCCAAACCATATGTATTGGTAACTATGGCAGTGAATGGGACAGTTGGAGCTTGAAGAGAAAATTATTTTATTTTTGTAAACCAGAATCCTCTCGGTTTGTTGTTCTACAGAGAAATCCCAAACCATGAGTTATTTTATCTTTCATTTTGGATTTGTTTCCTGTCAGAACCATTGAAGATGTTTATGAGCAGGTGTTTAATTTTTAAGGAGAAATAGAAGACTGAGATTAAAGAAGTAAAACTGGTATATAAGAATAAATAAAAAGAAGCTAGATTACTTCTTAGTGAAAGAGAAAGAAAAAAGACACAATTATCACTCTAAAAATTTCCATGATCACTGACAAATAAAGGAAAAGGATATTGTGTCAGTACCTTGAGCCCAGAGGGACCAGGCACACTACTTTTGACAGCACATTTTTGAAATATATGTGTGATACACTGCATATTTTGTGAGTCCTTCTCCCAGAGAAGCTGCATCTACACCTTTGACACACAAGTTTGATATCCTGAATATATACTGAATGTGTCTGTTTCTATACAGTCACCTCCTACAACTCTGGAGCTACTCTAAGATGAAGAGGATTAATACATTGTCAATGAAATCAACAGATCTCTGCCAATTTACATTGGCTGAGGTTCCAAGGTAGCTGGAGACGAAAGAAATGTCCCAGGTGTCCCAGAAAACAGAAAGAAAAATAAGAAAACGGAATTCATTTGAGGGCACATCAAAAACACACAGAATTAACTAAACTTGTTTTGTACCAGGTTCTTACAGAAAATGCTGAAGTGCTTTCTGTAATTATACATTCATTTATTTATGACTTGCAACCAGACATAATCAAATCACTTATAAACAAAATAGTAGAAAATTAGGAGGTGACAGTGCTTTAGGATGAATTCTTATAATGCACAGTGTTTGCACACTCTTTATAGAAGCAGTCAGCTATTTCCAGAACAGCCACAGTTCTGGAAAAAAGACTCCTAGATAAGCAATTAACACTGTGCTTTTATAATTTTTTGTAAACACTTCCTTCACCTCCTTTCCAAGCACTGTCCCTATGCTGATCTGGATAGAATTGCTCACAAAAAAACCTAATAAAAGCTTTAACCCTTGAACCTATAATATATAATAAACCTTGAGCCTATAATTGGCTTTATAGCTTTGACTGAATTATATTACCTTTTCCTTTATGCCAGTTGTCAGAGAAGTATTTTACGATGTTGTGGTACAGCTGGTGAGAAGTATTTTATGATGTTGTGGTACAGCTGGTCAACTGAACATCTTACTAGGGGAAAAATTCAATTGGTGTCCAAGTTATAATTTTTTAAATTTTTTTAGATATTGTATTGTAGGTATATCACTTGGCCTGCAGCTGGATCAACACGGCAAGTGTTGTCCATTTCTCCTGTGCCATATCTGTTAACCTTATTCTGAAGTTTCTTTTACCTTAAGGAGTGTAAAATGGCAGCAGCTGCCCACAGGTTGGCAATAGCATTGAGTCCCATATCAATTATAGTCAGAACATAGACACTCAGCTCACATACAGACAGCTGTATTGAAGACTAAAATAATTTGTTCATTTGCATCTTGAGTTGAGGCCCAACACAGCACTAAGAGGAATTTAAAGAATATAGTACAAATATTTGGTAAGAATAGCACCTTCCCATAGGGCAATTTAGGCGAAACCCAGATGCCTGCTAGTTTAAAGCAAGTTGAATGACTTGTGATGAACTGAACCTGTAGCTGAGAGTGACTACTAACTCTACTAACGTAATTAAGAACAGAAAAGGTGTGCCCTGGGCAGTTACAAAATGAGACTTAGTTACTGTCCAGGGCAATGATAACTGGGGTCTCCATAAACCTTAAAAAAAGTGGATTCAGATCACCTAATTTTAGGCATTGAGTAGACCTCTGTGCCTGAGCTAGAAACTAAGCTTCTAGTATTCTAGAGAAATACGAAGATACAGGGCAAAGTTCATCTTTCCTAGTTTATTAGTCTACAATCAGTTGAAATAAATTTCTTCCTAACAGTCTCTATTTCCCTTCACTAGCAATAAAAAGAAACTAGAGAAACTAGTTTAAATTCAGGTATCTACGTTTGATCAGAGGACTCCCACCTGGGTGTCTGTAGATAATAGTGTGTCTTAGATCAGAGAGAAGCTCTGCACCACCTCCTCCAGACAGGCTTGTCTAAAGTTCCAACCCCACCAGAGGTAGTCTTTATTGACATGCCAATGTAGGAATAGCTGTATTTGTCCTTAAATTTTTTCTGCAGCTAGAGGTGTTTAATCCCACCCAGTAATCTTATTATTATTACAAATATTTTAAAATTGTAGCACCCACAAACAGAGCAAGTACAGAAAGATTAAGTAAAAAAATCATAAAAAATAATAATTTGCTCTGTTCAGCCATCTTACCAAAGTTTGCCATTGTACAAAAGACCACGTGTGGAAGCAAGCACTATAAAGAAGGGATTTGAGAAAATAGTGTATAAAGTAAGAGACTTAGAGGAGGATTTAGAATTCAGATAAATTACAGTCAATGCTATCAACAAGTATTACATAAAGAAAACGGGAAAGACCATCAAAGGTTGTGAAAAAATATGCAAAATATTATCTTGTTTTCCTATGACGAAAGCACCTAGCAAGAGGTATTCATTCTGCTGTCATTGCAGTCAGTCTCTCAGCAGCCTGAAAGTTTAACCTTCTAGAAGGTACCCAGCCTGTTGTTTGGCAACACAAGTTGCCAAGGCAACAGAAGCTGGTGACAATTTTCCTTCTTCCTGATGTATTTTGCCACTAAAATACAGAAATCTGGGCCCTGAACTGAAATGATGTCTCTTTGGAAGACATTTTTCCATGCCATGAAATCCCTATCTCACAATAAAGAACAGAGATATTCTGAAATACTAAATGTCTTTCTTTATTTCGACAACACTTTTTGATGTGTCACAGTGCATTTCATTTATTGTGATATAGCTTGGATAGATGCTTGGAAGTCTGAGGTAGTGGTCAAAAGAACGTTGAAAAAGATAGTGCTATTCTTGCCTTAACACCTTTTCTCTTGCTAAAACCAGGTAAGAGTTAAAAATAATAGAGATTAAAATCTCCCTGTAGTTAACTATTTAAAATCTATTTATAACATTTTGCACAACCTGGTACACATACGGAAAACCAGCAACCATTTTTGTTGTACAGTTTACAGTGTTTAAATAACAGCTTCAAGAGATAATGCTTTTTAATTTTGGTTGAATACAAATAGAAAACATTCACTGAAGCATGGAAACTGTCTTAAGGGAACATGTGAAAGAGAAAAATCTGAACTAAAATCCTTCCTCGCAGTATAATGAAACTCTTGATTTGCTCACCATCAGGGAACAAACAAAACTCTTATTCCTTTCTCTCCTAAGCATAACTTTGCACACATTCCCCCTTGTTTAAACCCCACAAGGTTTTCCTTTGTGAGTCATTACTCAGTTCAATGTAGAAATTCTTTTGAATGTCGCTTAAAGCTATTCTCCCATTGATCTTCACAATGACATGTCTCCCAAAGCAGATGGACTTGCTTTTCTCTTCAAAAATGTTTCTATCTGCTTTTCAGGATAAATTTAGAGAGACAAAATGGTTGAATTTGTTTAATTTTGTATTTTTAAAAAATTCTATAATTTTTATTAAGACATTTACTTTTGATGTCTTTACATACTGAGAGGGAAATCAGACTTTTACATCTTTATATTAATAGTTAATAACATTCAACTTGAAGGTTCAGAATTTTGTCTTCAGGTTTTAAAATTTCCCCTTGTTTCACGTAAGATAATACTTTATCTGTATTATCAGCTCATAACTTTATAGAATTCTGAAGATGAATACTCCCTTTGTCAAGTACGTGGGTATAGCCCACATTCCTGAACCAGCTGATTCACTCCACGTGAGCTAAGCATATTGATGAAAAGTAGTTTGCTGTCATGTGAAAAAAGCAAAACTGTAGTAAGCAGCAATAAGTACATATACACTATACCAAACAAAAACTGAACACGTTGTTTTCTCTAAAGATGAGGCTTCATCAACTGCACTTACTTGCATCTAGTTCCAAAACCAAATACATGGTCATAATGGAAAAAGTGAAAGAATGGTTACAACTGAATTGTTGTCAGTAAGAAGGAACGACACACAATTAATGTCAGAGGCGAGGGACTTACACATTAGAAAAAAATTACTGCAAATCTCTGAGTTCAGAGAAGAATTGTAGAATGGAATGCTTAGAAAATTACGATGTGTAGAGCATCTAAGGAGAATAAGAATTCTGAAGTGACATAAAGTAGAACTTTGAACTCTTTTATGGTGCTGTAACTATAAAAAAAACTTCCAGAAGATTTATTACAAGGAGAGGAGGGGTTTTGTCACTTAAGAAAGCTTTCTGCCTTGGAATGAAGTGTCTTTCTCAGAGGCAGTTCTAGATGTTTTCTCCTCTTGCATCCCAGAGCCTTAGGCTGAATCCCTGGTATGAGAAATGAGAAGTTCTTGAGGACATGTTTGAAGGCCCCCCACAGGGAAGGGGGGGATGGGGGACAGGGGGCAGGGGATGGTGAGGGACAATAAAAACCCTGAGAAGAACAGGGAGAGTGTATTTCCTTATGTATGTTGAAACATTCTCTTGGAGGGAAATATAGTTAACAAAGATGAGGAGAAGGCTGAGGTACTTAATACCTACTTTGCCTCAGTTTTCACCAGTAGGACAGGTGGCCCTCAGGACAGAGATAGGAAGCCAAATAGCCCCCTTGTACTTTGGGAGGAAATAGTTGGTGACATACTGAGACATTTGGATCCTCACAAGTCTATGGGACCAGACGGGATCCATCCTAGGGTGATGAGGGAGCTGGCAGCAGAGCTTGCCAAGCCACTCTCCATCATCTTCCAACAGTTCTGGCTCGCTGGGGAGGTTCCAGATGATTGGAAATTGGCAAATATTACCTCAATCCACAAAAAGGGCTGTAAAGCTGCCCCTGGCAACTACAGCCCTGTCAGCCTGACCTCGGTGCCTGGGAGAGTTATGGAGCAGATCATCCTGAGTGCAATCACACAGCACCT